>SSNS01000084.1:2064601-2138959 GCA_006937985.1 Aphyosemion australe | reverse complement strand
AGGGTAATTTCTGCACCCTCTTCTCCATTGATCCTGGGGTTTCCTTGGCTCCGCCTTCACGACCCACAGATCTCCTGGTCCCAGAACCGCCTATTAGGCTGGGGGACCTCCTGTCACGCCCACGTCTCTTCACCACCCGTTCCGGGGGTCGGCCCAGCCGAGGAGCCCAGAACTTTGCCTCCTAATCTGCCCCTGCCTTATCGGGACCTCATCGCCATCTTTGATAAACGGCGTGCCGCTGTGCTGCCGCCGCACCGCCCATATGACATGGAGATCCGTCTACAACCTGGGACTACCCCCCCCAGGGGGCGCCTTTTTTCTCTATCTCCCCCTGAGACACGGGCCATGGATGATTACATCAACGAAGCCCTCCAGCAAGGCTTCATCCGCCCCTCTTCCTCTCCGGGGGCCGCTGGGTTCTTCTTTGTGAAGAAGAAGGAGGGAGGCCTCCGCCCCTGCATCGACTACAGGGGACTAAACAAAATAACTATCCGGGACCGTCATCCCCTACCACTACTCACTACCGCACTGGACTCCATATCACAAGCACGGATTTTTACCAAGCTGGATCTCAGGAGCGCCTACAACCTGGTCCGTATTAAAGCTGGAGAGGAGTGGAAGACAGCTTTCATCACACCCACCGGTCATTGGGAGTACCAGGTTATGCCCTTCGGGCTTTGTAACAGCCCTGCTGTGTTCCAACGTCTCATCAACGACGTCCTCCGTGACATGCTCGGCCGGTGGGTGTTCGCCTATCTCGATGATATTCTGATCTACTCCAAAACCGAAGCGGAGCACCTCCACCACGTCCGGGCTGTCCTCACCCGACTCCTGGAAAACAATCTTTTCTGCAAACCAGAGAAATGTTCCTTCCACCAGCGTTCCATCTCCTTCCTGGGCTTCGTGATTTCGGACCGGGGCATACATATGGACCCCCAGAAGGTGCAGGCAGTCGTGGACTGGCCCCTCCCGACTAGCTTGAAACAACTGCAGAGCTTTCTGGGTTTCTGTAACTTCTATCGCCGCTTCATCAGAGGCTTCAGCGCGGTGGTTGCCCCTCTCACCTCTCTCACCCGAACTACCACTCCAGCCCAGCCATTCCGCCTGACCCCTGCGGCCATCCAAGCCTTCCACCACCTGGTTTCTCGCTTCACCAGTGCTCCCATCCTCTGCCATCCGGACACCACTGCCCCCTTTGTGGTCGAGGTGGACGCCTCTGATGTCGGTGCAGGAGCGGTCCTCTCCCAGTACGGACCGGAGAACAGGCTCCATCCCTGCGCCTACTTCTCCCGCAAGTTCTCCACCACTCAGCAGAAGTATGGCGTGGGTGACCGGGAGTTGCTGGCCATCAAGTGGGCTTTAGAGGAGTGGAGGCAGTGGCTTCTGGGTACCCCTGAGCCGTTCACCATCTGGACCGATCACCAGAACCTCACCCACATTCAATCAGCCAAGCAACTAAACCCTCGTCAGGCCCGCTGGGCTCTCTTCTTCGAGCCATATGACTTTCACCTAACCTACCGCCCCGGAGTCAAGAATCTGAAGGCCGATGCCCTCTCACGCCAGTTCTCCCACTCAGCCCCTACGTCTGAACCCACGCCTATCCTGCCTGAGCACAGGTTCCTGGCCCCCCTGAGGTGGCCCTTGGAGGAGTCTATCCAGAGCGCTCTTCGGGACGAGCCGGCCCCTCCCGAGACGCCGCCTAACCGTCTCTATGTGCCATCGGCCTGTCGCCCAGAAGCCCTCACTTGGGCTCACTCCTCCCGACTCTCAGGCCATGCTGGGTTCTCCCGGACCCTGAAGCTTCTTCAACGAGCCCTCTGGTGGCCCCGGATGGCGAAGGACGTTAAAGAGTACACCAGCGCCTGTGACGTCTGCGCCCGCTCCAAGTCCTCCAATCAGCCCCCTCCCGGGGTCCTCAGATCCCTACCGGTTCCCAGTCGTCCTTGGTCCCACGTGGGCCTGGATTTTATCACAGGACTCCCAGCCGTCAACAATCTCAATACGGTCCTCACTATCACAGATCGTTTTTCTAAGGCAGTCCACTTCATCGCCCTTCCTGGTCTCCCTTCAGCTCGACGCACTGCGGAACTGTTCTTGGAGCACGTAGTACGCCTCCATGGCTTTCCAGTTGACGTGGTTTCCGACCGAGGGCCGCAGTTTACTGCACGGTTCTGGAGGGCCTTCTGCCAGCTTATCGGTGCCACGGTCAGCCTTTCTTCAGGCTATCACCCCCAGACAAACGGGCAGACCGAGAGGGCCAATCAACAGCTGGGCCGGTACCTCCGGTGCTTTGTTTCCGCTCAGCCGTCTCAATGGCCCAAATACCTCCTCTGGGCGGAGCTGTCTCACAACCTCCACACTTCCTCGGCCACACACATGTCCCCTTTCGAGGTCTGCTACGGCTACCAACCTCCACTCTTCGCCCACCAGGAACCTGAGGTCACCGTCCCCGCCGCGCAGTCCATGGTGAGGCGGTGCAAAAACGCTTGGATCAAGGCACGATCGTCCATCACCCGGGCCAACGCCCTCTATGCCCGCCAACACCAACGTCGCCACCGGTCGGGTCCATCATACAAGCCCGGGGACAAGGTCTGGGTCTCTACGGCCGGTCTGCGCCTTCGTTCCGAGTCCAGGAAACTCTCTCCCCGGTTCCTCGGGCCCTACACGGTTGACCGTGTCATCAACCCTGTCTCCTATCGCCTGCGGCTCCCCGCTGGCCTCCGGATCCATCCCACCTTTCACACGTCCATGCTCAAGCCTTATGTGGTCTCTCCCCTTTCGCCATCTCCTGCTCCGGCGCCTCCGCCTCCCCGTCTCCTCGATGGTGACCCCATCTACAACGTTCGGCGCATCCTGGATGCTCGTCGCCGGGGTCGGGGCTGGCAGTACCTGGTCGACTGGGCTGATTACGGCCCTGAGGAACGCTCTTGGGAGCCGACCCGTGTCATCCTGGACCCTTCTCTGATCTCGGACTTCTGGGACCGCCGGGGCCGCCCTGGGACTTCTGGAGCCGTCCCTAGACAGGGGGGTCCTGTCAGAACTATCAGAACCTCAACCTCCAGATCATCCTCCTCCAGCCAACCGGCAGCCACCTCGGACTGCAACTCCCAGCAGCCCCTCGCCGGGATTCCCATCGTTCCCCACCTACGTCACAGACCGTGACTATATACGGAAGTCGACTCCCCTTCACTTCACTCAGTCATCGTTTCTTCGTATCCATGATCAGAGTTTCGAGCCTACCAGCTCCATCGCCCTACTCTCAACTAAGAGTAAGTCTTTTCTCTTTCTCTGGAACATCACAGCGCTCCCGTTTCCCTTCGGGTTACGCTCGGGTGTTCCTAGATTAAAACGCGTGTCGGCTGCCTCCCAACGCTCGTTACTTCCGCGTTTGGGTTAGCCGCTCACGCTACAGCTCAACTCCCACCAGTCACCTAAGCCTTCTGACATTTTGTGGTTGTCAGTCTCATGAGGGTCTGAAAAGACTATGATCGTTAACAACTAAACACAGAATTGTAGATTTTTATTTTATTTTTTTGAAAGTGTGTTTTAGTAAATTAGTTACTTTCACTGATTTTCATCACTACATTTTAAAATCCACATATCCTTCTAAATCAAGGACCTGGTTCGCATATAAACACAGTTATTCCAAGATGCTATTTTGATTTTTTCTTTTTTATTTATAATAAGAATCTGGAAGTTAAAGCTGGAACAAACATAAATAAAAGAAATAAATAAGATATTTTCCTGATAAAGAAAATAATCCACCTCAATCTTTTTGGATTTTGATGATTATTGCGACCAGGGAAGAGGGTGGGATCTTCAGCCTTAATATGGCAGCGCCTGTCAATGGGATAGGAGGAGGGCAGAGATGTCTGGTCTTATCTTTACTATTTCTATGAAATAAATAAATAAAAAAGACAGAAAACAACCCAAAACTCTAGAGTAACAATGCGTGGCCTTTATGTGGAAGTGTACTGATGCAAAAATACACCAATGACAAAAAAAGGAGGCATGGAACATTATTGCTGCTATTATGTCTGATGTCCTCGGGGTCGTGGGTAAGATTGAAAACACACAAGAGTGGTTTTTCAAGATTTCCCTCTGATCTGCTTTAATTGAAAATATCATTTTGAGTTCCAGAAGCTAACCTAAACCCAAAAACCACTGTTCCCATGTGAACAGCACCTTAACAGACATGCCTTTCATGTGTGAGCACTCGTCTTCTTCATGGCCGTGCGAGCCTGTTGATTTGTGTCCATAGGTCTCGTGTACATTTCCATGTGACGTGTGAGAGATGCATGTTGCCCCATTTGCAGGTAAGCATTGTTTTTTAGTATCAGTTATTTGTGCTTTGTTCAGGAGCTCCATTTAGAAATTCTATCTACCGCATGTCTGCGTCTCTAGACTTAAAACAAGAGTCTAAATATATACCTGTCACTTCAGCATTGTGTGTGTGCTCTTCCTCTCCATGGCCAGGTGAGCCCTGTGTTTGGTTTCTGACAGACCCATGAGGGTCTGAGACAACTTGTGCCATTAAGTAGGCTAAACACTGATTTAAATTTCCATTTACCTATTGGCTATGAAATTCCATTTTTGGGAAATTTATCTACTCGATATTTTTATCGTTTACAGGGTTTTAGCTACCACTACTGACTAATATTCACCTGTCCCTTCAGCTTCTTGATGCTTTTCTTCTCCGTGTCCATGTGAGCCTGCTGATTTGTGTCCGTGACTCTCATGCACATGTCTGTGAGAATCATGAGGGTGTGTAGAACCTATAGCCAATAAAAGTACAGGTAAACATTTGTTGTTTGTACTCGTTTTCAAGGGCTTTTTTCTCAAATGTATCACCTTCTTATTTATTTTACCAGTTTAAAAGTAGATTCACCTGAACTTTCAGCTTTACTGTGTATCTGCTCTGCATCTCCATGTCCGTGTGACTCTGTCGTTTTGTGTCCGTGAGACTCGTGAAGCTCTGAAATCACTTTTACGTTAATGGGTGAACACTTACAGTTTTTTCAGCTTTTTTAGTAATTTGAGTGGGATGTCTCTAAAACGTATCTACTTGATGTTGTCATCACTAGAGTTGAAAAGATCTGCTACTACATGGAAATTATTTACCTGTCCTTTCAGTTTTTTGATGCTCATCTTCTCCGTGTTCCTGTGAGCTTGTTACGTCTTGGCCGTGAGTCTCATCAACATGTCTGTGAGACTCATGAGGGTTTGGAGAACCTATTAGGTTTACAGGTAAGCATTTATATGCATTTCATAAAATTTTATTTAGGTGCCTGTTTACTCTGATGCGGATGTGGTCTGTCATAAATCTGTTAAAATGAACCACCCAACAAAAGGATCTGCCCTGACAGAGCAAGGCACTCAGCTACATCGTTCTATGTTCCTACACTGCCAGAACAGGATTGGTTTAATAAAACTAGGGATGAGCGAGTACACCACTATCTGTATCTGTATCTGTTCAACCATCTAAATTATCTGTATCTGTATCTGTACTCGGAGTGGGTGGGGGCTAAACCGGAAGTGGGCGTGGTTCACCAGGAAGTGGGTGTGGTTGAACTTGGTACATTATTTTAAGTCTGAAATTGATATGGATTGATCACAAGTTGCCTTATGTATTGTTTATTTGAAAACTATTTACAGATCAGCCTCAGAATTGAGATTCAGTGTTTTTGATCACAATTGTAAAGGAATTATTACAGAACAAAATTTTCATTAAACTCAGAACATGAATACTAAAGTGCATGAATGAATATAACTGAACTCATGCAGTATATGAACTACTAGAATAAGACACAACTTTAATTTTTTTAAATTTTATGATGAAACTATTTTTTTCTAAAGTTCTTGGCATTTTCCCCCACAAAGTTAAACAAAACAATGTTGATTAAGGTGTGTGTGTGTGTGTGTGTGTGTGTGTGCGCGTGTCTGTGTGAGAGAGGCAGAGAGAGGTTTTTCTACTGACCAAATAGTCCTGTGCCGTATTTCAAGAGAGAGAGAGAGAGAGAGAGAGAGAGCGAGACCAACGCGATACGAGCCGTTTTCAGCTCTCTTGTCAAATGCACCGCTACGAAACAAGTAACTTTAAATGTTACACAAACTGAAAAAGAGGCGAGCTGAAGAAGGGAGTACAGATTACTGAAGCAACATGACGAGAGAGAGCTACAGGCACAGTCACTGTCGTGTGTGAGCGGAGCAGCAAAGCTGCCTCCCGGCGCGGCAGAGATGGTTTTGTCTGTAGGGAGGGGCGGGCGCTCTGTGTGACTGGCCAATCACAGAGCGTAAAGACAGTCAGTTACCCAATGAGGATTCTCCTTCCACCCGAACACAGATAATCATGAATTTTACTCGTTTAATATTCATACTCGTCAAAAATGCATTATCCGTACCTGTCTGTCGTCTGAAACGAGTATCCGGTGCTCATCCCTAAATAAAACCCAATGTTTTTAGGTTTTAGAAAGAAGTTTTAAGATAATAAGATTATACAGTGAGCTCCTGAGTGGTTTGCCAACAAAAGTTTGTGTTTTTTTCCTCCTTTTTTACAACTAAACAACTGAGTTAAGAAAGGGCCGCTAGGAGGTTTAACTAAACAATCATAAGTTCTGTTTTACATGGTTCAGATAATATGCAATCCAGATCTCAAGCAATGAGATCATCCTTGTCGTTTTCATACTACAGTTTAAAAGATCATAGCCATTCCTAAATCTAGAAGATTACCTGTCATTTCAGCATTTTGGTGTGTATGCTTGTCTTCTCCATGTGTGCTTGTTGTTTTGTGGCCATGACTTTCATGTGCATGTCCATTAGTCTCGTGTCTGTGAGAGTTGCGAGGGTCTGAAATAAATCATTAGGTTTACAGGTAAACATTCTATATCAATTAAAACATTTTTTGGGTTTCTAAATTATGTTTTTGTGATGTAATCTACATAATATTTCTATTAAAAGAATTTAAAAGACCATAGCTAGTACAGCATCTAACAGATTACCTGTCTTCTCAATATTTCTGTCAAGCTCCTCCTCTCCATGTTCATGTGGGGTTGTTGTTTGGTGGCCATGACTCTCATGTGCATTTCCATGAGTCTCATGTGGATGTCCCTGAGTCTCGTGCGCATTTCCATGAGTCTTGTGTGCATTTCCATGAGTCTCATGTACATTTCCATGAGTCTCATGTGCATTTCGATTAGTCTCATGTGCATTTCCATTAGTCTCATGAGCATTTCGATTAGTCTCATGTGCATTTCCATTAGTCTCTTGAGCAGTTCCGTGAGTCTTATTTGCATGTCCATGACTCTCATTTGCAGTTCCATGACTTTCATGTGCATTTCCATGAATCTCATGTGCATTTTCCTGAGTTTCATGTGCATTTCCATGACTCTCATGTGCATGTCTATGACTCTCATGTGCATTTCCATGAGCTTTAGGTGCATGTCCATGAGACACATGTGCATTTTCATGACTCTCGTGTGCATTTCCATGAGTGTGATGTACATTTCCATGAGTCTCGTGTGCATTTCGATTAGTCTCATGTGCATTTCCATGAATCTCATGTGCATTTTCCTGAGTTTCATGTGCATTTCCATGACTCTCATGTGCATGTCTATGACTCTCATGTGCATTTCCATGAGCTTTAGGTGCATGTCCATGAGACACATGTGCATTTTCATGACTCTCGTGTGCATTTCCATGAGTGTGATGTACATTTCCATGAGTCTCGTGTGCATTTCGATTAGTCTCATGTGCATTTCCATGAATCTCATGTGCATTTTCCTGAGTTTCATGTGCATTTCCATGACTCTCATGTGCATGTCTATGACTCTCATGTGCATTTCCATGAGCTTTAGGTGCATGTCCATGAGACACATGTGCATTTTCATGACTCTCGTGTGCATTTCCATGAGTGTGATGTACATTTCCATGAGTCTCGTGTGCATTTCGATTAGTCTCATGTGCATTTCCATGAATCTCATGTGCATTTTCCTGAGTTTCATGTGCATTTCCATGACTCTCATGTGCATGTCTATGACTCTCATGTGCATTTCCATGAGCTTTAGGTGCATGTCCATGAGACACATGTGCATTTCCATGACTCTCGTGTGCATTTCCATGAGTGTGATGTGCATGTCCATGAGACACGTGTGCATTTCCATGACTGTCATGTGCATTTCCATGAGTGCGATGTGCATGTCCATGAGTCTCGTGTGTATTTTCATGAGTCTCATGTGCATTTCCATGACTCTCCTGTGCATTTCCATGACTCTCATGTGCATTTTCATGAATTTTAGGTGCATGTCCACGAGACTCGTGTGCATTTCCATGAATGTGATGTGCAAGTCCATGAGTCTCATGTGCATTTTTATGCGTGTGATGTGCATGTTTATGAGTCTCGTGTGCATTTCCACGAGTCTCATGTGCATGTCCATGAGTCTCATGTGCATTTTCTCGACTCTCATGTGCATTTCCACGAGTCTCATATGCATGTTCATGAGTATCAAGTGCATTTCCCTGAGTCTTATGTGCATTTCCATTTGTCTCATGTGCATTTCCATGAGTCCTATGTGCATGTTCCTGAGTCTCATGTGCATTTCCATGAGTCTTGTGTTCATTTCCATGAGTCTCATGTGCATTTCCATGAGTGTGATGTGCATGTCTATGAGTCTCATGTGCATTTCCATGAGCCTTATGTGCATTTCCATGAGTGTGATGTGCATGTCCATGAGTCTCGTGTGCATTTCCATGATTCTTGTGTGCATGTCCCTGCGTCTCATGTGCATTTCCATGAGTCTCATGTACATTTCCATATGTGTGATGTGCATTTCCATGAGTCTCATGTGCATTTCCATGAGTCCTATGTGCATGTCCCTGAGTTTCATGTGCATTTCCTTGAGTCTCGTGTTCATTTCCATGAGTCTCATGTGCATTTTCATGATTCTTGTGTGCATGTCCCTGCGTCTCATGTGCATTTCCATGTGTCTCATGTACATTTCCATGTGTGTGATGAGCATGTCCATGAGTCTTGTGTGTATTTTCGTGATTCTCATGTGCATTTCCCTGAGTCTCGTGTGCATTTCCATGACTCTCATGTGCATGTCCATGAGTCTCATGTGCATGTCCCTGCATCCTGTGTACATTTCCATGAGTCTCATGTGCATGTCCCTGAGTCTCATGTGCATTTTCATGACTCTCATGTGCATGTCCCAGAGTCTCATGTACATTTTCATGAATCTCATGTGCATTTCCATGAGTTGTATGTGCATTTACATGATTGTGACGTGCATGTCCACGAGTCTCATGGAAATGCACATGAGCCTTATGTGCATTTCCATGAGTGTGATGTGCATGTCCATGAGTCTTGTGTGCATTTCCATGATTCTCGTGTGCATGTCCCTGCGTCTCATGCGCATTTCCATGAGTCTCATGTACATTTCCATGTGTGTGATGTGCATGTCCCTGAGTCTCATGTGCATTTCCATGAGTCTCATGTGCATTTTCATGATTCTTGTGTGCATGTCCCTGCGTCTCATGTGGATTTCCATGAGTCTCATGTACATTTCCATGTGTGTGATGTGCATGTCCCTGTGTCTCATGTTCATTTCCATGAGTCTCATGTGCATTTTCATGATTCTTGTGTGCATGTCCCTGCGTCTCATGTGCATTTCCATGAGTCTCATGTACATTTCCATGTGTGTGATGTGCATGTCCATGAGTCTTGTGTGTATTTCCGTGATTCTCATGTGCATTTCCCTGAGTCTCATGTGCATTTCCATGACTCTCATGTGCATGTCCATGAGTCTCATGTGCATGTCCCTGCGCCCTGTGTACATTTCCATGAGTCTCATGTACATGTCCCTGAGTCTCATGTGCATTTTCATGACTCTCATGTGCATGTCCCAGAGTCTCATGTACATTTTCATGACTCTCATGTGCATTTCCATGAGCCTTATGCACATTTTTATGAGTGTGATCAGCATTTCCATGAGTCTCATGTGCATTTCCATGAGCCTTATGTGCATGTCCATGAGTCTCGTGTGTATTTCCACGACTCTCATGTGCATTTCCATGAGTGTGATGTGCATGTCCATGAGTCTCATGTGCAATTCCATGAGCCTTATGCACATTTTCATGAGTGTGATGTGCATGTCCATGAGTCTCATGTGCATTTCCATGAGCCTTATGTGCATGTCCACGAGTCTCGTGTGTATTTCCGTGATTCTCATGTGCATTTTCCTGAGTCTCTTGTGCATTTCCGTGAGTCTCATGTGCATGTCCATGAGTGTCATGTGCATGTCCCTGAGTCTCGTGTGCATTTCCATGAGTCTCGTGTGCATTTCCATGAGACTTATGTGCATGTCCTTGAGTCTGGTGTGCATTTCCATCAGTCTGGTGTGCATTTTCATGAGTCTGGTGTGCATTTCTATGCGTCTCATGTGCATGTCCTCGAGTCTTATGTGCATGTCCCTGAGTCTGGTGTGCATTTCCATCAGTCTTGTGTCCATTTCCAGGAGACTCATGTGCATGGTCCTGAATCTTATGTGCATGTCCCTGAGTCTCATGTGCATTTCCGTGAGTCTCATGTGCATGTCCACGAGTCTCATGTGCATGTCCCTGAGTCTCGTGTGCATTTTGATCAGTCTGGTGTGTATTTCCATGAGTCTGGTGTGCATTTCCATGAGCCTCATGTGAATTTCCATGAGCCTCATGTGAATTTCCATGAGTCTCATGTGCATGTCCCTGAGTCTTGTGTGTATTTCCTTCAGTCTGGAGTGAATTTCCATGAGTCTCATGTGTGTGTCTGTGAGAATTGTGAGAATCTGAAAAAAAAATTACACGTCAATGATATATTTATTTTTACTTTTTCAAATTTATTATTTTCAGAGACTATTTTTTGTAAACGTATCTAATTTCTGCTACTGGAATTTAACAGAGCATGACTTTGCTACCACTACATCAAAAATAACAGCTCATGGACGGAAATTTTTTGGGTGGAGGCAGGTATCAAACGGTAGTTTCTGTCCATTCTTAATTCCTACATATTTTTACTGAGTTTAGATAGAACTTTGTGTGAGACTGACACAATAATTGTCACCAGTGTTAGAACCAAACATTCAGATCCACTTGTTCTGTTTTAGTGTTGAGATGAGACATGTATGCTGATTAGTTTGAAAACTTGTCACTAAAATTTCCCTATAAACTATAAAACAGACACCTGTCCTTTCCATGTTGCTGTTCCTATGGCCCCCTTCATTTCCATGCTCAGGTTTTTTTTTAGGATTTAGGTCATACATCAAGTTTAAGGATTTAGATTAAGGTATATTTCACTGAAACTTCTCCTGATAATCTTGATTACTGTATTAAAGATAATGACAAACTCCTACTAATAGTGGCAAAGAGCCTTGTGCTGTCCATGCTCTGGTGGGGGTGTTTTTTGCTCATGAATCTCAGATGAGGTTATAGTTTTGTGTCTAACCCTAACCCTCAAACATGAGGGGAACTGTCTCACTCCAGTTGTTATTGTCATCAAGAAAGTCAACAACAAAGCCGATGATGAGGGGGGTTATTTCCTGATAAGTTTTAGCTTGTTCTGATCAGAATTATTTCCATTTACCCAAAAAGGAGGCCATCTACATCAGGTAAGATAATAATCAACATCCCTTTAAAGCCAGTACCTGTTTTCTCCTTGTGCTCAGCCTCAGAAGAAGGTGTACCGTGGCTATTAATCTGGTTGCCCTCAAACATGTTGGAAACTGCCACATCACAGAAACAACTCATTAGTTCAAATTCATTATCTCTAAAACCCTCTAGTTCCAGTTTTCTCGACAAAAAGTGCCTACAGATCATAAAAGCAGGTTACCTCTCCTGTCAGTGTTCGACTGCTCCGTTTCAGATGCAGACGTTGATCTGTGGACTTCATGAACACGCTCCTCTGACTTGTGGGAGACTGACATCACATTTTTCAGCATCTTAATCAAAATCTCAAGATCCAATCTATTCATTTTGTTTCAGGAAATCTATATAGTTTGGGAGATTTATCTACTGGATTATTTCCATCACTACATGATCACTACCTAGACACTACCTGTCCTGTCAGTGGCTCCTTCTTCAAGCCCCTCCTCCTCCTCCTCCTCTCTGTCCACCTCATGGCTGGAAGAGCTTGTCACTTTATGTCCATCCATATCATGTTTATATCCTCAAAACAAAACAAAAATGGATGCTTTTCTGCTTTTTTAAAATATTATTTAAATGTCATCAGATGCTACCTGTTATTTCGGCATGCTCGTCTCCGTGCTCTGCCATATCTCTTTTCTCCTCGTGCACAGATGGTTTAAAGTTGGAGCCATGAGTTTCATGTATGTGTTCTTCAGACTTGTGGTGGTCTGAAAAATCACAATTTTAACTGAAATAACAAAGAAATTTTACATTTTACCTACATCATCTCCACTTCTTTCTGGCATCTAGAAGAGTGTACGAAAATTTAAACTATTAATAACATTGAAAGTTTGGTTTTGTCAAAGTACACTGTAATTTAATCCATTTGGGGGACCGGCAAAGCGGCGTTCGGTGACCAGAAGAAGCCTAGTTTTTCACAGCACTCTGTAGGAGACCAAAATTACGGCATTGTGGAGCGATTTTCAGCATTTGGAGTTTAGAAATGGTGATTTTTTTTTTTTCTTTCCATTTAGCTTCACTAGCAGCTCTTCCAATTTTACAAATGCTTCTGAGCACAGGTGCCATCAGTCCCTCTGACCACCACCAGCAGGCAAGGTGGTCTTGCCCAAGGACACATCAGCCTTCTTTGCCAGGAGCCAGGATCAAACCCGCAACCTTTCAATTACAGGACAGACCGCTCTACCTTCTGAGCCACCACTGGTGACTCTACCAGGCCATTTCCTACCACACACACTAGTTCAGGTCCCTGAACTTGGTTTTGGGCCGGCCTGATGAAATGGAGACACGTGCATACTGTGAAGGTCCGGTAAAAGTTCCCGGGAGTTCTGAGAGTGGAATCAAGCTTCTTGTTCCTATTGCTACAGAAAAAAAGCTACCTGTCCTCTCTGCTAGTGTTGCCTCATGTTTCTCCTTCGTTCTTCCTCCGTGTTCAGCTGAAGTTGTGTGTTTGTGGCCGTGGTTCTTTCGCTCTGTGATGCTCTGATGTCATTTAAAGGAGGTGAATTTGATCTGCCCTTTTCTTAGGTTTTACTCCATCCTGTTTCTTTCCATTTCTAACCCATCCATTTCACTCCCTCTCCAGATCCATCTATGACACCTGCGGTGTCATGTTTTTGTTTGAATGACTGACTATCTTGTCAGTGAACTGATGAATGTATTTAGATCTGACCTTGAGTTTTTTTGCCACTAGTCTGCACTCAGCGCTGTCAAGTCTCATAATAAAACTTCATCTGCCACGTTGTGCTCCACTAACGGTAAAACACAGACGTCTCCAGCTACATTTCCATGAGATACCTGTCACTTTAGATGTGTTCTCTCCTTCCTCCTCTTCCTCCCTGTCCCGCTCGGAGGAGCTTGTTGCTTTGCGACTCTCGTGTTCAGACTTGTGGGAGACTGAGAAACCACAGTCATAATTAACATAACAAGAGCAGACATCTTGTGGGGTATTTTACCAGCGGTTTCCTCAGCTGCCTGAACAATGAGAACTTTCTAATTAGGCTGATACTGCAGCGGGTAAAGATTACTGATAACGGCTGCTGTCTTCCGCTGAGACCTTCCTTTCTTTCTTTCCTTTTCTCTCGTCTCTTTCTGTCAGATAGCGGATTGCCCCATCGGGGGCCTCGGTCCTGAGCTTGGGAAAAAGCCGTGAGAGTCGGAGAGGCTTGAGAAACTCCTTCATTTTTTACGTTTTCACTCTGGGCATGAAGGAGATGACACGCACTTGCTTTTATGTGAATGTCATGAAACTGCTGCTTTATTCCCTCCTGTGTACTGATGTAGCTCGACTTTTATGTTTTGTCATTTCTTTTTTTATTTTGCCCAAAAAGAAAACTATTTATAGCACCATCTGGCTGCTTGATTTTACTGTAACATCTCCTACTGGAAGGACATTTTCATATTGAGATGTGATGTTCAGAACACACACTAATTATACTGCATTTTAATTGTCTCTTATTTAAGATTCTTCTTTTTGTATCCCGTTCTCCTTCAGGGTTTTTGAAGGTTCCCATGATCCTTTGCGTTATGTTTTAGGGCTACAGATAATAAAAAGAACTAGTTTAGTTTTATATCAAATGTTTTCATCAATCCACTAAATCTCCCTCAGTCGATTACCATTAATAACCAATCACACAAAGTGACCACATCATGCACATCATTGAGGGACTAATAATCTCCGAGCCACCAGGGATTACCGAGTTTCACGTTTCCATCTGTGTTTCCCCTTGAGGCATTTAGTGCAGGCGATGTGTGTTTGCAGCAGGTTTGCAGGCATGCTTTTTCTTCAGAGGGGATCTCTGCTAGCATCCTACTCCCCCGCGGTGCATCCCCCCTCCAGGCTGCCCACTCATTCTCCCTCCTCCATCCCACCCACCCTCCCTCCCTCCTTCCAGCTCCGGTGAGACAGGATGTCGGCAGCTGTTCTCACAGCAACCCCGGACCGTTTCACACAACCTGGCATGGCGCCATCGTTGCATCTCATCAAAGTAACCCCGGCCTACGTCGACTCGTGTCCTCCGCTGGCCCCACTAGACCCGCTCTCTCACACATCTGTCACAGCTGCACACACCAACACATGGTCGCTGACAGAAACCGACTCTACTGATGAAACGCATCTGAGTCGTTCGGAAAGCTGCTGCTGCCCAGTGGTGAGCATAAGCGAAGCTGATCTCGGTAACCCTTCGCTGCCTCGGGGGTGGGGGGGATTCCTGATATTAATCTCAGTCAGCTCAGCCCAAACAGTCTGACATCAGACGTCAGCAGCTGGAGCGGTGCAGGTTCCCACTCGCTCTGCGCTGACTGAAAGATCCGTGTGTGAGAGTCTGTTGGGCTTTGTAAGGCATGACAGTGATGAAGCTCTTTATCTGCCCCCTCGCTGGCAGGCTGACACCGAGCCTAAACCAACAGACAGTTACCGCAAACAACACAAGATGGCTTTATTTATATTTTGACACTTTATACATTAATCCTGCCGATGCAGTAGTTTGTAATCTGCAGTCGTTCTGGCGAGGTTAAGTTGGGCTTTGCCCTGATTCTGTCTGCTTTGTCTTCGTGTCTGTTCTTCGCTCTGATCCCGCGGCTGATGTTCCTCAATCCCCTGCATGTCTCAGAATGATGCAAACACAATGCCTACCGAAGTCAGTCCCTCACTGATTTTCCAACGCGCGTACAACTTTGTTTCTCTCTGCAGACCTCTCACTGCCTCTCACACGCCCACAACGAATATGTGACTGTCTAAACTGAACAAACCCCTCTGATATGATTCAGATGAGGATGTGTGAGAGAATATTGAGACTCTCACCACCTGAAAATTGCTCATTTCAGAGCTTCCACATCATCAACATCACAATAGAGGCTGGAAAATGATTTCCTGAATCAGAACGAGATTACTCTGTTTTCTGTCAGCTGCTGCAGGGTTCCCCTTACCTCCTTTCTCAACATGCATCGGCTCTGAATGTTCTCCAGGTTCAGTTGTGCTTGCATGGTGATGAACCCTAACGGTGGATTCTTCTATAGCTGAATGGTGATGATGATCAGCGACAGACTGATGGGAGTGATCCTCTGGGACTGGGTGAGACAGATGTGAGTGTTCGGGGATTGTTTCTGAATAACTGAAGTCTTCTGGTGGAGAGGATGAGGGAGGAGGAAGATGCTGTGGAGTCCCAGACGAAGAGCTGGTGGTTAAAACGTGATGCGTTTGCGGGACGGAGCTCTTTGTATCGCTGCTTTCTGCTGGAGGAGCTCTGCTCTCTGTTGCATCGAATGCATGAGGACAGAAAATGTAAATACAATGAGGAATGGGCAAGCTAAGACATTAGCATAAGAGATGCTGCCTCAGATTGTTTATCTGTAGAAAGCCTTACTTTTTCTTTTTTTTAACCTCCATTTTCAAATTTACACACGCACAAGTGTACACATCCATAACACACACAAGTGCGAACACACAACCAAAGTGTGATTTCACACTGCTGAGATAGGCTAAACTCTAAAGCCGCTCCACAGCCCTTTCACTGGTGGAAATGCGGCTCAGCTTGCAAACATTGTGCCCATTAAGGGTGTGACTATTGTTGATACGGCTGTAGAGACAAGTCACACAGCGTTCGTCATCGTGTGTTATTCTGGTTTATGCTTCTGATGTTTGTGACCGCACTAGATTTGGTGATTGAATGAGGACTGACAGACAGCAATAAAGCCAATCTCACACTTTTAGCTCAGCAGGGAATCATTCTCAGAATTATGACTATAGAGAAGACAGATATGACTGCCTAAGAATTAGGGGTTAAAAATGACTACGCTTGATTAACAGAAAAAGACTCACCAGTTCTTGCTCCCAGGTTATAATTAGAGGTCGACCAATATTGTTTTTTCTATTGCCGATGTGTACTGCTGATTTTTATGTATATAAAAATGTATATCTAGATGTTTTCCACCTTATTTTCATGCTAAAATGTCACTAATATCAGTTGATGCACAGAGTTTCTGAAGCTGAATCAGTGTTTGAACTCTGGATTTAACTAACTGTTAAATGTTAAAGGAGTCATCACCTATAATACCGTGGATATCTACGTCCTATTATAGTCTTTTAGACCATTAATTAATTGTATTGGAAAAATAAATAATGTTAATGTCAGACACCTAAATAAAGATAATTTAGAGTATTTACTATGCAGATGTTATTAGTGATCATAAAAATACATTTATATTAATTCTGCAACAGCACCGGGTTGCCCGAGGATGTGCCTGAATTAAAATCGGCTTTACTAAGGACAAATATCGGCCAGTGCTGATGTATAAAAAATGATAAATATCGGCCTGATATATCGGTCTGCCCCTAGTCATAATAATAATTCAGTGTACTTTTATCCATTTTGACAAACGGCTGCAGAGATCAGGCTAATCCAAACTCAGAAAAGTGAAACAGTTTTCCTAAAATATATATTCAGACAGTAAATAAAGTCCAAATTTATCACTTCTTGACTTTGTAGTCCATCCCTTTGACCTTTAATGGTGTTGTCATAATTTAGAAGGTGGAGCGGCTGTTTCGCTGTCAGATCGATAAATGGATCTGGATCTGTTGCTGACTTCCTCAGTACAAACAACATACTAGTTGTCTTTGGATGCTGGTGTCTGCTAAATGAAGAGTAATGTAATGTTAATGTAAATCTTAAGTTTTAAATTATTCATCATACCTCTGCCTTAGAGAAAATGCATCGTATGGTGGGAAGAGCATCCAAGCACATCTCATGGCACTACCAAAAAGTGAATTGCAGCACTAATTTGACATCCATTCCACCATGTAAAGTTTTCCTAATCATTGTAGCATTGTACAGCACGTATTTAACCATCAACAGCTAAATAACATCTAGAAGGGGAGATTCTAGCATCGGGCTAACAAGGATTTTAGCATCTGAGATTTTTCTAAGCTAATTAGGACACAAATACAATCAGTTACTCAGGTCATCTGACCAGTTGGTCCTGGACGTTCCGAGAACTGAACGTAAGCTCAGAGGGGACAGGGCTTTCGCTGTTGCTGCTCCAAAAATGTGCCAACACAGATTAGGAAGGCCCCCTCACTGGAAATGTTTAATCACTGTTAAAGACCCATCTCTTCAGCTTGGCCTTTGACCCAGTATGAGTGTTGCTATGATACTGTTTTAAGTTGTTTAATGTGTTTTTATTTTTATCTTTTTATCTTTATCTTTTATTCTGTTCATTACTTTTATGTTCAGCACTTTGGTCAGTGTTGCCTGTTTTTAAAGTGCTTTATAAATAAAGTTGGCTTGGTAAATGGGTGTCTGTCATGTTTGTGTGTGGCCCTTTGATGGGCTGGCTCACATCGCTTCAGTTCATTAACATTTGCTGACATTTGTTCCTGCACAGCTCTCTTAAGGTCCCTCAACAGCATTTTCATCCGGCTGAGGTTTGGACTCTGGACCATTACAACCCTTTGATTCTTTTCTTATTCTGTTGTAAATGTGATACAGTGTTTGGGATTGCTGCTCTGGTTCAAGCTTCAGATGTCCGACAGATGTCCTCACATTTGATTTTAGAGTTCTGTGATATTCAGAGGAGTTCCTGGACCCCCTCAATAACGGCAAGTTGCCCAAATCATCAGCTGTCCACCACCGTGCTCACAGAAAGATGGTAGACGTTAGCCCTAATATGCTATGCTATCTAGCTGATTGCTAACCTGCTAAATGAGGCTCTAGAGTCAGAGATGGAGCGCTCAAGCTTTTCACAATTTGTCCAAGCATTACGTCACTTGATCTGATCTTGAAGTGAATTTGTGGAAATGCCCTTTCCTGTGGAGATTGGTAGCTGTCTTATATTTGTCCACTTCTGAATAATTTTTCTTTCTATAAAATGATTAACTCCAAATAACCCCCAATCCACAATGGAGACATCAGTGGCGCGGAATGTCTCTGCTTAAATAGAATCCATTATAGTCTATGGGTTGATCCAAACTGGCCGCAGCGCAGAACATTTTGCCGTTGTGCCGCAAAATATAGGATTGGGTTTTCTTTTTGCCATGAGACGCTTCTGGGACTCGTTAATTTCCACAGTTAACATAGGGCTAGACAGGAAATCACACACCGTATCAGTGTAAAACATCCAGTAGTTTTCAAAATAAAAGTCTATTGCAGAGATGCAATTTCTTTACTTGACATAAAAATAGCATGAGGCGATGAGGTGATTATTAAACAGTGTGAGGTAACCTGTATGCTCCACAGAAACATAGCTTACCACAAAAATGGTGGAGATGTTGGACATTCTGCTCAGTTTTATGGCTTTTTGTCAGACTCTGAAACAGGCTGCAGGCAGTGAGGAAACAGGCAGGGAGCTTGGAGCAACCCGTGACTCCGCCCCCTCAGCGAGCTTGGAACCTCAATGATGCAGGGACTAAAAAATTGGGAAAAAGTAGGGAGAAAATACTGAACCGTGCTGTTGGAACAGGCCTATTTGTGTCTAAGGCCCAGTTTACACGGCAAGTTAACTCATTCACTGCTATTGTCGATTTTAGTCGTCAATTGCATTTTTTTACGGGGCAGGCGTCGGAAGAGACCTTTTCTCAGATGTCCTACCATGTGTAGGGTGTTACGAGTGCTCTGACCTGCTTGGAAGGACTTCGGGACTGCTCCGATCATAAACCGGGATCATCTTGGTGTGATGTTTGAGGACAATGAGTGGCTGTCTGTTTGTTTACTCAGAAGTCACATTTCATCTCAAGAGGTTTTGCAAGATTTCCCGTCTGACCTGGACTGTTGGTCTGGGGCGTTGGTTCGTGTGGAAACCACACAATGTAGAAACTGGTAAATAAGTGCTATTTTATCGCTACATGTGGTGTCTGTCATGTTTTAAAAATCATCTGAAAATCTAAATTTACTCCTTGGGATTGTGTTAACACTCCGGCTTCTATAGAGGCAGCTGTTGACCAGGTCATCAATATATTTATTCACCAAACAGATTAATCCCCCCTTAAAGACTGTGGAAGCAGGAATAATCTATTCAGTGTTTTTGTCCACTTGAGGTTAGATTTGAATAATATCAGGTAATGGTGAAAACCAGATCGTATTTGTTATGCCTTGGTGTTTAAATCCCTCAATTAAAAAAGCTTCTTTATCACTCAGGATTTCATCACAACTATAACAAAATCACACTATGGCGCTCTTTTACTACCATCTAGTACCCACCTTCAGTTATATCAAAAGAATGAGCGTTTAGAGAGCTCATATGTGAGTTTCCACCTCCAGAAGCAGGATGGTGGAAAGTCGTATCCACTGCATGTAAAGAAAAACGTAAAATAAAAGTCTTTTTGTCATTTCCAGCCATCTAACAGCATCATCCAATGAAATGCATCAACAGTCTAAGCTGCTTCATACCATAATCCTCTAAAAAGGCACCCGTCTGTACAAACGGACTTTGTTACTGTCCCATGACACACTCACACACCTACTACACACACACACAAAAACACACAAAGGTAAGAAAACACTGTCTGTTCCTGTGCTTCCACATTTTTAGGTGTCTTCCTCACAAATGCATTTGCATAATAATGAGATCATTTGTCATTTGTGTTAATAAAACCCAAGAAAGTACAACAATAACGTCTAATGCTACCTGTCAGTCTAAGCATCCTCATCATTTATTACCAGAGCGTGAGCTAGTGATTTAGCCCCGCGCTAATGAAGACATTGTAATTCAGAATCTGTTAACATCTGCAGGAACACCTAATGGAGGCCGACTACATGGATGTTATTAATGTGTCACATGATTTTCCAGACATGATCCAATCTGTCACTTTCTCTCTTTCTGAAGCCAAGTTGGGTTTTAATCAGAAACGCTGGGATTTGAGTAGAGAGCTCCATCACTGGCGCCTTGGCCTGCATGCGCCGCTTTCTGCACGTGTGTGACGGCGTGTCGGGAGTTATGTTGGATGAAAAATAAAGTGTGATCACACGAGGTCGTGTGGTGTTGTGGGTAGATTTATGACTTGGTTTTAGGATTTGGTCCCTCTGACCTCCCCCCTCCCCCCATCGTGTCACCAACGCCCATCTGTCCAGCTGACCAATGGGATGCAAGCTCAGTGGATCAGACTCTCTTGCCAATAGATTGCTAATCCTCATCTGAGCATGCTCACGGACTTAACTGGGGCAGAGACAAGACAAAGGATGCAACTACTATGACATGCTGTCTAAAGCTTACGTCTGGTTTAAAAAGACAGACCCACTCTGGTGCCGTACACCTGCTTTACTGCTCTTCTGCACAACCTGCAGATAAAGTTCAGCACGTGCAGCCATGTTGCTAATTTTTCAGACTGACCCAGCATGCTCAGGTAG
This sequence comes from Aphyosemion australe, assembly GCA_006937985.1. Classification (NCBI taxonomy): domain Eukaryota; kingdom Metazoa; phylum Chordata; class Actinopteri; order Cyprinodontiformes; family Nothobranchiidae; genus Aphyosemion; species Aphyosemion australe. Next base: position 2,117,948 of record SSNS01000084.1, on the reverse strand, counting down.
CATTTGACTGTCAGAGAAAATAATAGATTAGCGTTTATTTTACTCAAGAATGATGATCTAGTTGTTAAAGTCATTGGACCTTCCCCACACAGTGGGATAAAGGTGTGTGTGTGTGTGTGTGTGTGCACTTGTACAAACAGAAGCGGCGGCAGCTCGATGAGAATGGAACCGAAGACCTCAGATCCCCAGGAGAACAAGGAGGGGACGGAGATGATTTATGGGTTTCACTGAACTGCACCATATGCCCACCGTAAATCTAAGCACACACTTACACACTCACACACAACGAGGGGTTTTACATGCATCAGGGTCAGGTTAAAACCAAGCTACACTCTTCTAAAGCTGAGCTTTTTAAAAAAAGGTATTCCGCAGTTATCCGATTCTCCGGTTTGGCGTCCCAGAGGTGTAGCTGAAAGCTCTGTGCTACTTTGGGATGTTTCTAACTGCACAGTGACCGTTGAGCTGAATTATCTATGCAGGATTTCTATTTTTAGAAGTGGACTTTTTGGTTGTCTGGGTTTAAATATAACATTACTGGATTACAGCTTTATTCATTGACTGATGAAATAAACATTTAAGTCATTTATGTGACGTGTTCAAGTTTTATTCTTACATTTTATCTTTTGTTTTAGATGCCTCGGATTATAATTTTCTTGTAGTCTATTAGTTTATTTCTCCCTGAGCCGTAGTCGCCGTCTTTCCCTCAGCTCTCCTTGATGTGTGGCTCATTACACACCTGCTGCTCATCTGCCAATTAACACCAGCTGTTTTTACTCAGTAATCACCCATCCCTGTGCTTTGACTCCCAGTTTCTTAAACTCATTTTAAGGTTTGTGTGATGCGTTTCCCCTTGGTGGTCCCTCGCCTGGACTATAAATTTGGATGCCGGACTCGGGACGGGTGTTCAGTGTTTACAGATGAATTGGTGGCGGTGTTGTGTGCCATGCGCTAGGTGGGGGAACGTTTGCGGGCACGCTCTATCTTCTGTTCTGACTCGGCGATCGCGCTGGAGGCTCTATCGGGAACGAGCTCTAGGTCTAGGCCTGATCTGCTGGCTACCAGGTTGCTGCTGCACAACCTGGACCCTCGGGGTGTAAGATTTGTTTTTTGGTGCCTGCCCATGTGGGGGTAGTGGGAAATGAGGGGGCGTGCACTGTGGTTAAAGCGGCTGTCTGGTGTATTTCTTTTATCTGATGGCACCATCTAGTGGCTGACAAGCGTATCACACCAAGAGTCGTTCGATTCGTTTATTTAAGATGGCGACTGCACGTTTCTTGTTTATGAATGTGCTTCTGTAGCTGACAAACAGAGCTAAAACACGTTGTTTTACAAGTATTATTCTCATGTCAAGTTGTGTTTTCATATATTTATATTTTAAAGACTTACTTGTCCGTGAAAAGTTTATCAACGCTGCATCAGCCGAGGTACTTCCTTAAATTTGAAGCACGTAAGCGGTTAGTTCTGATCGGCGCTCAGTTTCCTATTGCACAGTTTTACAGGGCAGGGGGCGGGCTTAGCAAAAAAAGATGTATTGCTTACATTATATAAACGTAAATATGATAAGATAATCACTTTTACGGATTTCTGAAAAACCATACATAATTCCTGAAAGGGGAAAACTCCGGATAGGGTGCCCTGGGGGTGGCAGAGGTGGGGTTGGAAGTGGCGTTTGGACTGCCGGAGTATTGCTCTGAAATTGGTTGGGTGGCCATGGGATTGTGGCAGACCTCCTGGGATGCGGGGGTGACGGGTACGGGACTGTTAATGGCTACGGCTGGTGGTGTGCGGATGCTGGCTGGCCCTAGCTTGTGAGACTACCAGTGATATGCTGCAGAGAGAGGTTCTCTCTTCAGCTCTTTGGGAGCCCTTGGTGTGTCTGTGTTGTTTGAGTTTCACATTCTTGCTGTATGTGAAAACGTTTTTCAACCCCTTTCTCCTACGTTAGCCGCAAATAAGAAATAGACGGGAAAACAATCCAGTCAGAGAAAGACGTCACAGGGAAAATTATTATTGCTAGACTTGCCCACCTTGACTTGCAGCTGTGGAAGGCTGTATTGATTTAGCGGCCAATGAGTGCTAGTAGAAGCTAACCATTAGCATTAGCAACTCGACAACATGGCAGAACATGTTCAGGCTTGTATTTTTTTGTGAAGATTGTAATTTTTACCTAAAAAAGAAGAGTGAATGAAGGCAGCAGAAGAGTTGCGTTGCTGTTAGCCAATCAGAGGCGAGATGTTTGCATATCATGAATAATAATGAGTAAATCTCATAATCCTAGTGTTTTCTGTCCCCCCCACTCCTCACAATTCATACTAGAGACCACAGCAAACATAGAAAAAGAGTAAATAGACCTTTAATAAACATTTTTGACTAATTTCGAAAGAACAAGCATTAAAATTTTTACGTAAAGTTAACAAAAATAACTTTTCTTGGAAAATGACGTCCTTCACAGTGAATTTTCAAAGTTCTACAAAACTTCTAGTTCCTCTACAACATTTAGGCTTCTGTCCTCACAACCAATCATGAAACTCCATTGAGTTTCCTCCCAATGTCAGCCAAACAACAAAAGTGCTGTGTCGTACAAACACACAAAAAGAAGAAAGAAAACACACTTAATGGATTTTCGTTAAGACCAAAAAAGTCAGATGACATCACATTGGTGCAGAAATCCCAGCTCCTCCCACACTTTAAGTGCTTTTTTGGCCCAACATTAAAAGTCGTCCGCTAACCAAGTTGGCAGGTTTTAATTTAGTATGAAGGCAGGCTGGGCTGGAAGGACCACTTTACTGTACACCGAGGCAGCTGACAGAATCTGTTCACATCCATCCTGGGTGGTTTCAACTCACTCAGTCAGAACAAATAAAGTCTGAATGTCCATATACTTTGACGACCTTGCTCTCGAGACTGGACAATTCACATCTAACATTAATGCAGGGGATATAAATAGCCCGGGAAACGGTCAATGTTCGTCTTAAGACCTCCAGTAAGTCGCAGGCTGAATTATGTATGATTTCTACACTGACACAAACACCCCGCCTGTCAGAGTCCATAAGCACATCCACCAGCACACACATTTGATTTGTCACAAGTGTGTAGGAAGTCCTTGCTCCAGTGTGATCGGATCATCTAATCAGGCAGCGGAAGAAAAAAATCATTATTCTTTATTTAGGTAAAAGTTATATCCTGAATTTCCTGACATCTCATCTTTGATAAAATGCAACAATTAATATGGTTCTCACTGAGCATGCCAATATTCAATGTTTTATTTCTAATCCTATGTCTCAGCCATGTTGGAAGGAAGGTTACATTGAAACACATTTCATTCTCAGATGGCTAGGGGGTTGTCAGTTTTTGTCGTTTAAAAAAATCGAAAGAGGGACGTAGTTTCTGTTTACAATCTGTAAATCCCGCGAGGTTTCCGAGTCTGCGCCGAGCTAATGCTGCAGCACCGGCATTTGTAATTCAACATGGCCGGCAAAAAGCTCCAGAGTTTTTAAAATAACTGAAGCCAGTAAACAGGAGCGACCCAGAAGTTATTTCTATGTACCTCTAAGAAGCCACGCCAATCTCTTTGTTTTACTCTAATATCTGGTGAACTAGGCTAGAGGCTAAAGTTAAGCTAACAATGCTAACGATGAATTAGAGGCAAATTGTCAGCTCTAAAAATATCTCAAGCTACTTTTTCAGTTCTGATCCGTACCTGGCAACAGCCATGGAGCTCACTGAACGGTAGTGAGAAAGTCACCTTTTGTTTACAAAACTGGACTGCAGTACCTAAATTTAACCACAGGGTGTCAGTCTTACTTGATATTGCATCTTTAAAGGTCTAAATGGGCTTTAGGTGAAAAAAAAAAGCCTAAAAGATGAAATCTGCTGCTTTACCCATGTTCAAGTAGAGAATGACCTCTAAACATTTCTAGAATTTCAACTTTAACTTCTAAGTTGTATCGGAGATTACGTTAATATAACGATTGGAATTAAATGGGTTATATTACATAAATAACTGCCGTTTTCTTTGCTCTGTTTGTATCTGGATGCATCTTCAAAACCTGGGAAAAATAATCCCGACCCTTTGTTTGAAGGTTCATCATGTGACAATAAGACATTTATTTTAAGGATCATGCTTCAAGGTCAGAGGTCATTTATCCAACTTTCTCCTCCCAAATTTCCTTCCATGAATGTTTTTAATCACATTTAAATAGCTGAATTCATTTACTTTTAAAAGAAAATGTGTCAATTGTCCCCTTCCTGTAGTTTTTCTAATGTTTTCTGTCTATTTTATCACAATAGTTACATTAAAACGACTAACAACACAAACAACAAAAGGGAGATGTAGCTTTAGCTGTGCTTGTCTCTTTTGGGCCAGAGAAGCTGTTTTCTGTTGTTTGCCTTCTTGCATAAAACTCTGAGCTAAACAGCTGCCGCCTTCAGCATCCTATCTGAGAAACAGACACGTGAGTGATGCCAATCATCTCCTCCAGCACTTTGACAACTTTCCCCAAAATATTAAAGCATTTCTTTATGGAATATTGGAGACATAAATGTGAGAAGTTCAAAAGGAAAAGAGTAAAAACAGCCTGAAGCATTTACTGATGTGACCTTCATGCAAAGGTAAATGTCATTTATCGTTTAGGTTTCACGATTAGGTAATGAACCATAATTCATGTGTGCGTGCATGAGTGTGTGTGTGTTTTATACTACCTGCTACAGCTGACAAACACACACAAACACACGGTGAAGTGAAACTAAAGGACACATGGTCGTCTTTTCTACGTTTAGCTAGGTCTAAACTACTCGTCACACCTTCCAGAGGGGCTCCGTAGAGCTCATCGTGGGTAACAGCCGGGGACCATTCTGCTTCCCTTTCAGCTTCATCACCACCCACTGTCTCATCGTCAGCTTCAGGAGGAGTAAACATCCTAGATGAAGCTTCTGTTGAGGCATTTTGGTAAAACAGGTCAAACACTTAATTAACAAAGTGACTCTGAAAGTGAATGTGTGGGAGACCGAAGCTTAACCAGTGAGCTCGTTATCACCTCGTTAGTTACAATTCTCCCAAATAAAATCATAGCTGTTTCATTTCCAAACACCCCAAATGCGCGTGTTTGATTATCAGAGGAGGCCTTTCAGGAGCTGCCCTCTGCAGTGCGGTCCAATTGTTCAGTCTATCCATGCATCCTGCAGCCCTGGACTGTTTGGCCATGTGGAGAAAAGCCCCAGTGCTGTCAGGGTAGATGTTGCCACTTTGCCGATCGTTTCTGTCTAACAGCTCAGAGGCTGAGAGCCTCTCCACAGAGAGAATCCCTAATCAAATTCCCTTTTATTCTTGTCTTCCCTCGCTCCTCACCCGGAATCACACGGCATTACAACACACTAACATATGCCCACATCTCTCCCTCTCTCTGTTTCTTCTCAGCTTGGCTTGCCGCTCTATCACACAACTTTCTCTCTCTCTCTCTCGCTCTCTCTCATTCCCCCTTCCTTCAATCCATCATCAGCGTTGTCGTTAGTCTAAATATAAAGAAGTGGAAGAATTCCTCCTGTGCAGGTTAGTGTGATGTGCTGTGATGAAAGGACATAGCGACAGAGAGATCTATTAATAATGAAGCGCAGAGGGCTCAAGCTGCCGCGCCGAGAGGGAAGATGTGAAGAAAGAGAAAACGAGTGACTAGAGAGCCGGCTGAACATCACAGAGGAGAGGGGTGGAGCTTAGGAGACATACTGGTGATATTTATGCATGGTTGAAAGTTACATTTCAAAAACAATGCCACCGAAAAAAGAAAGAAACAGGACGAGCTGGAAGAAGGGAAGATGGACGAATACCAGCGCTTCGGTTTGTGTTGTTACTTACTGGAACCGGAGGGGGAACCAGCGATTGTACCTGAAAGACAAGAAGAAAAGGAAGAGATGATGAGAATTTGTTTATTTATATATTCAGTTAGCCTAACGACTCAACTCTGCCTCGTTCATCACACCCGGGTTAACTGGGAACACTGCTCAGGAAGACCAGGGCCTCTCAGCATCCCTGACCTTTACCCCCCAGGCCTCCATCAAACAGATTTTCCTAACTTTGCTCAAATCAAACATTTATTTTAATTAGCTTTTCCTGCATTTCTTTTATAAATTGGACTCGCTAAGCATGCAAAATGCAACGTGTGGAGCCCAAACTGAGCCGTGGCCATTTTTGCGTCGCATTTCAACCCAAGCGCGAGCTAAAAAGACTTTTAATTTTTAAATGCCACTAATGGGATTCAGGAGCCTGCAAAAGGCTCGGGAAGCCGTCTGAAGGTGTGTGTCGGTCCCGCTCTAAGTGGCTCGGGAACAACAGCATTAAAGACAAAAAGGAAAGCTGACAATAGAGCCATTCTCTGCAGGTGTGTGTGTGTGTGTGTGTTTTCGCTGTTGCCTCCTTGTGTGTGTGTGTGTGTGTGTCTGTGTGTGTGTGTGAGTTTGCGTGAAAGCAGAAATCTGGGGAGGGGCTGCCCTAGATTATTATTTCATCACAGCGAGCGACTGTGACTCTCCAAAAGGATTTTCCTCCCTGTTCGGTCGTGCGTCGTTACACAGCTCTCATCCTGTGTCTGCACTTAGGTCACGGAAACTCTGAGAGCATCTTCCAGTGTGTGTCCCTTTTTTTTCCACACAGGACTTCAGAATAAAACCTTTTTTTTCATATTTGCTTCACAAGAGGAATTAAAACACATTTTATGGCAGTTTTAAAGTGATATTCATCCAAATTTAACAAGCTAAAGCCCTGGCGTCAGCGTGATTAGAGAGTAAACTCTGATGTGATTTAATACTTACAGGTGTTGGGGGTTCCGGTGGGTGGGGGCAGGTAGGAACCAGCCTTCCAGGACTTGGCTTTGAAGCCCTTCTTGCATCGCTGACAGTCCTGGCCCGTGGTGTTGTGTTCACACTGGCACTGGAGGTTCCCCTCGATCAGCAGGCACTGGGAGGCGTGGAGGTTACACTTGCACCTTAAAGGGGATTAGAGCAGACAGTCGACACATGTGAGACCAAATGCTCACGTGTGAAGCGTGCGTGCGAGCGAGCGACCCTCCGACTCCACTCGAGGCGAAGGGAACGCCTGGAATCACGCCTGTTAGTGCAGCGTTGATGGGAATTGTTATCAAAGGATGTTTTCCTACTCAAAGCAACCGCTAATAATCAAAGATCCGGAGCGATCAGAGGACACACACCTGAAATATAATCGCACATTATAACAAAGAAAACAACAATAATCAGTGTTTTGCTGGAAAAATACCCGAGCAGCACCAAGAAAAGCTTCAAACCTCCAAAAGTGACTTATTTATGCAACACCTGTCTTATGCAATGCCCTTGAGACGCGCTCCTGTGTTGTGTGGGTTTATTGAGTTAACTGTCACTTTTTGGTCTCAGATAGATTCACTTTTGTCTCAGAAGTCACTGACAGAACTATCTCTGTTCTGATGTCTGCTCTCGGAGTTTGTACAGCTGCCAGTCCATCTGATTCTGGCTTTTTTAGAAGCAGCTTTGCTTTTCGCATGCTGACGGAGTAAAGGAACAGAAGTACTCCCTTCAAACCAACTTTTAGGTGGATTGACTGAAAAAGGACATTTCATCAGTTTGTCAGCTTACAGTAAATGAATGTAAAGCTTTTTAATTAACGTGTCGATCACTTTGAGTTCTTTTGAAAGGCGCTGGGTTTAAAAAACTCAAATCTGCAGACAGTTTTGTTATTCCTGACATTATGACACATGGATTTGTTTTAAAACTGTTGAGCCACCAATGATGTCTAGAAGATTTTGCATGCAGACGATGGTTTTAAGCTTAATAATCATGGAAAACAGAAAGTGTCTATGGGAGAGCTTGTATTTATTCAACTGTTTTCTTAAAACATCTAGTTGAGAATCTTCTTGTCTTTACAAACTGACCTGACGTCACCTCAAACAGTGAGTCTTTAGTAACGTTTAGATTTTGTAACTAAATATAATTTAACATCAACTAAATTTTAAAAAGAGGGACTAAAAAACAACTTCTAGTACAGTGATGGAATGTAACAAAGTACTTCATTACTGTACTTAACTACAGTTTTTCTGTATCTGTACTTGAAGATGTCCTAGAATGCAATTAATCAACAATCTAAAACAGAGCTTTGAGCCTCCAAAAAGCATAAGAAAATATTTTTTGGCTTTCATCTGTCCCAGGAGCCCTGATACAGGCCATTCTAAACCCCCTTACTCAGGCCTTCAGTGAAAAGAGCTGTTGACCCCTCCCACTCGGCCAGGACATGCTGATTGGTTGGATTCCCCAGAAGGCCTCAGACACATGCAGGTTTGAGGAGGCGTGGCTCCCCCTTATGACGCGTTAAGGAAGGCTTTCTCAGAACAGGAGGTTTTCTCTCGCCTTTTTCAACTTTCTAATTTACATAAAAAGTAGGTCAAACACGGCTTTGACTTTTGGCATGCTACTGTTGACCACCCAAGCTGTCTTATTCAACAACAACAAGGAAAATGTTGGTTTACATTCTAGGTCCCCTTTAAGTAATTTTTTTGAGACCTACTTTTTACTTTTACTCTACATTTTAAAGCAAGTATCTGTACTTTGTCCTCCACTACTTTTTGAGTAGTGGAGTACTTTAATTTGCCCCCCCCCCCAGACTCGACAGCACACTTTTACGTACACACAACGCATTTTTAAGTTTTAGTTAAATACTTTTTTACTTTTAAGTACATTTGAAAATGCATGCACTAATACTTTTTCTTCTTTCAGCTCATCACCACCAGCATGTGAATGTGTGTGTGAATGGATACACTGTAGTGTAAAGCGCTTTGGAGTCCTCTGACTCTGAAAGGTGCTATACAAGTGCGGGTCATTTATCACTTTCATTTCATTCAAAAATTACTTGGATGCTTCCACTTATACTTAAGTGTTTTATTTACCTTTTATCTGTACTTTTACTTACTTTAAACACAAATACACTAGAAGCTTTTGGTTAATATTTGAATTTCTGATCTAAGTAGACACACACACACACACACACACACACACACTAGAGGTCGACCGATATTGATTTTTCTATTGCCGATACCAATGCTGATATGTATGAAACATGGTAAGCCGATGGCCGATATCTAGACATTTTCCACCTTATTTTCATGCTAAAATGTCACTAATACCATCGTTAATTCACAAACTTTCTGAAGCTGAATCAGTTTTTGAACTCTGAATTTAACGAACTGTTAAATCTTAACTTTGTGCACTGTTCAGTGTTAAAGTCAGACACCTAAATAAAGTTAATTTTAGAGTATTTATTATGCAGATGTTATTAGTGAACGTAAAAAAACATTGAATTCTGCAACAGCACGGGCTGCCCGGAGATGTGCCTGACTTTAAATTGGGACAATTATCGGCCCGATATATTGGCCGACTGATATAAAGTTAAAGTTAAAGTACCAAGTATTCATCACACAATGGTGAAACTACATCTCCGCATTTGACCGATCCCCATGGTGGGGAGCGGTATCGGTCTACCCCTACACACACACACACACACACACACACACACACACACACACACACACACACACACACACACACACACACACACACACACACACACACACACATGCATATATATTTTTGGGTTTTAGTAATGACAACAAAATGTTCAAATACACATTTCTGCTGTTATTTTCAAAATTTTTTTATTAAGAAAAGACACAAAACCAGCTGCTTTACCTGACAGTAACTTTGCTGCATGAATATTCTTAGAACTATTTTAAAAACAAGAATTAAGGCCAAAAATCTGTATGTTTCAGTGTAATCTTTTACTTTAAGAACCAATTTAACAAGCTATGTAATTTATTCTCTTGTTTTCAATGACAGCTTCGGTGCGTGTGCACATGTGCACACCTGACCTCGGCTCAGTGCAGGGGGCCCAGGTGTGCTGATCCGAAGGCTGAAGTTGTGCCGGGAAGGAAATGAGGATCTTAAGGACACTCTGCAAGTACGACTTTAAATTACAGCCTTTTCCAGATGAGCGACTGGACTCCAATCCAGTTTGTTCCACTGGAGTGAACATCTATCCGTCTGCATCAAATATTCAAAGAATGGCCTCTGTATTCTGACGAGATGACTGCTTCAATTTTCCCTCCTCGCACTAATCTACAATGCTCTGTCGTTTTTTTATTATTATTATTTTTTTCTTATTTGGAGGGGTATGGGGTGTAATGTCAATCTGTCCACTTCAGCAGTGATCTTTCTACATTACTAACATAAAATAACACAAGTTAACATTCCCAAGAAGGCGTAGAGACAGACGATTGGTAAAAAGCGTCCCACATCACGAGCTCACTCACGGTCCCATAAATTACCGCCGTTTCTCTCTGATCACTGGACGTGCTGACAGGATGTGCCACGGAGAATCCATCCAGCAACAAAGCCTTGTTTCCTGCCTGCACTCTGAAGGACACGAGCTGTCCACTTAGCCAAGAGGAAATTGAACATCTCCCTTTTTTTGAGCGTGTGGAGAAAACAGTGTGGGTGAACGTGCGCCAAACGAGACAGATGTGTGTGAGTGTGTGTTGCTGCTCTGTGTGATTGTGATGCATTTGTCTGAGCGTGCCGATGACAGACAACAGATCAGAGAAGCAGACGTGTGGTGACTAATGCTCGCGTTGAGTGACTGACAGTGCCGAACATATCACTGCTTTTCATCTCCTGCGTCTTTGCTGATAAATCTCATCTGTCTCATCTCGCACGCCGAGGCTCTGCTGACTGCAGGATCCTGGAGTTGTAGTTTAAATCGATAGTGGAGAGCGCCGTGATTCCAGAGGCATCTTGCTGTTTAGTTTAGCTCTTGCAGGCATAATGGTCGTCTCATACAAACAAACACCTGCATGAGTTTAAAGGAGACATATTACGGCTTTTTTCTTAAAGGTGTGGAACACTGAAAAAAACATTTTTTAATTATTATTTCTGATTATAATCAGTCACTCTGAGTTTAACATGCAGCCTAGACATGAAAATAGTCTCCTACACCTATCTCCTGCATTAGCTTCTGATAGAAAATAGATGATTCAAAAATCCTGACAGATCTACGTCACACTGTCACTTAACATTCATGGACTCACCCATCTTGACTCGTGACGGGGAAGGCTGTTGTTGGTTTAGCATCCAGGAAACAGCAGAGAACGTCTTGACTAGTAGAAGCTAACCGTTAGCATTAGCTACTCCACAACACGGCAGACCTCCTTCAGGCTTGTGTTATTTGTGGAGATAAAACATCAACGCTGCAGAGCAAACAGACTCAGTGGTAGAGTCGTATTGCTGTTAGCCAATCAGAGGCGAGAAGTCCAAATATCAGGACTCAGGAAATAAAACTCCTAATCCTGCCATCTGAAGCAACTTTCTCCTCAAGCTGACTTGTACTTCCCGAAGTAGGCAAATTTGAGACCCGCCCCCTTGATATTTTCGGTATCTTCCAGAATGAGCTGTTTCAGGACCCCCCCCCATCCCCCACTCAGGCTGCTATAAGCTTAGAAGCTCCAATATTTGGGAGGGGCTCAGAGTAAAGTGGCTAATCTGTGGTTTTAAACGAAGTTCCCCTTTTGTGACATCATAAAGGGGGACATTTTGAAACAGCTTTTTTTTAGGCACATAATTCCTAAAACCAAACACTGACAGGAAACTGATGGACTTTTTTTTCATGTTTGGAGTGTTTATAAAGGTATTAGAGACCCACATGGCAGCACAAAATGATGCAAAAGGTTAGTTTTGCCTAACATGTTCTCTCTAAAACATAAATTCTAGATTTTAAAAAAGTTTCAACTTGGACACGCTCTCCCCTTGACCTAATTCTCTGACCTCAGCCCGTAAAAACTACCTAGCCTTGCACTCCTTCCGCATGAACGATGTGACACACCGACTTTTCGAGTCTCCTGGCTCTTCCTCCTCTTTTGGATGACAGGCTGCTCTGGGATTTTCCCCGTCCCTCTTTTTCAGTCCCTACACGCACAAATAATACATGGGAACAATCATATGTTAATGTGCAAGATGTCTGGCTTCGCTGCAAAGTCATCAAAGCGGGAGTGGAGCTCTACGAGCTGAAGGAAGTAAAGATTTGGACAGCTGGATCCATCAGAGAAGTGTCTGTTTAGTTAGAGAGGGGAGAAGCAGGGAGATTAAATGAGGGAAGCTGGGGGGGAAAGGCGAGGTGTTTGAAAAACAGAAGGGAAATGGGGAAGCCAAATTAATTCCAGTCTTCATTAGAAACCACTCATAAGCTGAAGTTTTAATTAGCAGCTGTAATCAAGGGTTAGTGTTTCTCTTCATTTATCTGCTGAGTGCAGTTTCTGTGATACTTGTGGCAACTCTAAAGATCAGTTCCTTTTTTAAACAGTTATTCAAACACAAATGAGAAAAAATTATTTTTTATTCTAACCATATGCATAAATTTAATGTGCTTTTCTGTTTATGTGCATACCTTTATCTATGTGCATACCTGTATCTATGTGCATACCCGTATCTATGTGCATACACGTATCTATGTGCATACCCGTATCTATGTGCATACCTGTATCTATGTGCATACCCGTATCTATGTGCATACCTGTATCTATGTGCATACTCGTATCTATGTGCCTACCCGTATCTATGTGCATACCCGTATCTATGTGTATACCCGTATCTATGTGCATCTGTGTATCTGTGTGCATACCCGTATCTATGTGCATCTCTGTATCTGTGTGTATACCTGTATCTGTGTGCATACCCGTATCTATGTGCATCTCTGTATCTGTGTGTATACCTGTATCTGTGTGTATACCCGTATCTATGTGCATACCCGTATCTATGTGCATCTCTGTATCTGTGTGTATACCTGTATCTGTGTGTATACCCGTATCTATGTGCATACCCGTATCTATGTGCATCTTTGTATCTGTGTGCATACCTGTATCTATGTGCAGGCTGGTGTTTTTCCCTATCCACTCTTTCTAAAGTCATGTTGGCCCTAAGTATTTAATGATTTGAGAATGCCTGATTTAGAGAGCAGCGATGCAGCAATTATGGCGATAAATGAGAAGAAAGATAAACAAACATCAAGGGGGGAGTCATGTGGTGGCAGAGCCTAAAAAAGCAGCTGGAAGCATCAGTTAATGGGGCTTTATCTGTCTCTTTACTGAAGCTGACGCATGTTTCTTTATCCTTCACCATCACCTGGGTTATCATTCATCCTATTTTTCCCTTTCTATACTTTTCTCCAGCTGTATTTTCATTTTGTTTAGTTTCACTCACAATCTGCTGTTCTTTACTCTGTTTTTTTTTTTTTTTTTCAAATTTGCTCCTCTTGGCCGTCGCCTTTTAGCTCCCTTTCTTCTGCTGGCTGCACCAGTGTTCACCGAGGAGCACATTGTGTAAATTGGGTTGTGGACATGTGCTTGAGAAGAGAGAATAAAGGGGGATTTGGATGATACGGGGGGCTGAGCAGTCAGAGCAGCAGAGATCAGGGCGGCTGTGTCAAAGCTGTGACAGTCTGCCTGTCTCTAAAGTGATGAAACTCAGAGGAGAGGAGCAGAAGGAGGGTCTTTGTTGATGTCTTCTAACCTGTGATGACACGTGACGCAGCTCTGGCCCAGCAGGTGGTCTCCTCTGCTCTACTCCGAGTTCCATGAAGCATCACTGAGAAGGACAGCTTCACAGTTTTTCCCCCTCAGAGACGCGAAACTCACAACCAGCGGAATAAAAACCAACTGCACTGTGACTCTAATGGGCACAAGACTTCACATCCTTCTTTTGAGGAAAATAAATGCACCAAACACCAAACCACAATAGGCTGATGACACAATGTTGAACTGAAAATCATCTTCATCCATCCGTGTATTAATTTAGCCCACTTTATCCAGCTCAGGGCTGTTGTGCGCCGCTTACATCAAGTTGTAAAAAAGACAGACACCATGGATGTTCACACTCAGACCGACAGAGCTAGCCAAACCTACAGATTAAAGGAACACTTAATACATTTCCCGCTTCTTCCCCTACTGGTTGAAAGTGGAATTACAACAGTTGTAAACAACCCAGCTGCAGGCCGTGAAGATAACGTCGTTCAGCCATGGTTTTATGAATGTATGAGGACTTTGCTTGCTACATTTTTAGATGGTTTTAAACTGAAACCAACAAGTGTATGCTGCACTTATGTTCACTCTGGTTTTAGCTCTTTGTCTAGTTCTTTCCTTCTTTGCTTCGCCTCCAAAGACATCACTCTCTTCCTTTTACATCCAGGCTTCGTCATGATGCCAACCAAAAAAGGCAAACTTCTTCCTTGTGCTTTTTATTGTTAGCTGGCGAACTGGAAAAAGCTAACTGCTAGCCTTTATATGAGCTACTGGCACATTAAAGCCATAAAGCAGGTAGACGACGCACTGGTGCCTACCAGAACCATCAAAGTTGTTTAGTGCAGTTTCCGGCCAGAAGAGGGCAGCAGAGCGATGTTTCATGTGAAGCTGCTTAAGTTTCCGGCTCAAGAACCACTGAAACCTGTTTGAAAGCAATAGCTTATAATATGAAGAATACTTTTCTGTTGTTTGAAACCTTATCATATAGGCATTAAATTACTTTACTGATTGATAATTTTATTGATATTTCTATGAAATATTTTTAAAATAATATTTTTTTATATAAAGAGGTAAGGGCGTTGTGTAATAAACATATTTTCTATTCTATTCTGTACAAAAAGGTTTTCAGTTATATTTTATGTTCCTACATGTCACAGTCTGGAGGATTATTATTAACATAAATATGTTATAATTACAGCTTTCTGGGGTTTTTAAGATCTCCATTAAAATCCTAACAATGTTGCTCCTTCATATTTTACTGCAGCTGGATGTTCGACCTTTCTTTCACAGAATCACAAATCATCTTTTTACAGTGTGTAGGGGAACTTTTCCTCTGTTCTTATCAAAGTTTTAGACACTGACTCTGAGAACAGAAGTTGATGTCCCAGCTCCATATGGAGGAGATCCGTACGTCTATCCATAAGTCAGCATCCGGCTGACGGGAAGCCCTCGAACACGGTGTAACCCGGAGCAGAAGGAGGTGACCAAGTGTGAGGTGGGAGGTTTATGAAGCTGAGATCAATGATCAGCAGCACGCCTTATTGGCTTTTGCTGAAGTCTTTATCACCCCGTCTCCTCCTACTTCCTCCCCCCGTCTCACCTCATAAATTCAGACGAGCTAATTGGACATGACTGCGTTTATGTTCCAGCTTCATAAATTTCTTTCTCTGAAGGGAGAGGATCGATTTTCCTCGAGTGCAGCCTTCCATGGCCTCTTCAAACGTTCCCTCTCCTCTCTTTCTACCACACCTCACCTTTTTTTCCTTCTCTCCACTATCCATCCTTTCATGCACGCTTCCACTCTCCCTCCAGACTAAACAGCTAATCTATATCTGACCTTCCCTGCAGTAGGAATTAAAGTGTGCCTCTTTTCAATCGTTTTCTCACATTTCTGTCAGCTCCTCCCACTCTCTCACATTATTAGCAGAACTGATGACAGTTTAAAAACACATCTTTGCTCTCAAGCTCATTATCTGTCATTTTATACTGTGAGCTGCAAGAAAACACACTAACGCTGCATTTAGACACATTTCCTGAATCAACTCTCCTTTCCTGTTTTTGCACTCTATTGCTGTGTAGTTTCTCAGTTCTTAAGTCTCTAAATTGTGCCCTTTGAACCAGAGCCTTAGATCATGTTTCTGTGTCATCGTTACCTGTTTGTGAGGCTCCACCAGCAGATGACAACCCAGGTTTTGTGACTGAGCTGTCAGTTAGTGAGTGACAATAAACCTCCCAGGCCAAAGGTGGCGCCAAACACACAACAGACAAAGAAGATAGCAAGTCAAGCTACGAACAGAGGAACACAACCAACCACAGACATATATACGTAGACGTCTTGTGGACTGGCGCTGCCTATTGGAGCTGCCGTAGTGGCCGGCCGCCATTTTAAATGGGTCTCTAATCATACCCAGTGCATTCATTTCTACTGAGGAAGGTGCTTACCCAGCTAAAAAACACATTTTATCAAACTTTTTCACTATTTCAGACACATGATATGGCATGATCATTAGAATATAAATATAATTAAACAAAATAAATGAAAAAAATATATATAAAGTCCCATCAGGTAGGCTAGAAAATTCAATAGTAATCCCACATGATCTGTTTTCAATAATATGGCGGTTGTTACAACCGTAGGCTCCACAAAAATGGGCATAATTGCTCACTCTGCATTGAATTTGGACAGTGAGGAGACCCATCCAATATGGCGGTTATGCTGTTACGTTCTCCAGCGCCCAATGGCGCATCTACGTATTCATGTCTATGGTTCATCCTGCCTCAACATTTCCAAAATCCCATCTGATGATATCTACAGGGATCAACGCTAACTCACAGGGCCTATACCCAAAAAACAAGTAAGCAAAGACGATTTATAGGTAATGTACTGGACACCCTTTGTGTCCTAACTGGCTCAACCTCTTTTATGCACGTTTTGGTTCACAAATGATCACTAATCAAGTGGCCACAATGGGGGAGTAACAGACTAGACTTTAAAGGTGTCCTAGAATGCAATTAATCAACAATCTAAAACAGCTTTGAGCCTCCAAAAAGCATAAGAAATTTTTTTTGGCTTTCATCTGTCCCAGGAGCCCTGATACAGGCCATTCTAAACCCCCTTACTCAGGCCTTCAGTGAAAGAGCTGTTGACCCCTCCCACTCGGCCAGGACATGCTGATTGGTCGGTTTCCCCAGAAGGCCTCAGACACATGCAGGTTTGAGGAGGCGTGGCTCCCCCTTATGATGTGTTAAGGAAGGCTTTCTCAGAACAGGAGGTTTTTTCTCGCCTTTTTCAGCTTTCTAATTTACATAAAAAGTAGGTCAAACACAGCTTTGACTTTTTGGCATGCTACTGTTGACCACCCAAGCTGTCTTATTCAACAAGGAAAATGTTGGTTTACATTCTAGGTCCCCTTTAAACCCATTAAATAGATCTTTTTGAAAATTTTTATTTCCTCAGGGAAATTAGAGTCATATTTAATATATTTAAATATATTTAATGTAAGGCAGAAACAATGTAAAACTAATAAAACTAATATTAATATTATAGTGATACTAATGTATAGTTTTCATTTTTATTTTATTATTCCCAT
The DNA here is from genome assembly GCA_006937985.1 of Aphyosemion australe. Classification (NCBI taxonomy): domain Eukaryota; kingdom Metazoa; phylum Chordata; class Actinopteri; order Cyprinodontiformes; family Nothobranchiidae; genus Aphyosemion; species Aphyosemion australe. Next base: position 2,100,763 of record SSNS01000084.1, on the reverse strand, counting down.
ATTTAAAAATAATCAGAGTAGTTTCTCTTCATAGGATAAGTAAACCAGGGAGTGACCAGTTGGGTGAGCTGCTCATCCCAGGGTAAAGGAACCGGCCCATTTTATAGATTGTGTATGTAGAAATGATTATTTAAAAATATTAGTCGAAATTAAGAAATGTTTTATCGTAGCAATTAAAGAAAGCATCTTAGACAGCTCAGTTTGGTGCAATCCTGAAACATCTCCAATCATTAACATTTCAAATAGATTCATAAAAACATTATATTAGTAATTATTGACATCAAATTTGCATTGCATGATTATTTAAAGGCCTACATATCACCAGAAGTAAAATGGTGGACTTCCAGGACATCCAGGTGTCTCTTTGTGTAATTAGAATGTGGTATAAATGTGTAATAAAATGAATGTCTAGTTCAATTTGAAGATAAGCTGATTTAGGATGACAACAATGCACCTTGGGCTTATTTTCATACTAACCATTAGCCTGTTAACCCTTGAGAACATAAACTCTATATCTTCTGAAGCCAATAAGCTATTTGCAACAAGTAAGATAGCTGCTATTTATAACTTAAACACACTTTTAATTAGGGCGATGGTGGCAGAGGAGTTAAGTTGCCACCTTGCAATCGGAAGGTCGCAGCTTCACAACCCGCTCAGTCTGTTGCTAGGACAGGTGTGGCTACATTGTAGCTCATCCCCACCAGCATGTGAATGGATGGATGACTGATTGTGTTGTGAAGCACCTTGGGGGGTTGTAGAACCCTAAGAAGACGCTATACAGATACAGGCCATTTACCATTTAATTGGGTCAGTAATACTTCTGTCATTTTGTCTCTAGTGAAGACACCTGAGGGGGGTGCTGCAGTCCCCTAAACACACCAGATTCTAAATCTCCCTGCTCTAGAGTGTCTCAAAAAGGAAAAAAGACCCAAAAAACACACAATAATACACACACACACACACACACACACACACACACACACACACACACACACACACACACACACACACACACACACACACACACACAATCAAACATGTTAATTACATTTACTGCTCAAAGGTTACTCATTATTTTTAGGTCCTGAAAAGCAAAATAAACCAAACAGAGAGTAATATGTCAAGCAAAGAGGCGATTTAAATTATTCAGAGTGGAGGAATGACCTTGATTGTCTTTGCATCTGACACTTTGTGTGTATTTGTAGTGTGTGCGTGCATGTGTGTGCGTGTGTGTGTGTGAATGCGTGCATTGTGAGCTGCCGGTGCCGTGTGAACTCCCCGGTGTTTTGGGGATAATTCTTTATTTCAGCACAGTATGCTCTTAGTTTGAAAAGGGTCTCTGAGTTTGTGATTGTGCACTTTAATATGAGATAGATGGAGGGACCGAGAGAGACTTTGTGGAACTAAGCTTAGGTAAATTATTTACACAGCATAAAATAAATGGCTATTGCGTGCCGAGCTGGAGCTCAGAAACGAGCGCTGCCCTCTGATTGGTTGCGTTGGGTCACATATAGAGCAGCTGGCAAAGCGGGTCCTTGCTTTAAGATACCTGCTCTCTGAAGTATGCGCCGTATGCACAAGCCCAAACGGCAGAATAATGGAGCCGGGCACATCTTGTTCTCCCCGCCAGACCTCAGAGGACTCTTCTCATCATAGCAGAGGAGCTTTATACAGGAACAGTTCAGGTGTGGGTTACATGCCAGCTGTGTTCTGTTTTCGCTGGCCTTTCAAACTACAGGGGGAAAGTAATATGCAGACTTCACACAGGGAGATTTTGTTACCGTCGCTGTGATGCTTTATGTGTACGGAGGAAGGATGTAGCCTGTTAAAACCTTTCATTTAAACATCTCAGGAATTCTGCTTCTTTTTTAGAGGTGCCTCCATTTCTAATTGTTCAAATTTGAGGTCATTCATAAATTGGACCAATGCTTTAACTAAAGTTTATCAAGAAGATAAATCTGGCTCAGGTTTTCCATATCAGGTCATCGTGTATCGACTTCTCAAATAACATGCATCTGAGGGTTTTGGAATCTGATGATGCTTCTAACTCATGGACCTTGTATTTCACCATCTTTGGCTTCGTCATTCGATGGTTTTTGAATTAAAAAAATGTAGGCTGCATTAAAGAAATTTCCCTGAGACATAACTGCTATGATTGCTAATAATGAAAGCGTTTTGGGGTTAAAACTTGAACCACTTTGCACCCGCACACAGACGGGAAGTCTCACAAGATAAAATGTGACTTTGAAATAAAGAAACGTGGCGGAGGAGGAGCGTGCTTCCGTCAACTCGCTATCTGATTGGCTACACATCACACTCAACAGGCAGGACTCGTGTTTGCCCCCAAAAATCAGACCAAGACAATCAAACATGTTTGAAAGCCCGGATTTATGTTAAGAGCGGTCCCAACATCCTTCCAAGTGGATCAGAGTGCTCGTAACACACCACACAAGATGGGATTATCTGATAAGATTGTCTTTAGAACTGTAATCCTGCACATCATTAAGATTGTCAGAAGGGGAGGAGCTAGATATGCTTCGATCAGGTTTTTGCTGCCGATCCCTGATACAGATCACCGATGCCTCGCTGCAGTGTTAGCTGGCACAGACTCAGCAACCCTGCGGGTTTACAGATTGTAAACAAAGACTACATTCCTCTTTTGCTTTTTTAAAAAGAGAAAATCTGAAAACCCTCTGTTTCAATGTAATCTTCCTTCCAACATGATTGAGAGATTAGACTGTTTTGTGATTATTTTACTGTAGAACTCTTACATATTGTGCCTTTAAATAGAAATTGTGACCTAAAAGGGTTCATTGTTTATTCTCGGATGATAGCAGATGAAGAGTTTTGTTTAAGTCTTATTTTTCTTGTCATTTTGATTTAAATATACAACCAGAACGAGCTGCTTAGCACTTCAAACTCTTATATCTGAGCAATTTTTGACATTTAAACAGAAATCTAACCAAAAATGTTAACAACAGGAAGCGGAAGGTTGTTGAATTTCTCTTTGTTTACAGGCGGATATGAGATGCTGTGTGAAAGCACCGCATCAGCAATTCCCCCCGAGATACTAATAAAAAAGTAGTACTTAAAATAACATTTTGCTGAAAGGTATCACCCAGTAATAGATGCACCCTGTAAAGGAAACGACCACAGCGATGGCTCACCCTGGCACTTGGTGGGGGGGTTTCAAGACCCTGAATGAACTGTGATGTTCATGACGCATAACAGCTGACATGGTCTCACCGAAGCGGCCGTGTCACGGCACCTCGACGCCTCTTTCACCAAAGAGCTTGGTTTCGTCCATCCCTGACTGTTCTCAGATCAGCGCGGAACATGGATATTAGCGTGTAACCTCCCTGCAGAGGCCTCACTGTAGCTGAAGATTTTTTAATGAAAGCTCATACGAAGAGTAACACCTGGGGTGAGCAGAAATTGGGTGTGAGATGGAAGGGGGGTGGGGGGGGGGTCATTATGCATTTTTCTATTGAAGACATGAATGAGGAGGAAGAAGTAATGGGTGAAAGGAGGCAATGGGAGGAATGAAAAAAGTGATGATGAGGCAGAAACTCTTGGCTGATGTGGAGCTAGTTGGAAGATTTTTCCTGTTCTGTGGCCTCCCACTGAGTCTCTAAACCCCCCAAGGGCAAAATAAATCTTTGTAGGATCTTTATCGGCTGGTTATGCATTAGCCTGAAAAAGAAAACCTTTGGATTATGGAACAAACCCAGATACAAAATGTTATCTGAGTCGCAATGCCGATCTAAATTAACTCTATTACACACTTTTGTACTTTTCCACACGTATTCTCATACTTTGCTGTTTTTTGCTTTTACATGGGTTAAAATAAAAAGTCTTGAGGGGTAATTCATGTGCATTTCCAAGTGTTGGGTTGATGTTCCACACAGACCATCACAACATGGCGGTCAAGGCTGGATTTACTTATGCAAAGACCACAAAAGAAATATACCACTGATCTGCATCTCCAATGAGAATGGTGAGATATACAAGTAATGCCAGTGCCTATCAGGGAGTCCCAATAAGTCACTTAGGTGTGTTTCCACTGTTGAAACTTAAGGGTAACTTTACTGGAACTTCCCGTCATGTGTGTGTCTCCACTTCACCGAGCTGGCCGAACGAGCCGTTTACCGGGCCATTTTCAGGAACCAACGGAGTACCTGAACAGGGATCTCGGAAAAGCCGGGTAGAGTAGCTGAGTGGAACTTTTGGTTAACTCACACTGATTGGTTGTAACTCAGTAGGAAATGACATCAGCAGACGTCGTCTAAAACAACTAACATTAGAAGAGTTGCTTGTGGAGCAGAAAGAAGCACATGCAAACCGTCCGTGCTGCTTTAAACTTCAAACATCGTAAAACACAGCTGAAATCGCCTACAGTGACGTAATTCACGGGTCTTTGCTGTCTCTCAGAGACCTAAAATTAGATTCTTTTGCTAGTTTTAAGATTTCTAGCCAAGCAACTTTTGCTTACCCCACTGGCAGATTTTTTTTTACTCAAAACAAGAAAATTTGGATCATATTTAAGAATCTTTACCTTATTTTAAGTAAAGCTATTTTTCTAAAGAAGAATTTTTATTTTTAGACTAAAAATTAGATCAAATGTCTAAAAATTAGGATTTTTTTTTGCAGTGCACTGCTGTATGGTGCATTATTAACCCTAACCCCATAAATGGAATATTTACAAATAAAATCTTGCTAACCTCACAACCTCAGCACAGACAAAATTGTGGGGACCCCAGTTTGGGAACCACTGTGCTAGTGTATCAGATACATGAAGGGGCAATGTTGTGACCTGGGGTGCCTCTAGAAAGTTTTCAAAAGGGTGATACATTTGGGAGAAATATCAAAATCAAAAACCATAGCAGAAATTCAGGCGTTTTATTGTCTTTGTCGGGGCTTTTTTTAAAATAACCTGCAACACAGGAGTTTGGGAACTTCCTGTGGTTATAGGCCTACTCCTGTTTCATATAGAGGTTCTTTGTGCTATGAAGGACAATTACATAACCATAAATAAATGTTGCAACTCTTTAAAGCTAGTCCTCTTAAATGCATATTCATAAAAATGTTGTGTAGGACTGTCTGGCAAAAAAATAAGAGAATATAGGTGTCAACTCTGCATATACTGTCTCCATAAATTAAAACAGTAACTGGCCAAAAATCTTGAGGCAACTCTCCAAGTCAGTAAATTCAGGTGTTACAATAAAGACAAGGATGAGTGAGTTTGGTGAGAACCACCAGCCAGACTGTCTCATCCAACATCGGCGTGACCTCACAGATGTGATTCTGGAAGAAAGCCGTCCCAGAAGAGTTGATGCTGTTATGGAAGGTGCACAGCAAATTTAAAAGTGTTAATTTTGGGGCGTTGGTCCAATTTAACACTAAGAATAGTTAATTTAACACTTAAAAGAGTTATATAGGAGTGTTCCCTAATCAACTCTGTAGGAGTCATTTTGGATAAAATACCTCCTGAAAAGCTAACTCTGAACTCTCACAGCAGCTAGAACACCTGTAGAGTTAATTCGCAGACTCCACCCCTTTATTCTAAAAGTTGGACTGGTAGTGACCGATTGGCTGCAGAGAGCTGCTCCAATGTTTTTAGTTAGTTTGTTCTATTTTGGTGTTAAGAGTTACTATATTAACTCTAACACTAGTGTTAAACTGTCAACTGTCAAGAGTTGGTCGTTGACACTAAATCAGTACCAACTCTCCAAAAAGAGTTTAATTAACTCTCACATGTGTGGGCCCACATAGACACTTTAAAAGTGTTGAAATCAACTCTGACAGTGTTAATTTGAGCATGCTGAATTTGATCAACTCCAATTTAAACACTATAGATGAAAAATGGATATCATTGAAGTTCATGAGTATATAAAAGCAGATGTCCCAGTATGTGTGGAGTATGCTTTCACACAACGATGCACCCAGACCTTTTTACCGATGTCTAACCCTAAGATTCAGTTTACTTCCTTTTGATTTTGTTTTTGTGTTTCTGCTCCTTTAAATGATGCAAATTCTTCTAAAAGTCCCCAAAACGTACATACATACTTGTTAACACAAAACCCACACTGGAGCGGAGCTGCACTGTGATGGCACCGCGATGCCCACTGTTTGTGTATTAAAGTTTAATTCCAGCGAGGCCGTGGAGAGGCTAGATGCCTGGGGAAGAGGAGTTGGGTTTGGGATCATCCAGAGGACAAGGGTTAATATAATTATCCTACTAAAACCTTGAGACTGAAAGAACATCATTAGTCATAACAGGAGGAAAGCTGGATGAGCCGCGGGCCGGGGGGGCGGGGTGCAACGGAGGAGGAGAAGGAGGAAAGGAGAGCATCAAAGCCCACTTGTGCACTTAGCAAGACAATTAGTACAAGGACTCAAACTTTGTTGGAGAAAAAACAGAAAAAGAGGACAGTGTTTAACATTCTGAGCAGAGCGTGTTTTCTCCCCTCTATTCAGTAATTAAGACATTTTGCATATAATGGCTCTATAAATTAATATCTTGTGGTAAAATGGTTCAGAATTCATATCCAGATATGAAAGAAGCACTTAGCAACACACTTCAGAGGAAAGTGTTTGGAATTATTATGCAATTAATAAAATGAACTCTGATTTGTGCAGATTTATCCTGAAGCTGACTGACGGGTACTTCCTCGTAGTAAAAAGTGTTAAACATGGTTTTGGTGTTTTATTCAGCAGGTGAGTTCACTCATGTGTGACATAAACAAATAAAAACATAACTAAATTGTGCTGATTGTCTAATAAATATATAATTGTTTTATTAACACCTGTAAAGTGAAAGAAAATTAATTACTAAACTGTTTTCTTCACAGTTTCAGTCCAACATGCTCCAGCGTGTTCCACAATGATGAGAAATATTTTATTCCTGCTTTTATAAATAATTGCCAAAACGAATGCTAAAAAAACCCATGATGATTATTTACTGGTTAATTGCAGTTAGCTAAAATTGCTGATTAGGAGGTGATAATTACTGAGCGGGACGCTAAAACCTCTTTATGTTTTTGCTCTTTTATTCTGCACACCCTCAGCCATTACCTTGTTTTACAATGTTTAAATGATCATATTGCTTTCCATATTTCTCACTACAGCCAATTAAAATACTGGTAAACCATATCTAAAATCATTTACATACACAGTCACGGTCATTGTGAGCATCTAAAGACCTTTTCAGTTTAGTTTCTGTTGGAAAATATCAGGAATGTGAGACAACTTTGATAGAGGTCAGTCACTTATGAAGCTATTTTGTGACTTATGGAAGACCCACGAGATTAAATCAATAAATAAAATCTGATTATTTTAAGCACATACAAATTAATACTACAAATCAAACAAAGTACATAAAAAAACTGTTTTTGACTAGCCTTCACATGCAATTGGACAGCACTAGGACCAATCAGCGCAGCTAACAACCTCACATATTAATCACTATCAAAACCAGTCAATGGGCCAGGCCACCATACACCATTAAAGAAGCATAAACATCCTTTTTCAAAATAAATGACTTAAATACCTCTATCTGCTCATGTCTCAAAGAAAGCCCAAGTCTGAATTGTTCAAAGTTGATGCCAAAACTGTTTCAATCAAACAGTTTTCCTTAGGCAACGCCATCTTTGTAGTTTTCTCTGTTCTGGTGCAAAACAAAGCTGTGATTGGCCAGACACAAAACAGTTCTGTCCAATGGTAGACCTGCTGAGGTTATAATGGAGCATGGCTACACCGACCTGCAGAGCAAAAACGTTTTGATACGGTTGCTAGACCAGTGGTTCTCAGAGCCGGTATCCAGCATGTTTAAGTCTTAACCTTGTTTCAACACACCTGATTTCAATCAGCAGGTGATTAACAGGCTTCTGCAGAGCCTGATGAGCTGCTGCACAGGTTATTCAGCCACTGAATCAAGTGTGTTGCAGCAGAGAGACCACTAAAACATGCTGGATACCAGCCCTCCGGACCAGGATTGAGAGCCACTGGTCTAGACTTCTAGGCTAGTTTTTCACCAAATTCCAATGAAAACATTTCTGTGATTTTTAGAATAAGGTGGTTTAAAAAAATCACAATTTGTTTGCAGTTCTGGCAAAAATATAAATGTTTTAATTAACAAATTCAGCAACTTAAAATCACTACTTTTCTTGTAATTTTGTGTTTCTAGTTAGCTGCCCTGCCCGTCTCTTAATCAAATCAGAAGGTGAAATACTAAAGCAGAAATTAGACACAACTGATCCATTTATTTATTCTAATTAAATTAGTCAGAAAAGACTGATCCCATCTAAAAACAAACAGAATGTCTAACATTTTTAATCTAGATAATAGCAGTAACATGTGAACTATAACCAATTTAAACTAATATGAAAAGATAAGAAATTTTCTCAACAAAGTCTCAACTTGTCATTTTGTGTTCATCTTTTTTTCAGAGTGAATAGATTAGACAGCACATATACTGTCAGACTAATATTTATATAATCAAGGACATCCCATAATAACACATAATAGTCATTTGACGACTGCCTGGGAGAAATTGAGCCTTTTTCTGAGCCTGAGATGTTTTAGAGTCACCACCCAGCAAACGTTAGTGATGCTGCACTTGCAGCTACTTCATCATTGGCTCGGCTTTTGACAGTGTGTGACTACGTATGTCTTTTTTATAGAGTCCATGCTTGCACTTTGTTCTTGACCTTGTTCAGGACAAAACTAAATCTGCTGACGTGGATCAGTGCAGTAGAAAGATTTTTAACAAGATTAAGATGAATCTTTCCATAAAGTCCTGTTTTTAAAGCATCATAAACCAAAAGCGCTCACGAGGATAAATAATTATTTTACTTTTTGCAAATTGAGATTTATTCTAAGGTCTGTGTCTTCATGACACCTTCTAGTGATTAGTTTTGCTGGATTTAAAGGCCAAGTACACTCATTTTTTTCCACACATTTGCAGTGGTCTCTGGTATGAATGCTTTCTGAGTTGATCTCACGCCTGTTTTATGAAGTAGAATTTAGGCAGAGCTGAGGGGAGCGGAACACGGCAGGAAATTGAGTCTTATTTCCTGATAGTTGGTCATCTCATCTCTGATTGGCTAACAGCAATGCGACTCAACCACTGACTCTGTTTGCTTTGCAACACTGATGTCTTATCTCCACAAATAACACAAGCCTGAAGGAGTTCTGCTCTGTGGTGGTGTTGCTAATGCTAATGGTTAGCTTCTGCTAGTCAAGACGTTCTCTGCTCTCTGTTGGGCGCTAAACCAACAACAGCCTTCCCCGTCCATTTTCTGTAAGTGGCTAATACAGGAAATAGGGGTAGAAGACCATTTTCACGTTCAACCTGCATGTGAATATCAGAGTGATGGTTTGAACTTGTTTTCTGTACGGCCCGTTATGGCTGCTGCTCCAAGAGCAGGAGTTCAGGACCACGGATGGCGCCAGCACCTGCTCCCTGGAGCCAGCACCCCGAACAGAGGCACTCTGACTCTGGGCTTCTGCCCTTCCTCCTATATGGGTCTAAATTAGTGCAGCAAAGGTAAACATCTCTGACAGTCGGAGGGGGTACGTGTCTCTTTAACAATCCCACATGTTGATGTTGATGAGTTGTTTATCTGAACTCATCAACATGCTTGTAACGACAGTGACGGTCCCACGGTAAAGATGGCTGTGTGTTTTTGATCACGCCGTGCCTGTAATAATACTATGCTAATTAATGTGGCTGACGGAGAACAAGCCATCTTTCCAAGGACACCCAACCTGAACCTCCTGTTCTCCCACTTACAATTCCCAGAGTGCCTCTCAGTTTTAGAGCGCTCTCCCCGTATCAAGAGATTCCCCTGTCATCAGATGTAGGGTAAGGCGCACTGCAAGGGCTTTCTTCTGTCTTATTTTTGTGTTTTTAGGAAGATATTTATGGGATGGGAGGGATGGAAGGTGAGAGAAGAAAAGAAAAATGTGTTGAGGAAACTGAGGAGGGGGGAGAAATATTCATCTGTGAAACAAAAGACGGGAAATGAAAGGAAAACGGGCAAAATCGCTGACTATAACTTCTTCCTTTCAGAGGGGGGAAATAAACCGTGATTATCAAATCAGTTACAAGCGTTGTGTCATAAATCATCGCATATGAGGGGGAACAATGACACATTCCTCATTGCAATTCTGCAGCTTTCTGCGTGCCTCACTTTTCTGGGGAGTGTTCATGAATGATTTAAAAAGTGATCCGTTTCTAAGGCTCGGCTGCCTCAAAGGGAGATAACCCAAAGGGGAGGAGTCTGAATCAGGTGGGCGGGGCCACACGTGAGAGCACAGACACCAGTGCATTAAGCACAGCCGGTGTGTTTCATTCATGTTAGGGGGGGGGGGGGGGGGGGGGCAATACTTGAGAAAAAGCCTGGTTTCTTTATCCGTGTGAACGGGTGAATAATATTTACGGAGCATCGTACCTCACATCATTCATCACAGAATCACACAGCCTAGCTAGTCTCCTGAAACTAGAAGTTAATCCATCATCTGCCTCGCTCTCTTTTCTCTCTTTTATCCAAGCTTACGCCTTCCACTCGCTCACCTTCAGTCGGCTAAGGACGGGCAAGAAAACTTTGAGGTAGTTCCAAAAAATGAAGTGGCAGTCTCCAAAGTCAAAGTCACTGTGAAAAGTTAATCAAGACAACTGAAAAAGAAAAAAAAGTTTAAAAAAAGACAGTAGGAGGTGAAGGATGGGCTCTTTTTTGTTTTCTAGTGGACTGGACGGAGACGCCCAGAGGCCACAGAGATTCCTGTTGTCCTCATTCATGCTTCCACTGGAACGATAAACCTTTGGATTAGCCGCTGAAAGCCATTAAGGGTCTAATTAGTCCTTCCCTCAGGACGCAGCGTTACTGCATCAGTACAGATCAGGGTTATTCTAAGGTTGGTGATTTGCAAGTCAGATGAGAATCATACAGATCATTTTTAATAAATAGTAAGATTACTTCATTTTCCCAAAATTTATAATTATTTTATTTATCAAGAATCAGAAACTGTTTTATTTCACACACTCTGGAACAACACTCACCCACAGAACAAGCCTAGGGATGGTTTCTGAACAATACCGGCACAGGATGCTGCATTAATACCTAATACTGTAGTTTATGGAGTCATGCATTAAAGCAGCAATCCAGAGTTTTCCCTTTTCAGGAATTATGTATGATTTTTCAGAAATCCATAAAAGTGATTATCTTATCATGTACTGTGATATAATGTAAGCGATACATCTTTTTTATTTTTTTGCTAAACCCGCCCCCTTCCCCGTAGAGCTTAATGCAATAAGAACTGAGCGCCAGTCAGAACTAACCAATAGCGTTAGACTACCGCTTACGTGTTTCAGAGTTAAGGAAGCACCTCGGCTGATGCAGAGTTGATGAACTTTTCACAGACAAGTAAGTCTTTAAAATATAAATCTATGAAAACACAACATGACATGAGAATAATAATAGTAAAACAACGTGTTTTAGCTCTGTTTGTCGGCTACAGAAGCACATTCATAAACAAGAAACGTGCAGTCGCCATCTTAAGTAACCAAATCGAATGACTCTTGGTGTGATATGCTTGTCAGCCACTAGATGGTGCCATCGGATAAAACAAATTCTCCGGACAGCCGCTTTAAGGTAAAACATGGTGATGCTACATCCTCAGAGGGTATCTTCTAACCTGCTGACGAGGATGATAATTTAACACTCACCTGTTGAACTGAAAAACACAGGTGTGCGTGGTCTGCCCAACAGGTGAGTTGTGATGACTTAAAGGTGAATGTTTCTGCAGGATCACTTGACTCAAAACATCTCATTCAAACACAAATGACTGAATAAGCTGCTCATTTAGGAAAATTATCTTCTTTTCTTACATGTTGCAAAGGAGACTCAGTAGTCATGCTCCTATTCTTCCTAGATACTCAGTAGCATGACACTTGACTCGAGCTAGTGTTACTGTTGGCAGTGACATCAGCGAGGAGGAAGTCGAGGTTCTTTCAGGCTCACAGCAAGGACTCACTGAGAGAAGGGAGGAGTGGGGATCCTTTCTTTATCTCACAGTCCCTAGATTGGAATAATTGGGGTTTATCACTTGTATCCCCAGCAGACACACAGAAACAGCTGCCAGTGGGCTTCAGTAGAGACATTTTACATCAGGACCACACAGGCCAACAGGATAACTGACCATAGGTTGATTTAAACAGGAGTATGTGGGGTGAATAATGCCAAGAACCAGAAGGTACTGCAGGATAAAAGTACTGTTTGGACTGCAAACACATTTTAATTTAACCGAGTGGTACACCATGCTTCATTTAAAGGGGTTCTGACTTTTTTCTCAGAAGTCAAAAAGTCAGAATTCTGAGATTAAAGTCAGCAAGTATCGATGCAAGATCTCCAGCTCAGGTTTTTACGCTATGATTTAAAAATTCCATATCTAGTAATCAAACAGGCTACCGAGCATGTAGGAACACATGAGTAATGTTTGAAGTGGTTGTTTTAGTTCGCTGAGCCACATTTCACCTTAAGTAAAACTCCTAACTGCAGCTGAATTTATTCATGCAGAAATTTCACTATGTGATCCAGAATTACAAAGAACTTTTGCTTCACCGGCTGTTTTGACGCTAACTACAAACAAGGACAAACATGGAGAAAACATGAAAAGGACTTTTTAAGAAGCGTCCTTTCTCTACTCTCTGTAACGTGTACAGTAATGGAAAGTTTTCTGTGCCAGTCTGCGAGGAGACAGAGAGCTTAAACCTCTCAGCACATTAGCTCTAGCAGCAGGAGGCTGGGATGGTGCTGAGAGAAACACAGACTCACGACGGATAAATGAGGCGAGCAGGCATGAAACAACACCGAGAGGCAGCAACAATAGGACGGGCTCGATTCCTGCCGGGTCAACTCTTTCATTTTTACTCCTGGAAAATAATTACTTGATGATTAGAGATGATGCATCTGTTCATGACTCGGGGTTTAAACCCATATTTACTACGGTTTGGTATTTATTTAATGAATGGTTGCTGCTTTAGAGAAAATCTCCGATCTCTTCTCTACAATCTTCTAGTTAAGATTAAATTTTAATGTAACTGAACCGATATCCACCACTTGAAAGCAGATATAAAAAATTAAAATAAATCCTTTAGCATTTTTAAAAGCATGTCAGCATCTGCTTCTCTTTGGTTCAGTTTGTTTTCCCCTCAGCTCCTGATCTCTGTGCACACCTGCCTTCCATTTAGCCCTCAGTGCACCTGTCCCTGTTATGAGATCACCTCCCTCAGTATTTAATCATCCTGTTTTCAGTCATTTGTTTTCCTTTTTTACCATTTAAACCATGGGAGAGCCGATATCCAGCATGTTTTAGAGGTTTCCCTGCTTCAACACACCTGATTTTAATCAGCAGGTGATTAACAGGCTTCTGCAGAGCCTGATAAGCTGCTGAACATGTGAATCAACTGTGTTGAAGCAGGAAAACCTCTAAAACATGCTGGATAGCAGCTCTCCAGGACCAGGGTTCCCTATAGTTAAACCTTGTTGTTAAGATGTTGTTAAGTTCACCTGCCTGCCTCCAGAGCCTTCACCTGCACATTGGGTTCTACAACAAACAACTTCATGTAAGTATTGAATTGTTAATGAAATGGTTAATAATTATTCAGAAGTTGATCAATCAGTGGTGCAGTTTAGCTTCGACTGACACACCAAAAGGTTTGGGAACAGTCCTGAAAACAAATGCTTTTGAGTACTTAGCTATTAGCTAACAGCCAAAAATCATATTTTGCATGACTGGATTTTAACAAGGTTCCAAGAAGAGCTTCAATGTGCAACAAGAAGAAATCTAAGAGAGTCTAACCCTTTTCCGAGCAGTGATTTACTGAAAACACTTAAACTGAAACAGGCTGTTTTACAGCTGATCTAAAGTTTAAGACCACACTCCTTTAAAAGGCCAAATCTGTTCTTCATGACGTGGTCTTAAACGTTTTATCTGGATCCTTGTTGAAATTCAACCATGCAAAATATGATTTCGGCCATTTTTTTAAGTGGCCTTAATCTTTTGATTGGGACTGTAAACCTAAAACAAAAGTGTGTCCACATTTCTATTTTCCGATAAACATACACTGCTGTATATAAAACCGTGTATTCCATCCGTTTAAACAGATCCTCTCTAAGTCTTCTGCAAACTGAGAAGGTCGGTGTTTCTTAACCTAATGGAAAGATGATCAGCAGTGTGTTGTGGCACATTTGCTGACTTTTTTTTCTTTAAACCTGATTCAGCTAACTGACAATAAGAGACACTCAGACTACTTGGCGTAACTTAAATGTCATCTTCCCCCATTAGCCAATCAAATGAAATTTCAACGTCAGGCAGAAGTGAAGCTGATGCTGCAGCGATTACAAGCCAGGCGAAAAGGAAAAAAACAATACCGACTTAGTCTATCTCCTCCATCCTGCTCCATCTCCTTCCCTCCCTCCTGGCCGTAATCCACTTAGTTGGCTCTTCCTGAGCTTACAGCCTTTCCTTTATTCCATTATAAAGGCCCACCATATGATTTGCTGTTTATTTCATTAAAAAAGCCCAATCCATGACCCTGCGTCTAAAGCCATAATGCAGACTATAGGACTGCTCTAGTCCACGCCACAGTCCGGCAGGTCGGCTGACGGATGAGACCGAGGCAGCGGGAGTGGGGAGATGGAGCTTGAATGAATGGGGGGAGAATTTGAGAGCTCCATTTATGAGTTAAGCTTCCCAGCGAATATGATTTCACTGATGTAAATGATGATAGAGCTGAGGCTCTGCTGCTCTATCTTTGATGGTCAGAGATAGCTTTCACATGGCCCGCCAGTCCAGCGATATGAGAATACCCTCATCTGCAGTTTAGACCCAGCTGTGAAATGAACATAAATCCCAGAGCTTTTTAAATCTAAAACACCTTTGCTGTGGGTTTATAGTGTGGTCGGTACTTCTACACTCCAACGTTAACCTCGGAAGAACTTTGCACAGGATGAGTAATGCTACGGTGCTCTGAAAAGGTACTTAACACCTAACAGATTTCCTCTGATTTTGCTTTTTTGTCTGAACTATATATATATATATATATATATATATATATATATATATATATAGTCTTGTAAACTTTATATTATATTATTTTTTTTATTTTAAATTTTTTTTCTCCTTTCAGGAATTATGATCGTTCAGAAATCTGTAAAAGTGATTGTCTTATCATGTAGTGTGATAAAATGTAAGCAATACGTTTTTTTTTTTTTGCTAAGCCCGCCCCCTGCCCCATAACATCTGTGCAATAGGAAACTGAGCGGCGACCAGAACTAACCAATAGCGTTAGACTACCGCTTACGTGCTTCAAATTTAAGGAAGTACCTCAGCTGATGCAGAGTTGATGAACTTTTTACAAACAAGTAAGTCTTTAAAATATAAATAAATGAAAACACAACATGACATCAGAATAATACAACATGTTTTAGCTCTGTTTGTCGGCTACAGAAGCACATTCATAAACAAGAAACGTGCAGTCGCCATCTTAAATTACTGAGTTTATTGGTGTGATACGCTTGTCAGCCACTAGATGGTGCCATCAGATAAAAGAAATACTCCAGAGAGCTACTTTATTCTAACTGCTGAAATGTCTCCTCAGCCTTCATTAGTGTCTACAGGAGCGGTTCATCACTAAATCAAACAAATCAGCTGTGTTCATGATCTAAAACATGCAGGAAACATGCTGGAAGCAGACTGCAGCACCAGGTATGTCAGCTCCAACAGAGACCAGACCGCCACTCTGAAGTTGCAAGTGCGGTATTCGGGCCACAGAGGACGGTGGGGGTCTGAGTGACGCTTCATTAACCCTGTAAAGGGTCATTTTAGCACATACTGGCTCAAGAAAATGATTTACAAATATGAAAAAGTTGAATAGTATGGCTTTAAAAATTAATCACTTATTTATCTTTGATGTTGAATTTTGTTGACTGATCTGAAACATTTGTGACAAAAATAACAAAAATCCTTGTGATTTATTTATGTTCCCCGTGTTTCACCTTTTTATTTCTCTTTGCGTACTTCCAAACTCTTCCTCCACCTTCAGATATCCTCTAAACATTCAAGATCCAGCTAGACATTTCCATCCCGTCCAGAATTCCTAAATCTTAATCTTCCCTCTCATCAAACTTATCTCTCCTGCATTAGTGCCTAATGGCTTGTTGGGTATGTATTTATTGATAAAGCAGCAGAATTTATCCCTGACTTTCCAGCATACCTGCTTCAGCTTTTTAGACTCCAGGCCGATCCCGCTGACACTGCAGACTCGGATAGAAGCGACTCGTCCCACAGAGGTAACGTCTGCACTGACTGATGGGAAAATGGCTTGTTTGGCTGTCTCTCTCCCTCTGCACGGTCAATTCAGATCAGTAGAAACAGGCAACTATTAATAATCACTTTAAACTGGGCACATACAGCAGCTTCAGGCCTGAAGACACACAACATGTCCAGGAAGTGCCTACAACCCACTCTCCATCCATAACACCAGAGTATCTCATTAGAGCGGTGACCTGCGATACGCTGCCACTAAGTTCTGATCGTATAAAACCCATTTCGGCGTGCATTCCCCCACCGGAGCGCCAGTGGAGTGGAATATTCATTATTCAAATTTTTAAGCATTGGAAATCCCAATATGTTACTGAGGCCAGATGAGATGAGATGAAATAGCTTAGCCTTTTGTCCAGGGAACATTGACTAATCGTCTCGCTGCCCAGAATCAATTTCCCAGCCGTAAGCATCAGACACTCCTGATTGTACTGTACAGTTGAGGACCCTTCCACCGCTATCAGCTAATACCCCTCCTGGCTGCCCAGAATAACTTATCGATTTGTGATTATGTTACGGGAGGTGTGGGTGGCCGGGGCGGAAGACGGACTGGCCTCAGTCATCACCAAAGGGCTAAATTTGGGTCCTCTGTTACCAGATCCGGCACGCGCTGACACTATCACCGGCTGCCACCGGCTCCAGCCAGGGAATTAGGGGAGTTTTATGGAAGTATGGAATAAATGTTAATGAGGGTTCACACTATAAATAAAGGCTGAGTGGATCAATGGAGCCTAGTTTAGGGGTTGTTCAAGCAAAGTGGTGCAGCAGGGATTAGATTTGTCCAATAGTGGAGGACAGAGTGAAGAATAAAAAAAACATTTCCAGCAGTGGTTGATTATTAAATTTGTGGGGTTTGGTGGAGGTTCAGGCTCTGTGATGGACTGTTTTACCCCCCTGGGTGTTGGCCTGATCTCTCCCCCCGCTCTGATTCTGTGCTGAGCCTGAAAAGTGGCTGTGATCAATACCTGCAGGCCTTCTCCACACTGCCAGAGGGTTGCTTTGTGTGTGTGTGTGTGTGTGTGTGTGTGTGTGTGTGTGTGTGTGTGTGTGTGTGTGTGTGTGTGTGTGTGTGTGTGTGTGTGTGTGTGTGTGTTTGCTGTGTCAGCATCCACTCAGGACTTCATCAAACACTCCCCACACCTTTTTCCTCACACGCAGACACGCATTTTAAGACACCCACATCGGTCAACGCCCCGCTCAGACACTCATTTTCACCCCCTCCACCTCTCCCTGCTCAGCAACACACACACACACACACACACACACACTTGCATACACAAATCCGTGCCTCCTTCCTCCGACTGCACACCGTCCCAACAAGGATGTTAAATATCATTCAAATGTCAGCCGGCTGTATTGATTGGAATAATAACTCTGAAAGGAAGGAGGGATGGCTTGTTGATGCTAAGCAGGTACGTGATAGCCCGAGCATCGTTCACTGTCACAAAGTTGCCATGTAAGGGTTCCCAGATCCCCTGGCGGAATGCGGATTGGGGTTTACGTTCGACCACCGAGGCCTTTTATTTCCGTCATTAATCATGGTCCTGGCGGGCCGGTGACGGGCCGACGAGAGTTCACACAGAGAACGGGGTCATTTGGAAAGGCCTGGGATCAAAGCGGAGGAGTGTGTGGATGTCAGAGCAGAGGGGATGTTCATCACCGGGCGATTTCTGTTGTCCGTCGTGTTTGACAGGAAGAATTCAGCTGCACGTGTAGAATCGCTCTGTTACCTTTACGCCTGAGCTTTAGAATGTTCTAGCACGAGTTTAGTGAACATTTAGTCACAGATTCAATTGTAAAGACAATAATTTACTGTATAAACATTTTATGGTCCCAGTTTTAGGTTATAAATGTAACTTATGAGCCAAGGAACCAGTTATTTGTGGAAGCGGGAGCCAAACCCTAATGATTTTCCATTTGCTTTTATTAGCTGAGTTCCTTCTGTAGCTATAAAAATAATTGTTTAACTTAAACATCCATCAGCAATAATGCGGTTACTCAAACACGGTTTCCTTATTCAATAAAAACGACAGCTCGCCTGCAAGAACTTGACTTGTGACTGGATTTTTAACTGTTTTATAGATATTTTTTTATTTTATTAAAAACTAGTGAAAGCCCCAAATTAGATCCGGTTCTTAGTCTGCAGAAATTTACAAGCTCTGGTAACAAATCTCCTATTGAACTGGTTAAAGAGCGTGCTAAAAGAGTCTGAAGAGAACCTAAATCCAGCAACAAAAATGCTTTGTTGGCAACGGTGTAACCTTACCAGCCTTCTTCCCACACTTAATCAATGATTAATATGTGGTGTGTGTGTGTGTGTGTGTGTGTGTGTGTGCGTGTGTGTGAGGGAGAGAGAGAGAGAGAGAGAGAAAGATGCTGAATAAATGAGCAGCACACAACTTTGCTCTAAAGAAAGACTTCACTGTTTTAGACAATTAAAAATCATTTACTGTGTGATAAATAAAAAAGTTCCCTACGCTCTACCTCAGCCGTGCAGCCTGAGCGTTATTTATGTGCAGCTGCTGCATTCGTCGTGTCAGATGAATCAATATCAAACAACATTTCATATCATGAATGGTTGTAGCAGCCAGAGTCACTGGTGTTGCATCATTTAGTTCAAATCTGACGTGTTTACACGTGGAAACAATCAGGTTTGTACATTAAATCAATGTTTTGTCAATACAGTAAAATGTAAGAAATCATATGAGAAAGAATGGTTTATTATTGATTTTTGTCTTTAAGTTGAACTGGTTTTTTGTATATTTTGTTGTTATTTTATTATTTTCCCATATTTGTAGTGGGTATACCCAATGGTATGTGTCTAAAACATATAGAGATTGAATAAATGAATAAGTGAACTAAGAAATATAAGAATGAATCAATGGTAGGGAAGTGCTATATATCAAGTACTGATATCTGTATCAGTCCGAGAAGTAAAACTGGCCGTTTGTGTATCATATTCTTGACGGGAGCGGGTGGTCATGCGGTAGTGGTTTGATATATATATATATATACACACACACACACACAATAGCATTATTATTATTATTATTATTATTATTATTTTTATTATAAGACGACATCGGCCCACATTGTCATATCGGCGCGTCTCTAATCAATGGTATAATTTATCACAATTTAATATTAACACATGATGTTAATTTGTGCCACCAGTATCGCCACCAGGGGCGGATCTGAAGGGGGGAGGGTCCATGGTGGCCCCCCTGTTGAGGGTGGAGCCTAAGGTTAAATAAGTACTGATTTTCTGATGATAATTCAGCCTAATGCGAGATGTGGAACCAAAGCTTGTGAATGCATTTATAAAAGAGATGCTTAGACAAAAATGTTAACGTTGTAACTGAGACAGACAACTAATATCAACATATTTTTTACAAAAAGCTGTTGTATGTAAAGAGATGTAACTGCTAGGGATGCTCCGATCCGATTACATGATCAGAAAGCAGGCCCGATCACGTGATTTTCAAAAGATCGGAATCGGGTAAAAAGATCGGATTTAACCCAATAAAACAATAAATATGACTTTTTAAATTCATCCTGAGATAGAGATTTTCAATTTAATTCTTCGCTGAAGTATCGAATCAGGACTAGGTATCGGCAGATGCTCAAAAACAAATGACTCGGACTCGGATCGGGAGCAAAGAAATGTGATCGGAACATTCCGAGTAACCACATCGCTCTTATTATTATATAAACGCACCTCCCTAACATTGCTGCTGGCCACGTGGCCCCACTCTAACGTTAGTCTAGAACCTCCTCTGATATCCACAAGTTCTCTTATGGCTAGCGTGAATAAGCACTTAGTAAAGGTTAACTGAGATCCCTCACCTGGCAGGTATCTCGATGTTGGAGATAGCGTAGAAGTACTTGAGCAGGTTGTCTCTCTGGACGTAGGTGCCTCCGAGGGCGGGCCGCAGCAGCCTCAGCCTCAGGTTGGTGAAGGTGAAGAAGTCCCTCAGTCCCTTCATACTTTCCATGCGCGTGTACAGGTTGTCCATATTTTGCAGCCTAAATCCAGCGAACACAGCAAAGCGCGCCCTCACCTCAAACTTCACGTTTTTGTCGTTCTTGGAGCCGACCCAGCGCGAGTACTCCTCAGTGCAGATGACCCGTGTGAGGTTTGCGGGTGAGAGGTCACGCACTCGTTTAGGCTGCATGTTGAAAGCGTCCAGGCAGTCATCGGCATAAAACTGGTAGGGCTGCCAGGAGCGCCCGTGGTCCATGGACTTGTCCATCACCATGACTGTGGGGCGGCCGTATTCAAATGTGATCTGGATGTCTTCTGTGAGCTCCAGACTCTTGTTCCAGGACATGGTGATGTTGGCCAGCAGAGGCTCTGGGTGGCGGCTCCAGGTCACCGTCTGCCAGTAGGTGATCAGGCCGTTTCGTTCACGATCCTGCATCAGCTGGGGAGGGTGGGCCAAGTCTGGGTTAGAGGCATCACACTCATCACTGCACAAGTATGGGTTCTCCTGAAAAAGGCATGAAAACAGAAGAGCAAAGAGTCAGTGAAGAAACTTAAAGAACAAGTTCACTGAGTAATGTATAATACGTGTTCTTTTAGAAATACAATCGGTCTGAGTTTAACATGCAGGCTGAACATGAAACTCTAGTGCGTTGGGTCAGAAAAAGCCACACAGATCTATGTCACGCGGTAAATTTGCATTCATGGCTCACTCATCTTGGCTCACAACCGTAAAAGGCTGTGTTGATTTTTGCAACCAGGAGAGAGCAGAGCTAGTTTCAGTTAGTAGAAGCTAACCGTTAGCATTAGCAACTCCACACAGAACTCCTTCAGGCTTGTGTTATTTGTGGAGATAAAACATCAACAGAGCAGAGTCAGTGCTACAGTTGTGTTGCTGTTATCCAATCAGAGGCAAGATGTCCGGATATCAGGAAATAAGACTCCAAAACCTGCCGTGTTCTGCTCCCCTCTCCTCCAACTACTTCCTGAAACAAAAGCGCCAGAGCTTTTTTTCCCACAGATTGACTCACAAGGCATTAAAGGTGTCCTAGAATGCAATTAATCAACAATCTAAAACAGAGCTTTGAGCCTCCAAAAAGCATAAGAACATTTTTTTTGGCTTTTCATCTGTCCCAGGAGCCCTGATACAGGCCATTCTAAATATATATATATATATATATATATATATATATATATATATATATATATATATATATATATATATATATATATATATATATATATGTTGTAACTGTAACTTTTGCAGCCTCTTGGCCAGGACTCCCTTGAAAATGAGGTTTTTAATCTCAATGGGACCTTCCTGGTTAAATAAAGAATAAATAAAATTAAAAAAAGAATTTAGCATTGTTACTTTTTCTGTCTAATTTAAGGTGATTTACAGACTTTTTTTTAATTACAAATACTGATTCTGAAGATTCCTTAAATGTCAAAAAAACTAATAAAAATTGGATTTCCTGCACAAAAGCCGTACTGGGTCTGAGTTAGAACTGCCTCGTCCAGACGCTGTGGAGGCCTTAAAAGTAAACTTGTCTAAACAACACAACGGGAAGTGTGAAGGTCAGGAGGATTGTGCATCATCACTGTCTTTGCATGAGCAGCAGAGTGCTGCTGCACTTTTAACTCCGGATAATTGATCCTCCACTTCTAGCGATGCCAAGACTTTAGAAACGCTGCCTTGCTTCACAAGCAAAAGTCAACGGGATTATTCACAGAGCTCTACAAGCCTCTCCCCACCTGCTCCGAGAAAAGCCTTTCGCTCTGATCGGAGATCTTCTTGTACTAGCAGGAGGACAAATTCATCATTACACTCTGATCTGCAAAGTCAAATCTGGTCTTTTTCCAGGTTAAAATAGTACCACTAAGCTGTTTTGTGATAAACAAATGTTATAAATGCAGCCCTCTGTACCACGCAGGGCGACGGGGAGGTAGCAGGAAGTTCCTGCAGAGCTCAGAGCTTCCAGAGTTCACATAGCTGACTGCTGCACGCCAGTTTTCTGACATCCCCACCACAACAGAAGTGATAATATTTGCACAGAGAATTCCCAGAGATCTGCACTCGTCTCTCTTGGTGCTTAATTTACTAAATTCAGCTCTGGTGCTGTTTGGATTGTGTAACGCACAGAAGGCTCATCATTTGCCCCCAGGATGCACTAATTACACTGATAAGAGTTATTATCTTTTCTGGTTATTATTTACAGTCATGCAGTCGGTTAAACCAGTTTTGATGTTTGATTCAAAGTTTCCCAAAGACAGATGATTATTTTATTATCTGTGCATTATGATGTGGTTATTATGCTAAAGCTTGTTTACATTATTAAAAGACCATTAAATACATTTTATTTAGGTTTTAGAGTGCTCTGGTTTCTACACCTGTAATAATGGACTATTTATTTTCAGTGATAATCCAATAGACCTTTTGAATTTCACTGCGCTCGGCTCTTAACAAGCTCTTTGCTGGAGCAGAATGTATAAATACCTCTCCCTTTCACTTAAGTCTGCACCTTCACCCTTCTGTCACCTGTTTTTTCTCCCTTTTTTGTCATTTAAACCACAGTATGTAATATTTTTACTTTTTTACTACCATATTCTGTGTATCACGTTCACAAACGTGTCCTTTTTCATTAATATTTCTCACAAAGTCTATTCTAAATATGTCAGTAATTCATCTTAGACTGAGAGACCATCTAAAGGCTCAGGAGCCCTTTGCAGGTGTTTTGGATTCATTCGCTGATTAGAGTGTGACACTTTGAGTCTAGAATATTGAACCTTTTCACAATATTCTAATTGTCTGAGATTTTTAATGTGGGGTTTTCATCAGCTGTAAGCCATAATCATCACAATTATAACAAATAAAGACTTCAAACATCTGGATTTGCATGGAATGAGTGTATCTCTTATAAAAGATTCACCTTTAAAGTTGAATTACTGAAATAAATAAACTTTTGCATCATATTCTAATGTTTTGAGTTCTACCTGTAACTGGCTGTGCAACATGAAAAAAATGAGTAATGCATGTTGTAAAATTATTACTTAAAAAGTCTCATGTAAGAAATGAAACTAAAATCAATCAGGAGAAGAAGGTAGAACAGGTAAAGGTTGGAAACTTTTTAGTGGCATCTAAAATGTTTAAAAACCTGTTTAATTCTGCATAATATATATATGATATAATAAAATAAATACTATATTTATTAAATAGCCGGTGGAGCTGATACAATTTCTGGGCAAATTTGCACTAGACAGATCCTCAATTTTCCTAAAAAGGAAAATAAATAAATATTCAAATCTAATATTCTATCCTCAAATTAGCTTAAATCAGGATGGAGATAAACTGATAAAATACTAACAAACAGTAATACTGAAACTACCTTTAGTACCATTTCAGAAACTTTAAAGTAAATTCACCCATAATTTGTCTTTTGATGCACCAAAGTGAACCCCTGCAGGCTTTTAAAGGGGGCTGTAAATAGTTTGCATTCACATAATTGATGGAAAACGGCGTCGGATGTCAGCAGAACGCTTTAACATGCTCAACCCAACGCACACGCCTGCTAATGAGCTTTCCAGAGATCTGTTGGCGATGCAACTTTTGCATGGAGATATGAGTGTTGTAACATGCTGAGCATATAGATGGGGGAGTGGATTATACTGTGGGAGTGGTCAGAGAAGTTCAAACTTTTCTGCATTTTTGTTGCAACTATCAGTTGGGAAGCGGCTGAGTGGTCGATATTCAGAAAGATCTGGGTGGAGTGTCTCATGAAACAGCAGTTTCTTCTTTATGATGTAAGCTCTAACGTGAATGCAACACCGGATTATATTGATGTCCTGTGCAAGCATAGATCATGTGTCGCTGTTTCTTTGCAGACGTTCACTTTCTCACATCCAGGACTCGGCGAGGCAGCAGCATCTATTGCTCTGTTCCACTCAGGAGCTATTCTAGCGGTGTAATACCCCAAAACTAAAACTTAGAACCCTGCGAGGGTGAGATTATAAATCATCTGATTTATGGAGACAACGCAGAGTTGGGAAAACTCGAAACAAAAGCAAACGCTGAGCTGGTGCTGAGGGAAGCGGCGAAACACAAAAAAAGTCACTGTACGGGTTTGTAAGGCATGTAAAGACTCAGCTGTGAATCGACAACATCTTTATCCCACAAACTGCAGATAATCTATCTCGCCCCGCACTGTCGCCACATAGCAGGATTGTTTACTATCTGATAACCTAATTATCCCGATTGCAGCAACTCAGATAGAGATCACTGTCAGCACAAACACACTTAGGATGATAATCTACCGCGCTCGTGAACGACTGCATCCAGACGAGGTAATTAGAATCGGATGGAGAGGTTTTTTCCTTTGGACGCTGGAGTAAGTGGAGCACGAGGCCCAGCTGGTGCTCTCCCAACCTGGGTCCAGACACGTGTTTACACACATGGAAGGAAAGATTAGTGGACTGTTGTTCAGGGGGAGGTGACTCTTGACCTACAAATCTTATTGAAAATGTCACCCTGTCCCAGATAAAGTGCAAACTCCTCTTAACGCTCGCTTTTGGAGAAATACGCAAAGGCTTTCTGAGCAACTAAATTCATAAACTACACAAGAAATCAATGTAATATACCAGTTTATTCACCCTGTCACGTATGGGGATCTGATTGTGTCGTCATACATGAAAAGAAGCACATTTAGAATCAAATTTAAACCCTAAAAGCATAAATATAACATCTAAACGTTGATATCTAACTGTAAATGTGACGGTTTTAAACTAAATATTGAGCTAACAAGATGTCATAAAACCACAGAATTATATCAAATATAGACTTAAGTTCTTCTGTTGTTGAAAAGCGCACCCTGACATCCTGCTCCCATGTGCTGCCTTGTTGTGCTTTTAGATTCTAATGGTGCTTTATAGCATCAAATGACTATTTACACCTAGAAAACTCTATTTGAACACACAGCATCAAGATGAAAGCTATTTTATGCAAAAGCTGTAAGAATCTGGATATATATATATTTTTTTTTTACCAAAGGCAATAGATGAGAGCAACAGATTGGTGTATTTCACAACTGAATAATATTGCTGCTAATTATTGGTATTTTATTTTATTGCAACTCCACTTTTTTGTCTTATCTGACAGAGTCAGACAATCAATAACTCAGCAGCAACTGGCTAAGAAAGGGACAAAGAGTTCTAGAGAATGAATAGTTATCCTGATGCTCCCAAACCCTCTGTGTCCACATCCAGAGTATAAAACATGTGCAGAAGTCAGGAAAGGGGACTGTCATCCCAACAACTCCAATTAAAGCCAAAAAATGTAGTAATTAAAGAAAACCATAGGGATAAAGGAAGGAAAGTAAAAAACATTTTTTTCAGACGTGACTATAAATAGGTCCCCTTTCCTCTTCTAAGCAGGTAACATCAGCACCACAAATCTTTCATGTGACTGATCCACGCTCTTTAGGGAAGCAAACACAAACACACAAAGGATCTCTTGTCAACATTTGCCATGAAATACATTATGCTCTCTGTTCTCATGAACCACAATTCATTCTGTGCTCACGTTTTCACCTCAAAAGTAGGCGGGGCCATTTGTGAGATAAGGAAATTATGTAAAACTGCTCCACTTCTATTTGTTTAAAACGAGGGAATAAAACTCTAAATGTACTCATTTGTCACCTGGGAGCTGGTGCCTACGTATGCATGTGGGAAAACATGCAGAAACTCTGCAGCTGGGATTTGAACCTGTGACCTTTTTGCTGCAAGGCAACGGCGCTACCAACTGTTCCATTGTGCAACCCTGAAACTTCAAACTTATACTGGAACAAGCAGGAGTGGCGATTTGACTTATATATACAGACCTTCCAGAATGAGCTGTTTCAGGGCTCTGTCACTTTAAGAAAACAAGCTAGAGCTGACCACGCCCACCCATCCCCCACGCTGCTATAAGCTGAGAAGCTCCAATATCCATTATTATATAATTCCTAAACCCAAACACTGACAGAAAAAGTATGGACGGATTCTTTTCATGTTTGGAGTGTTTACAGAGGCAGTAGAGACCCACATGGCAGCACAAAAAGATGCAAAATGTGAGTTTAGCATAATATGTCCCCTTTAATTATCTATCAATGTACAAATAGAACCCAGACAGGAAATTTGATAAATTATCACATGTTGACCAAACCGATACAGTCTTACTTTGAGATGTTAAATAGACGCATATACACCTAGATCTAGGTAGTCTATTCTGGTTTACTGCAGTTTAATTTTGCTTAAAGATTTAACATAATGGTAAAAAAAATCCATTTTTATTGTTACGTGGAGTTCAGTGTGGTAAAATGAAGGTTTTACTTCACAATCGGTGCCTTTCATGCACTTTCTTGAACCTGTTATGGCATCAGGTTAAACATGTTCCTCCTCATCGCTTCGCCCTGACCTCTTATAGCCCTTCAGGTCTCGCTGCAGTAGAGGTGATATGTATAGTAATAGAAGCTGGATGATTTTTATCCCCCACAAGAGCCTTACACGAGGTCACGCTAAGCCCTTTGTGTGCCCTGTCCTCCTTATCCCACTCCACCGACTGCCACTATGAAGACCTGGTTCAAGCATATCTATGCCAGGATACGCGCCTCCTGCAGCAAACACACTCCCTCTCTCACAAATACTCAGATCCCGGGTTAATGCTGCGGCAGGTGGCCCACACTGCTAAGCCCCTCCAGCTATTATCCTCGCTGGGCTTCTGTCTCCACGACAACAGCTGCCACAATGGCCCAGTGAGGAGTGGATTCCCTGTTTGTACGAATTCCAGAACATTAACTTGAAGTGGTGACGTTTGGCTCCTGTTTCTTTTAGGAACACTGATTTGTCTTTGAGTTGTCTCGGCAGGATTTGGAATCGTGAAACTGTGGCTAAAAATACGATTGCTCCCTCTGATCTTCTAAAAAAATCACACTTGCAGTTGTCAAAGTAAGTTTTGACCACAAAAACAGGACAAGTTTCTTGTAAAAATAGTACTATTATGCATTCACACACACATTCTCCTTTTAAGATCTTGTCTCTCCATCCAAAATGTTTCCTGTGCTGTCTCCACCTCTTTTCACCTCCTTATTTCTCCTTCAACTTACAGAAGTTTCTGTTTTATATTGGCGGCAGGGGGAATAAAGGAAGGACACACAACACATTTTATTATGTTTTGAAGACACATCAAATAGAGTGACCTTCCCATTAAAAAGGCCACAGAAGGGAAGAGGAAGAGATATTGCTTTTTCACTTATAACATTTTTTTCATCATGCTGAAGGTTTTAGGTGGAAGAATGAAGGTGGTTCATCTCTGTCTGAATGTTGCCTGACGAAAGTGCTTACAGTAGATACAGTGGAATCCAAACGTTTGGGCGTTTCCAACTAACAGTCAGAAAGTATAAGAGTAAAAGAATATTATATTTTTAAAAGAAATATTAGCCTTGTTCAATTTTAGAAGGGAGAAAAGGTGGAAATGCAGAGCCGAGTCTGAGGTTCGGGGTCTGTGGCCCCTATTGGTGAGGGATTTTGCTTATTTGAAAGATATGAGAGGGATATTATGTCCAATTTGGTGGTAAACATAGATGTGGCGCTTACATAATATAGCTATAAATATTTTGTGGAGATTAAAAACAAATAGAGCTTTCTACAGTAGCTAAAAATAGATTGTGACGTAACGTCGCAATGCACTCTGGGATGCAGGGTCATACAAGTAAGCGAGCAGTTATAATGGATTCCTATGAGTCTGAGTTGCTCTGATCTGGCTACAGTTATTTTTTCGTCTCCTAAAGATTGTCAAACAGCAAGGAACTAAGCGCTGCTGCTGGGGGAGGTGCTAATCCAACTCTAAATGCCCAGATCGGATGTCGGAGAGAACTTTTTATCCCTTTTCCAAAGCCGGTATAAAGTCTGCGACCACGTGAAACAGCTGGAAAGCTACACGGGCTAAGCTAAAGACAGAAGAAGCAAAGCAGTGGTAGTTTTTAAGTTGGGCGAGCGGATTTTAACTGTGTGGAGCAGATCAAGAAAAGCACGTTTATTTGTTACTTACATCTTCCCGGAGGGAAAAGTCCTACATCCGAGAATGACCAGCCGCCGGTCCTAGCGACGCTCTCAGTCGTGGAGTTATCCAGGAGGAGCAGCAGCGGAGGAGAATTAATGCAGGACGCAGCGTTGTTAACGGAATGTTAGAGGCAGCGGTGTTACCGGAGTGGTGCAGCTGAACGTCTCGGACTTAATTTTTACCTTCACTTTCATTTGAGCTAGCGCTTCAGTTCTGGCGATCGATAATTAGCAGGGTCGCCATCGTGAAAAGCTCTCTGGTATGTTTTTCTCCGTGAAAACAACTTCCTCCATTTTATGCCTTCACATTGATGTCAAAGCGCACTGAAACTATATTTTCTATTGTCAAATGCAGCTTGTAAGTATGACCCTACCCAGCAGCCTTTGCGTGGTGACGTCAACTGTAGAATACCCTATTAAAAAATGATTAAAGAAGTGGTCCTCTTGCATTTGTCTAAGGGCTGGGATATACCTGCTTTTTAACCTCACGTTGGCGCAGGCAGCTGGCTGCGTCTTTGTTCGCATACTTGCTGCTGCACGGCACTGCACTGAATGTAGTACTGGAGTGTTCCACTAGGGGGCACAGTAGAGAACTCAGACGGGTTTGTAGGGTACAACCAAAACAAACATGGCGTCAACAGAAGAGATCAGTAACTGGTTAATTTTGAGATCACGGCAGAAAAAAAGACATTAGCGGTATCGTAGATGGTGTGAAAGACCTCTAAACCAGAGACGGAGTCACCATGGTGAGCGTGTCTCGCTCGTTTTGTCAACTCCACCTACTGGTTACTCGTATATTGTTGTGTTTGAATGGAGAATTAAATAAACAATGTTTGCTTAAAATTCTGTTGTGCAGCACAAAAACGTTTCACTGTTACACCAGAGATGATAAGATACTGTGTTTAGATAAAAGTGACATAAACTCAGTTAGGTTGAAATAGATAATGTTTTATTTTAAGATATTTTGTTTTTAAAAAGAATGGCCTTTTTAGAGGATGTTCAGCCATACTTCTGACTTTGTGCTGCAGCTTGTGGCAAAAGGAACAATTCACTCATCAAGTGGAGAATGGCTTCAATTCAACACCAACAAATTCTAGCAGCAAACACGACACCATCTGTAAAAAGGCTGGATCCAAGCAAACAGTAGCAAAACAAACAGCAGAACTCGAGCTATTAGAGCATAAATTATCATAAACAAAACCTTCTTAATGCACGCATGTGTTGTGTTGTGAGTATTTAGTTTAGGTCTCAAGCACAGATATAAAGTAAACTTTTAAAAGGTTTACTTGTAGAATCTAATGTGCTAATCAGACCACTATTCTCGTGTTGCTGTCATTTTGAAAATGTTTAAAAGCTTTGCAAAACAAATTTCCTATCAAAACAGAGTTCTTTCAGTCTGAAAAACTGTCACCGTTAAGCTTTTTGCAAGACGTGTGCTAACTTCAGAAGGGGATAGGGATCAAAATGCAAAAAAGAGGCTAAATTGCCAAAGACTGTGCAAATAACTGACATACTTAAAGTATTTTGTGACTAAATTATGACAAGTAAAAAATTGAACAACTGCTATACAAATGTTTTTAATGTGTTCAGTTACACCATGAGGTCCTGGCCACATATAAAACATCTTGCTATGTGTCGTCCACTGAAGTGTGATTGAAAATAACACATGAGCTGCAGAAACTCTGATACAGAAGTTGGCAAATTTTTAAACATTTAACATCATCACTTCAAGCAGAAAACAGTTTTTATTAATATCAAAGCTTAGTTTCTTTGCAGATTTGATTTTGGCCACAAATGCTAAAATGATCGCAGAAGGAAAAGACATATTGCAAACAGGAGGGGGCCAAGGACAGAGCCCTGTGGAACTCCCAATTTAAGGTTCTTCCAGGCTGAGGGGGTTTCCCCCGACCAAACACAAAAGTCCTAATTTCCAGATAAGATTGCAGCCACCGGAGGGCCAAGCCTGTAATCCCATCCCAGCGTTGCAACCGATGCAATAGTATTTTGTTGTCGATTGTATCAAAGACTGTCGTCAAGTCTAATAAAAGTAGGACAACGGTACTGCCCACATCACTAGCTATAAAGACCATCAACACCATCAAAAAAGCAGTTTCAGTACTGCGCCCTGGCCTAAACTCGACTGAAACATTTCCATTAATTCATTCTCAATCATAAAATCAAGGAGCTGTGTGTCCACGACCTTCTCAAGTACCTTTGAGAGAAATGGAAGCTTTGAGATTGGTCTGTAGTTGGCTAGGATTGAGGGATCTAGCCCAGGCTTGTTGATTGTCAGCTCCCTGTTGTGCCACTCAAATCTATTGGTCTATTGGTTGTTTTGCTGTAGAGATCAGGGGAGGGACTTAGAGGAAATATAAATTTTGAAAAATTACCTACTTTATATCATAAAACAGGGTCAGATAGTCAGTTACTCTTAAAATGTTAAACTACGTACCCCAGCTTTAAAAATCAGAGCCCTGCCCCTGACAAATGGATATGAAAGCTTTACATGTAGTATATATTTAATTACATAAAATATACCAGGCTTTGCTTTAATTACCTGGAAAAAAGTGTTTAACCGTTTTCTGTAAAATGCTTGTACAAAACAGCAGTTGGGGAGTGTAAAATGCATCTTAGGTGTTCGTTGTGTGGGCAGGTGTTGTTTATGTCTGTGTGTGTGTGTGTGTGTGTGTGTGTGTGTGTGTGTGTGTGTGTGTGTGTGTGTGTGTGTGTGTGTGTGTGTGTGTGTGTGTTCACAGGAAGAAAAATGTTTACTGTAGGCATGTGTGATTGTGCTGGAGGAGGAGAGAAGAAGTGCAGAGCGGAGACATCATGCTGCTCCAAAGCAGCAGCTGAGCTCATCCTGCTAAAGTCTCCACAGTTGGACCTGGACACGTTATTTTATGAACTTAACTTAGAACTCAGGAACTGCAAATACACAAGACAGTACATCAGGAGGACTCGCTGTTTCTTTGGGTGAGCACTCAGGAGCTGAATTCAAGGAAAAGCTTCTATAATTTATTGATGTTGTTCAGTCCGAACCAAACACAAAGGAGAGAAGAAAAGAAAAGAGGATTTCAAGTTTTAAAACAACCGAGATCTGGGTTGTGCAACAGGTTTTTACATTATTTCATCACTCTGTGCATTTGAAGGGTGCTCCACATTCAGGAGTGGCGCTTTCATTTTTTAAATCAATGTAATACAGCAAGCTGCACTCACTGTTTTATAGGTGAGTGTGATTCCTGGTAAAACATGGTGTAGAATACAAAACATCACCTATAACAACAGCCAGTAGCAGGGCATCAGCTTTAAAGGTTGTGGCTAATCAGGACTCAGGTCACATTAAGCTGTTTTAACCAGACGGGATCCAGTTCACATTAAATATGAGTCAAAGACAGCCTGAGTAATTTCAATGTGCAGGTTTCAAGTTACAGTTTCATTTATTATCAGGGATATCTGGGAGGGGCTCAGAGTAGAGCTGCTTCTCCTACAGCGCTGATCGATGGAGTGGGGTTTCTATGGTAATTTCCCTTATTGTGACATCACAATAAGGGACTTTTTGAAATGGCATGTAGAAGCAAATGCTTTCCAAAAATCAAACACTGACAAAATAGATGGATGTTTTTATTCATGTTAGGAGTGTTTATAGAGGCAGTGTGAATCGCATTAGCATAACCAAAATTATTTATATATATATATATATATATATATATATATATATATATATATATATATATATATATATATATATAAATAATTTTGGTTATGCTAATGCGATTCACAAAAATATTTATATATATATATATAAATATTTTTTGCTCACTTTGTAGCTTTTGTGTAATGTCACCTTTCCAAAAAAAAGAAAGTCGCAATTTTAGTCTTTGTGCACAAAAAATGCTGAAACAAAACTTCCTTTAGAAATATTATATAATATTTCATAAGTCCCAAATGTTTACATGAATTTCATCTTTGGCTTCAGTCCTCACAAAATATAAAATAATATTTGTGTATTTCTGAGACTTAACCCCTTTATTGCCAGGTTTATGATCAAAACAAGAAATGCAAACAAATTTGAAAAAAATCATTTTTTGTGTGTTATGTCCAGAGGATTTGTTTTAGCTGTGAATTTTCAACACCTTGGAGTGTCACATATGGGCATAAAAATATTTTTAATTTATTTTTTTTAATGCAGTGTTAGTCATTGCCTTGCTATATATGGGGGAAATACACAATCTAGTGGAAAACAGTAAAAACTAAACATTGAATGTATGACTGGTCTGGGAACGCAGACAGAATAATAAAAAATGCTAATATTTGGGCTTATTAGAAATAAAAAAATGATTTGTATGGGAGTCAATGGCACAAAAAAATGACAAAGGAGCAGGAATGCTATAAAATCATTTTTGCATTATATTAAATAGAGTAGATTATTCTTTAATTTGTGTACTTCATTTGTTTACAGCTGATGCTGTTGTTTTTATACTGGGGTACTGTTTTTTATTTTTTATTTGTTTTTTACTTTTTATGTTGTGCAGCGCTTTGTTTAAAGGCGCTATAGAAATAAAGTTATTATTATTATTATTAATAATTATTTTAAATAATTCCCCCAAAAATACACGTCCTGTGAAAAAATTAGATAAATCGCATTAGCATAGCGTAAATCCTCTAATACAGGCCCGGGCCTTTATTTACTCAAGCGTATCCTGGTTCAGGCCTTTATTGGAAGGAGGCCAGAATTAGAGGCAGGCCTCTATTTCAATTTGAGCAAAATAAACTACCAGTAGAATGAATAAAAACAAGATTTTGTGTCTATTTGAGCGGTGACTGAAGTCTCACGTGCAAATCAAAAGTGATGATTGGTGGGTTTCACTCACGTGACCCTGCCGCCGCACTGAACTCAAACAGTGGACAGGAAGTGTTTTGCTCTACTATAAAACACAGCGTGACGGATGAAAGTGAGTGTTCTAAACGAGCTGGCACAGACACCATATCTTCCTTTAGGTTATGACTCATTTAATTTAAAAGTTGGACTTTTAATACATGCTGGAGGATTTACCCAACGCTGAAGCGATCGACACAACAAACTATCTCGTGTGGCAAATCTCATATTACACTGCAAACCAAAAGCCTTTTATGAGTCTGAAAGCCAATTTTATTTCAGGTTGGTTAACAGTTTAGAGATCCAGAGAAGTTTTAAATGACCGTTGTCTTGTTTATGCTCGTGAGATGTTTAGTTACGTAATTAAGTCGTAATGATAGCTAATGCTAACGGTGAGTACGTGCTAGGATCTACTTTTAACTAACGTTTTAAGCCTTTTTAAATCCACATTTCTGGTTCATTTGTTTGATTTTATTAAGGTATTAATGCCACGCTACAACACTGAGCTAACTGCTAAAACATTAGCACTCTAAAAGCTATTTGCGGTCCGCAAATAGCTTTTAGAGTGCTAATGTTTTTAGCAGTTAGCTCAGTGTTGTAACGTGGCAGGTAAACAGCTTGCAATTTGCGGTGAGGACGCGTGAAAACAGTATCAAACTATTTACCTGCCACGTTACAACACTGAGCTAACTGCTAAAAACATTAGCACTCTAAATGCTATTTGCGGTGAGGACACATGAAAACAGTATCAAACTGTTTACCTGCCGTTTATGTAGCTGCGTTTCTAAATAACTGTTCAATAAAACGCCATAAAAACCTTTAGTAAGCCCTTACCTGTGATGAAGTGATCACTGCAAACTAGCATTTTCCTTCTGTTTCTGCTCATCTTGCAGCCGGAGATTATGATCCACTAGTCCGCTGTTACCGTAAAACGTGGTATATGTGCGCCTTGAAAAATCAAGTGAGGGCTCACTTTACTGTCGATCTCCGAAAAAAAAAAAACACACACACAACCAAGCTGTTTCTAATAGTAGCCCCGGCCACTATTAAAGACCGGCCTGTATTTACCCCCGCTGACAGCGAGACCGGCTAATATAGGAGACCCGGCCAGTAATGGAATACAGGCCAATATTAGAGGATTTACGGTATACACACCATCCATCCATTTTCTTCCGCTTATCCGGAGTCGGGTCGCAGGGGCAGCAGCTTAAGGAGGGAAGCCCAGACCTCCCTCTCCCCAGCCACTTGGGCCAGCTCCTCCGGGGGAATCCCAAGGCGTTCCCTGGCCAGCCGAGAGACATAATCTCTCCAGCGTGTCCTGGGTCTTCCTTTGGGTCTCCTACCGGTTGGACGTGCCCGGAAAACCTCACCAGGGAGGCGTCCAGGAGGCATCCTAATCAGATGCCAGAGCCACCTCAACTGGCTCCTCTCAATGTGGAGGAGCAGCGGGTCTACTCCGAGCCCCTCCCGGATGACCGAGCTTCTCACCCTATCTCTAAGGGAGAGTCCAGCCACCCTGCGAAGAAAACTCATTTTGGCCGCTTGTATCCGCGATCTCGTTCTTTCGGTCACTACCCAAAGCTCGTGACCATAGGTGAGGGTAGGAACGTAGATCGACCAGTAAATTGAGAGCTTCGCCTTTCGGCTCAGCTCTCTCTTCACCGTGGAGGAGTTTAAGTATCTCGGGGTCTTGTTCACCATGTACATAATATACACCAAACTCTTCAGCTACTTCTCCTCTCACTCAATATGTCAGAATATGGCAGATTCGAGGTTTAGGTTTTGAGATATTTTTGTTTGTTTGGCTAAACTGGCCTAACTTAAACTGAAATAGTTGTCATATTTTGCACAGATAATGTTTAAAGTTTAAGTATGAGTGATAGGAGATGTGTGATGTGAGTCACCTAAAATAGTGTCATGAGGGGGATCCCCGCATATATTGGTATCGGTTTATATTGTGTCAGAAATTAATAGTTAACCTATACCGACATGTTGGATATTGGTAAAACAAAAACAAAGCCGATATCAAACTTCCCCAGTTTAAATGCTCTTAACAAACAAAACTAGATCAATTGCATTTCTTGCAGAAATGCGTTTGAATGCTGCGTTGCTGGAATCGAGAGCCGAAGCTGCCGAATAACTGAACTGAAGCTGAAACTGAGCTCAATTGTCAAAATTAGCTGAACGTAGTTGAAGAAATAAGTTTAAGCTTTCAGTGGATGTCTTTTTTTTTGCTGTAACTATAATGGTTGTTATAGATCATAATCACGAAATTGCCCATGGTGGGATTTGAACCCGGGTCTCCTGTATGAAATCACTCCAACTATCCCACTGAGCTAACACTCTGGCTGAAAATTTCAGGTGGATGTCCTTATGTAAGATTGAATAAAGAAGAGCATTTAGGCTGCAGTATAAAATGAGAGTTATTAGGTGTAGTTTAGCTTTAAAAGTTGGATGTAAGTTGAAATGTTTGACATTGTTTAAAGATCAGATGCCATAAATCAGAATGATGAAATTGTCACAGGTGGGATTTGAACCCGGGTCTGCCGCATGGGAACACTCCTACTATCTCACTGAGCTAGCACTCTGGCTGTAAAGCACAGGTGGATGTCTTTATGTAAAGACAAGTTGGGCTCTTCCATGCAGCCCTTCTTGTGACTGAGTTAGAAGAGAGGACTCCTCGGCTCGTTAGCGATTGTAGCAGAAGATCCGTTAGAGTTACAGCAAAAACAAAGACATCCCCTGAAAGCTGACAAAAATACCTACTGTTTTATACAAAAATCATGTGTGTACTCAAACATATAGAGCCACTTTTGGACCATTCTTT
>SSNS01000084.1:1980024-2060956 GCA_006937985.1 Aphyosemion australe | reverse complement strand
CTTACAGCCACAATACTTTGAGTAGATTGATAAATTATAGCTCAAAACGTAGGTATATCTGTCAGCTATCATTCAGTGCAAGTCTCAATTTCATGAGATTTACTGTTCACCCAGGACAAATCCTGAAGCGGCACAAAGTCACTTCTGAGCTCCTATCTTTCCCAGTCATTTTGTGGTGACGTTTCCTGAAAGATCCCAAACTGTACCTAAAACTTAAACTGTGATTTTAGAAAAACTGTAAAAGATATCAAGACACAGAGTCATCGGCAAATAGATGAAAGTCTTGTGACTTGTTTAAACTTTAAATGAAGTTTCTAGGTTAAAGTATGCTGAAGTAGTTAACTCTCAAAGAGCTGAATGGTTTGGCCAAAAGTTTTGAGAATTTTAAGGGCTTCCCATTCATTCCTATGGGAAAAAAATCATAGAAAAAGCTGAATATTTCGGAAACGGTTGAAAATATCAATACCAAAAGTCATAGCCGGAAAGACCTGAACGAGCTGAACGTTTTGATACCACATTTGTTGAAATCGCTGAAAGTGTGAAGGAGTTGAAAAGGTCCAAAAAGTGTACGGAAGACGGAAGAAGAATAATAAAGAGAAACAGGAAAACAATAGTTTGAATGCTTGCAGCATTCAAACTAATAAGTGTATTTTTAGGAAATTCTTCAATGCAACAACAGCTATGTTGCTGATCGGCAAGACAACACGTTAAGAAAAGTGTCACTAACAGCTGAGGGAAACAGAAACCCTTATCGTAATGGATACACGAGCGTTTTTGGAAGACCTTGTACTTATTTTCTCAAGTATCTTATTTTTAAGCCAGCAAACTGAAGCCATAAATAAACAGTGGAATTAAATTTCCTGGAAATCGTCACCTGAACAGTTGCGAGCACTAAATCTCTCACACTTACAAACATCCAAAAGTGCTCGTTGTTTGTCTTCGGCGCACATTCCCTCTCCTTTTCACACAGCTATCTATCAGTCCTGATTGGTGAGACACGGTGGTTTGTTAAGTCCACCTCAGGCTGTTTAAATCCCTGCGGCCAATCCCTCTTAGTATCACCTCAGCGAAGGATAAATCTCACTTAAAACTACCCTCCTGTTCTGCCAACACATCTAAACACTCTCAGATCACTTTCAACTGTGTCCTAATGGGAACGCGAGCCTCACCATTACATCATTGCACCCTCCCCCACCGCTCTTGTTTGTACATTCACTCTTACTGAAACTCTCCGCTCCCTCCACTGTACAAATCTGCTCACGCTGTGTCCAAATTCACCCTCAGTTGGGTTTTATTAGGACACTCGCCCACCTGGGCTAGCTCTCACGCCAAGGAGGGGGAGTCTAAAGTTGCCGGATTTAGGTGGCCCTTGTTTTTGGGGGTGTTTTGTGCGATGGCCTTGATGGCCCGGTGCTGGGAAGGGTCTGATGAGGCTGCACTAAGCAGGGAGCATAAATTATGGCCATAGGCCCAGTCTGGGATGCACTGATCCACGCTACCAGCTGCCATCTTCCTCCCCTTCCTGCATGCTCCCCTTCCGCTGCTGCGCGACTCCTCTCTTCCTTCTCATGTCTATTTTTAGAGCTGGCTGATTTCTACCTTCTAAAATGGGCAAATGTGTTGTGGAATATCAAGGTGTGTGTGTTTCTTAGACACACTAACACACTCTCCCAGCCAACTCGTCCACATGTCTCACAAACCCCTGCTCGTCCCTGTTAACATCACTACACACACACACACACACCCATTTGCATTCCACTGCTCTCTGTTCTCGGCCTCGAGGGAGACGTTTGATTGAAGGTTTCGGTTCAAAACCAGAAAAAAAGAAATAAATAAAAACAACAACAAACAGAGTCAGACACATTTGAATGCTGCTTTTTTAAAAATCAGCTGTGTGTGTACAGCTGTGGGACACTGATCCGATTTCATCTTCTTCACCTCTTCCACGTCGTTATCCACCAATCTGCAGCACGCCACCTCATTACCAAATCCTCCCTCAAGCTACAACTGTAGCGTGGTTCGGATACAAGACATGAAAACTACCGACGCTCCTCGTGCAACACTTGTGTGACAGTAGCGTGTTTTTCAAAGTGCTGGAAGCCCGTTGCAACGAAAGACGCCAACATGCTGGCGATGTTGGCTGTGGAGGAAGGATGCTGCATTCCCAGGAAACAAGGGAGATAAATAGAGTAGGAAAAAACACACATCCCCGTGGAGACAGAGGGAGAAAATTCTACTGTAAACCCAAAAGAGGCGAGGAAAGCTACAGTAGGCTTCAAAAAGTGAGTCGCACCAACACGCCGCCGCGCTACTGTAGGGGAAGAGATGGGAGCAAAAATGATTTTGCATATTGCGCAGTCTTTCTCGAGTCTTATTAGAGACGAGCGGATCTGCACATTGGCAGTTTTTTTCTTCCTTGTGCTGTTACATCCTTTTGATTTGTCGGATTGCTGAATGAGTGAATGCAAATGTACGCCAATTAAAAAAAAACACAAGATTTGCTGTGAAGCTGCCAATTTTAAGAGTAAGTGGAACAAATGTTCAGTAAGCCATGACCAATATCGGTTCGGAGATGGAAAAGAGTGGATTTACTGAAGATTAAAAAGAAAAAGGAGCTCTGGATGCTCAACTGATTGCAAAATAATAGTTGAATTTTAGAAGCTGACATCTGACATCCCTCACTTCTTAAGTACATTTCCTTCTTTAAATCCCCAGCGAGTGCACTCAGCAGCC
Source organism: Aphyosemion australe (assembly GCA_006937985.1). Taxonomy (NCBI): domain Eukaryota; kingdom Metazoa; phylum Chordata; class Actinopteri; order Cyprinodontiformes; family Nothobranchiidae; genus Aphyosemion; species Aphyosemion australe. The sequence continues at coordinate 2,058,223 of SSNS01000084.1, read as the reverse complement.
TGGTTAAATCCCCAAAGCCACAAATGACCTGAGAGGAACCAGAACTTTCCACTACAAAGATCCCGTCCGATGAAAAAGTGCTGACTAGGATCAGACTCCTTCCTGTCCCGCCCTCCATCACCGCTCTTTTCCCTCTGTCTCGTCAGGCGTGCAGCACACTCAGGAACCTTGGGATGGAGCGACGCTGGCCAACCCCTTGTAAGGATACCCATTAAGGAGCGCATCAATATTTCATCATTGCTCACTCAGAAATATAGTTATAGAAGTTTCCAGTCCGGAGCCATTAGGGGGCAGATGCCAATACGTTATGGCAGCAAGCATTTCTTCACCTCTTACCTTACTCCTGTCCATCTCTCCTCTCAGGCGGAGAGGTTTCACTCAAGGCAGCAGTGGTTTCCGCTACTAAACAAATCATTAACCATTAGGTATCCAAGGTTTCCTCGTTTAATGACCCCGCGTGTCAGCAGGAAGGCTTTTTAAGAGGCAAGGAGGGAGAAAATCTTTGCAAAATTTCTTTTAAAGCAACAAATCTCAGCTTACTCTGACAATAACCGCCTAATAAACACAATTGCACGATGATATATGATGGAGACAGACAGCGTTAACACTTTTTGTGAGATTTTGACTCATGGATGCCAAGAGAAGTCTGGCACATTCGGCTGCGGCCATCTCGGCGAGTGGACAGTGACAGTGGGTCGATTGTCAAGAGGAGATCTTGTCTCTCACACGGTGAGTCAAATCATGAGTCAGGCTTCAAAGAGAAGTTGTTTTTTCACTCAGGAAGCAGTGAGAATCTTAATGAGTCGTTTTATTGCTCTTATTTTCAAATGATTACACCTTCATTAGGTGGGATGAGCCTGCAGGCCAAAGAGCATTAAATGTTGCTCTCAGACATTTTAACACGTTTTCCTGCGCCTCGCCCTCTTGTGTCCTTGGAGCTTGAAATGTCCCGTTTTGTGCGTTTTGGGTGGAAGTTTAATAAATAAGAGGACATAAGTTTCTGAATGCATGCTAATGCAAACAGCACCTCCAGACAGGACAAAAGAACAATTTTTAGGTTTTGTTTTTATCTTTAATGCACGAAATCATTTTGTAACTTTCATATTTCTGGTTTTAGGTTTTCTTTGTAAATTATTTATAACAGCCTGCAGTAAAAGGGAACGCGGGTCCTGAAATGAACTTACCAGAGTGCAGAACCTCTCCGGTGGGTTTCCGCACGTGATTCCGGGCGGGTCCACCTTGATCCGCATGTAGTCTTTCATGGACGCGGGACTGGGCTGGCATGCGTAATGCTCCCACACCGAGCCCTCGTCCGTGCTCACCAGGGACTTGCACAGGTCGTACTGGCCCAGGGTGGAGGCCAAACAGCGCAGCAACAGCAGAAACACCGCCTGGAGGTGCATGGCAGGCTGGGAGAGGGGTCAGTGGAGCGGGGTCCGGGGGCCACAGAGCTCAGAGGGGAGGTAAAGCGCATGGAGCGGTGATCATAAGGTTAGAGACACAGTTCCCACCACCATGCGACTCTTTAAGAGGGGGGAGTAAACTCGCCTCCGGGCTTTTTATGAAGAAATCTTCCAGATGGAAACGGACAGCTGCAGCTGGACAGATACTGACGAACCCCGGAGAGCCAAAAGAGAAGGACTGGCTAGTTTGGACGGCTGGTTTTCAGGAGAGGAAGGGCGGCGGGTGGAGAGGTGGATGCCGTGGTCATGCGCTTTTACGTAATGTTTCAGGGGAGCTGGGTGGAAGGGGTTCACGCGGATCCATGCCTCAGAGAGCCAAGTCCTTCAGCGGGATGAAAGACAAGCTGCCGCGTCTTCAAGTAGTTCCATTAGTCATCTTAGACCGGATGACCCCTTTTCACTGTCCTGGAACACTAAACGGGAGGAAAAGGAAATAATTAATGGATGTTTCCATGAGTTATTCTGCAAATAGAACTTTTAAACATGGATATATTTTAAATTTACGCAGCAAATCCAGGTGATGCGTTTAGAAAGGGAGGAGGAGGCATATCTAATAACAGTTAAAGTTATTTTTTGTGACATTAAACTCACTTTTAACATTTAAAGACAGAAGTCTGGCTTTTATTTTGAAGAGCTGCGTGGTTAAAAACACAGAAAAGCGCCACTATGTGCGCCTTAATCTGGTGCGTAAAAACACGTGCTGCTGCCGGGTGCCGCCTGCGTGCGTGTGCGCGCGCGCGCGTGTGTAACGTGTTCCTGCTGCGAGTGGCTTACAGATGTTAAGTGGACAGTGGAGGGAATATCTATTAAATTAATTTTTAGCAGCCCCGTTTAATAATCTGAGAATTATTAAGTAAAAATCCAAGATTTAATGTGTGGATTATACTTTAAACATATCCTCAGCGTTTTTTCTCATTTATAATTTATAAACATGTATAAACCTGGTCAACTTGCAGCGAAACAAACCCAAAAAGTTTTATAGCAAAATGATGTCTTTGTTATAATTCAATTTAAAATAAAAACCTTAACAAAGTGGCACTTCTTTCCGTCCTGTGCGGATTAAGGGATTATAATCTGCTATAATAGAGGGAAAAGTGAAGAACCCGTCTCCACCCGAAGTTTCAGGTGAAGTCTCCGAAGCTGTTTCCCAGCACCGATCCTTGCAGGGGTGTGTCAGTTTCCCACATTTCTGCACCGACCGCGCAGCCTGGCTCCCACTCAACAAACTGTTTACATTTTTACGCATCTTTTGCGTCCTTAAAGCAGCGGATTGAGCCTTAAGTCCTTTCTTTAGAGTCAAACAGCTCAAGCTGCGTGGAAATGCGTAATCAGATCAAGCACTTACTTGTTCGCACGCATCTCTGAGGCCGGTCAGCACTTTGTCCCCCCTGTTTGGTCCAATCACTCCCCTCCGAGCGTCCACTGTCCCCGCTCCCCGCCGCCGTCCTTACTGTACTCCTCTCACCGGGATGCTCTATCCTCTCCCCGCTCGTCCACCAGATACTTTTTGATCGCACCGTGGATGGCTGCGCACGATGGATCGGTGTCCTAGATCTGGAAGCGGCCGGTAAAAAAGAGGGCTGGAATCCAGCGCCGGGGAGTATCAAAAGTATAAAATATTGAGTTTGAGGAAAGGCTTGTGCCCGCCCTTACCCCCCTCTCCTCCTCCTCTTCCCACTTTACAAGCTCGGGTTTACCCGGGATGCTCAAGGGCAGAAAGATAGGGGGGGAGAAAAAAAGGCTTTATGGAAAATATATCCCTCCCTCCTCCTCCCTCCCTCCCTCTCTGTCTGTTTCTCTCCCTCCCTCTCTATCTCTTTCCCTCTCCCTCTCTCTCTCAGTTAATGCTGAGGCTAAATCCTTTTACCATCACTTTCAATCACTATCTCAGCTTTTATCTGCTCCAGCCCTGCTGCCTGAACCGGGGCGGTGCAACTTCCCGTGTCCGTCCCTGCTGCTCCGAACTGCTTCCCATCAGGTCCGATCAGCTGCACCCCGGCTCGGTTTAAAGGAAACCGGGACCCGGTGTCACTGGAGCTGCTGTTCCAACGGAAAGCTGCTTCAAAACAGGTCTTAAGAGAAGGTTCAGACTTTAAGCTGGACTTCTAAAACATGACCTTTGTTGACTTTTAGAGAACAAACACCTAACAGACAGGTAAAGGTGGTCTGGCGCTGTCCATGGTGCTGAAATGAAACACAAATCAAAGTTCTGTGCAGAAAACAACAGCTTTTGTGAGTTGCACCCAATTTCTTTATCTAGTTTTAAACCCTTTACCACTGTTTAATAACACACATTGTTTTACATGGAGTGTCCCATGGCATCAAGCTCTTTTTTTGTGTGATAGTGCAAATCTGAGGGGGCATCAATAATTAGGAAAATACAAAAACCTTTGCACAACAAAACAGTTTGTGATTTATTCGTTTGAAGCGTAAGGCAGCAGCTCCTCTACAGAGTTGGGAAAACTCTCAAGAGACGTTGAGGTTTAAAAGCAAAAGTTGTGATAAATATTGTTTGGTATTGTAGTTTTAGCATGAAGCAGTTTTATGTGACAGACCAGTGCAAACCTGTTCATCCACTGGTGCTGTGGGATGGACATATCCAAAGTGTGGCCCGAGGGCCATTTGTGGCACACAAAGTGATTTTGTATGGCCCCAACTGCATTTTCCAGAGTGGTGGAAATTTCTTTCTAGCAGGTTGTTGATGTGGGTGAGGTGCATTGTGGGTTCTTAGTTAGTTTGTTCTGTTTGGGGTGTTTATGCATGTTTATTGTGAGGGGAGGGTTGTGTTTTTAGTTATTACTTCGTTCACTGTTGCAAATGTGGTGTTGCTTGTTGTGTCATGTTGACACCATAAGCGAGGAGGTCGGTCAAAGGAACGGGACCGTGCCAGACCACTGATCAAAACACAGTGGTGCTTTGAGTGGTGCTTTTGAAAATGCAGGAGTGTTCTAATTTAGCTATTTTGCCACCTTAAAATGTTAATATATTTTTTATTATTGTTATAGTGGCTTTTAATTACTTTTTATTTCTTTTATAGCAGTTCTAAATTGTTTAATCTGGCTTTGATTTTTATGTTTTTACAGTGATTCTTAAGTATTTTATTGTTGATTTTTGTTTTAATTCTCTTTCCATATAATGTTAAGCACTTTGGTCACCCTCTGGTTGTGCAAAGCACTAGCACAATAAATACATTATGACAACTATAATTATTTATTTGGGACAACTTAAAAAAGTTAAATTTGCTCAAACATTCAAAAGCATCAACTTAAAAATTTCAGGTTAGATTTAGTAAAAAATCCAGCTTAATTCCTTTGATTTGGAACAACCTGTAATAATTAATTTGCTTCAACTACAAACATTAATTCACATGAAGTTAAGAAATTGAGGTCAATCAAGGCTAAAATATTAGGTGTGACAGGTTACTTCATTTTCTTAAGTTGAGACACTGCTAATTTTTTTTCACACTTTAGAATTTTTTATGATCAGTTTTGTTAATAGAAGGTCTATTTTATGCAGTAAAAATTAAAAAAATCACCATAAAACAAGTTTTTAATGAAAAAGAAAAACTGTTTAATCATCACTCATTTATACAGCAGAGAGAAAGGATATGCAGTGTAGGGTCACATGTACACATCAGGTCACTTTTTAAGGAAAGAAGAAGAAAAAGACTAAAAGAGAAAATGGGAAGGGAAAAAAGACGCAGACACGCCCCTCACCTGCGTCTCCAGGGGTCAATAGCACAATGCAAACATGGCGTCCACTCCTTTAAGAGACTATTGATATGAAGTACAATAGTATAAGAATGCACTGGAACAGTAAACTTGCCAAACAGCATCTGAGTCAAAGATGAAGGAATAAAAGTGATTCAGCTACTTTATTTCTTCACTTTTGATCTTCCAAAGGTTCTTCAATTTTTACCAGCTGGAGTTGAAAACCTCGAACCCTCATGTTTCCCTCGCTCGGTGTGCGTGATTTAAATCAGAAGTTCATCACTGATTCAGCGATGGTCAGAGAGTGTCAGCGGCGCTCAAAATGTGACTTGGTATGATTAAGCTCAGCAACATTTACCCCACAAATGGAAACGGACGCCGCGTGTGGGCAGAGAGGCTGGTGGAGTTTCAAGCTGCTTCTAGAAATCACCGCTTCTAACAAACATCTACATTATCTTTAACCAACTAAATGTTTCCTTGAATCATTTTTCAGTTGGACTGAATTCACCTGACTGTGCATGATAAATGTTACTTCATCAAGTCATAAATAAGAGCTTTAATTACAGTAGAACAGCCTGTTCTGGGTCTTCTAAACATTACTAAATGATTTCAGTGTTGGCTATTAAACCGTGTATTGCTCAAAATGGATCATTTTCCTGTTCGTTCATTGTTGAGTGTGACTATTCAACAAAGATTTGCATAAAAGGCATTAACACGACCAGACATGTTTTTAAGGCTTTCTCTATGCTCCCCTTTTCTTCCTCCCATTGTTTTTTGGCAGAGAACGGGACTGTCAGCGTATCCTGGCTGGCAGACCTTGATATAAAAAAAATATACCCTTCATCTATGCAGCCTGCAGAGTTTGGACAAGGTTCAGGACAGGCCTCAGCTCTCTCCCCTCGCTCTGTTTGCTGAAAAGATGATGCTAAAGTCAACTGAACTGGTGCGAGGTTTTCCGTCTCGCATAAATCAGTTAGGAACTTTGGGACGGCCCCAAACAGGTAGGGCATGATCAGAAATAATTTATCCATCCGTCGCATTCATCTGGAATAGCTTTGACTGGAATGCTAGGAAATCATACCACACACACACACACACACGGTCTGGTTAGGATCTTCTGTCTCAGGTCAGCTGACCTTGAGTTAAGGTTAACAGGGGTCGGAACCATCGATAATCATTCTTAGGTGGTTGGGATGGTGGCGTGTTGCCCTTCAGCTGTCATTCTGTTCTTTATTGATCTTTAAGTGTCACTGCGGATTCCTCAAGCATTAAAAAACATTCAGTTGGAAGTTTTGGTACGTTGCATCAAGGTAGATGTTGTGTTTCCTGTCCGTTGGTCCTTCACCCTTTGCATATAGTCCCTTTACTGTGGCTATTAGCTGTTGCACTCGAATCTTTAAAGAGCAGGTTCACTGAGAAACCATTATTTACTAATTATTTTTGAAAATTATTGGCCTCTCTGAGTTTTTCATGCAGGCTGAACATGAAAATAGTCTCCTATCTCCTGCATTAGCTTCTGATAGAAAATAGACGTGAAACTCTAGGATATGAAAATCCTGACAGATCTACGTCACACTGTCACTTCACATTTATGGACTCACCCATTTTGACTCACGATGAGGAAGGCTGTTGTTGGTTTAGTATCCAGGAAACAGCAGAGAAGCTAACCGTTAGCATTAGCATCTCCACCACACAGCAGAACTCCTCCAGGCTTGTGTTATTTGTGGAGATAAAACATCAACGTTGCAGAGCAAACAGAGTCAGTGGTAGAGTCATGTTGCTGTTAGCCAATCAGAGTCAAGATGTCTAATTATCTGGAAATAAGATTCTAAATCCCTCCGTCTTCTGCCACTTTTCAATGGAGCTTTTTTCACCCCAGAGAATAACTTACAAGGCATGTGTTTCAGCATGTGTTTCTACTAGAGACCACTGCAAATGTAATAAAAATAGTAAACTTGACCTTTAAAATTGAAAGAAATACTGCAAATGCTTCAGAAAGGCTTGCGATAATCTGCTGTATTCCTTACTTTAATTGTGTCAAAATGATTTTGCATGCAGCACTTTGTTCCACGGCGACCCTGAATGCAGCATCGGGCCTTCACCTGATGTGCTGCTGTGTAACTTTCTCCCTTCATTTGAATCAGAACTGATGACTTCGTTACTTTATTCATGCAGTAAAGCTGTGTGTGAGTCTCTGATCAGTGCGTTACTAACGCATGTCCTTATTGCTGCAATAATCAGCTGCATGTTAATTACCTAATGCTAATGTGAGGAAGATTCCAGAGGTCAAGAGTTGAAAATCTCCAAAAAAAAACTAAATTTCCTTGACTTTGTTTTTGATCTGATGCTTGAGACAAAATCAGGACATTTTATTATTTTCTGCTTTATGTTTTTAACATATTTGATGACATTTTTTCCAAAGAGCCCCATATGTGCTTTTATTCTATGTGAAAGACTTGTCAGTGTGACCATATGATGTCCGTTAAACAACCAGATGGGTTTACCAGAAAACGAACAAATGCAAACACACAAACAGACCCACCAATCACAGCCCTGCTGATAATTGTAGCATCGAGTGACACCAGGTGTTTGTTCACAAAAGAAAGTATAGGTTTTCAAGTTTTCTCTGGTTTCTTCCCCAAAAACTCTGATGTGTAAAAGTTGTGAGAAACCCTAAAGTTCTGCCACAATGAGCAGAAACAGCAGAAGTTCTCCCTCTTCTCAAAGGAACATATCAGTCACTTTGTAACGAGGGCCGACAAGCCGCTGACTCTGAGATGAACAGCGCTTGCAGAGGACCCAGGTGGTGTCCTGCACCACACTGCGTCCACAGAGGAAACTCGCTGCTGCCGTGGGCGTTTCTGCCTGTGGGCGGAACTGTTTATTCATCCCGTGTTTTGTTGCAGACGTGTTGAACGTGAATCCACACGTGAGTTTGTTCAGCTGCTGAACAGAAGTGGCCTCTTTTCTGCCCGCCAGCCGCAGCGTAACTGAACTTCCCCTCCGTCCTCGTGTGATGTGATCGATGAGAAGCTCTGGAGGTGCCTTTCACACACACACACACACACACACACACACACACCCTTCAACATCACAAGTGTCTTTCTAAAGGTTACGCTCACAAAGGCAACATCTCACTCATCTTCAGACTGAATGAATCAATCAGCCATTCACACCTCCGCCCCCCTCCCTCACTCGCTCATCTGCTCACTCATCTATCACTTTAACAAATGTAAAGCTACGCTCGCGCTCACCGGCCTTCTGCAACTAATCTTTTCCACAGTGACTGACACACTCAGTCACTCACACCGCTCACTTACTCATTCATGCATTTGGTGAGTTAGTGTGTTCGGTGTTCACTCATTCAGCACCGAGCTCGCTTCCTCCCCTCTCGCTCAACGCTGCCTCTGGGATTTCAAATCAACACGTGAACAGAGGAGGAGCATCTTCGTATGGACTTAGCTGTTGTCTTTGGTCGTTTTGGTTCCTTTGTAGTAGGGCTGCACGATATTAGGAAAACCTGCGGTATGCGATAACAGTGCTTAATATTGCAATATCGATATTACTTGCGATAAATGAACACATACTTAAATCTTGTGTTTGTTGAACACAAGTAATTTGAAGTAGTAGTCATGCTGTTTGAATTATGAGTTCTTCCTCGCTAACATTTTCCGCACACGTCTTACCCTCAGTCATTGCGACACTCTCTAAGCTAACTCAGGTGTTTGCTAGCCATCCAAATGAAGTGCCGTCCACCTAGGCACCAAGGCATCTGACCTATAAGAACCCAACCGATTGGCCAAATGGGTGAAGGGCTCCATTTGATTTGTCAAAAACGTCATGCTTCCATTTGATTGACAAAATGCATTTTGTGTAGCAAAAATCTGAGATGACCATTAATTGCGATATTTGTCTGTTCTTTGCGATATGCCTATTGCGCATGCTGATATTGCGATGACGATATATTTGCGATATATTGTGCAGCCCTACTTTGTATCGATATGATGTTTTTTGACTGACAATAAACAGTGTTGAACCCTGAAAGGTCAAAGGTCACTAGGAGTTAGCCCCAGTAATTATGAAGAGTTTCTGTTTCTGAGGACTCTACATGTTTGTGCATTGCTGAAGGAACATTTCTGGGAATCACCCCTACTTAACACTGGAAGCATCAGCGGCGCGGAACGGCAGCAGAACGTCGCTGCTTCAAGTAGAATTCATTATAGTCTGTGGGGGTGATTCAAAATTACCAGGCACGTCCCCGAAGCGGCACACCGTGCTGCTAAAGATAGGATTGGGTTCTATTTTTGCCGCGAGCCGCTTCTAGGATGTGTCAATTTCCGCAGTTAACACAGGGCTAGACAGGAAATCACACTCAGTTTCAGTGTAAAATGATCGATAATTTTCAAAATAAAAGACTATTTCAGCGATGCAATTTTATATCTATGTAGATTACGACCTCACGGCTTATTTACTCTCTGTATCTTTCGAAGTGCAGCGGTGTGTTTTTCATGGCTTTAATCCTGGCAGCGGAGAGGAACAACATTATATATGACATCAAACAGCGATGTCAAACGTGATTTCTTTTTGGTTTAATGGCGAATGGCATAAACAAACTGTGACTTTTGAAGTCTTGAGGGACCTTGTGTTCTCATGAGTCAAGCAAGGAGCATGGCGGAGAAGCTGCTTCGCAGCTGAGATTCTACCATTGTGGACTGTCACGCGGCGAAACTCGCAAGTAAACCGTTCCGCTGCCGTTCCACTACGCTGATGCTTCCACTGTGCAGTAGGCTTTAATGTGTGTATCAGAGGAGCTAACGTCCTGTTATTTAGTACATTTAGGCACCATTAGATTAATCTCATCTGAATCTGAAGTCTACAGGCAGCAGATGTCTCCTGTACTGTTCCTATCCTGGACTTATTCAGAACTCTCTGTTGTTAAAGTAACACTAAATATTAGATGTAAGAGAGTAATGTCTTTGGAGGTGAAGCAAAGAGCTAAAATTGGAGTGAACATCGGCGCAGCCTACACTAGTCTGAAGGAGGTAAAGGTGGTTGCAAAATCACAGACTGATGGTGACCTGGCTTTGTTGCTACTGGACTTGTAAGTCATAATATTTTTTGTCCAACCTTTTTACTTCGTGGTTTATTTTAGTAATAATTGGCTTATGATAGTGTTAGCTCCTTGTTAGCGCTAGCTACAGCAGGCTGCAGCAGGGTTGTTTGTGACAGTTGTAATTCCACTTTCAACCAGTAGGGCGGAGGGAGGAGCAGGAAACTGTTTAGTGTCACTTTAACATCAGCAACGTCCTCTGCTAAAAAACATGTGGCCTTTTTCATTTCACGGGTATGTGGAGACTCCATTTCATGTTTATGTAAAGTTGACGTGAATTACGTGTTAAAACAGTCCAGTTTGGTTCAGTCGGTGCATGGGCTCCTGGTTCGCTGTCCAGTCTGTGTGATGTGAAATAAAAGTCCCCACTCTGTTAATCTGTGTCCTCTTGTTTCACTTTGACATAAGTAACTATCTACAACTGTGATAAATGTTTACCATATGATATTTATTTCTAAAGCCCGTTAAAAACACAGCACAAGAGCTGACCAATAAAAACAGGCTTAAAATACAGAAAATAAAACAGATTAAAACAATAAAACACAGAGCAAGAGATAACAATCACTGGCCAAATGCCAAGTCATAGAAGTGGGTCTTCAATAGTGACTTGAAGCGAGCGAGAGATGGCGCCTGTCTGACAGAAAGGGGAAGAGCATTCCAAAGTGTGGGGGCCGCAAACACAAAGGCCTGCTCTCCCCGCGATTTGTACTTCATGTTGGGTGTGTGAAGTAACGGGAGCTCAGCAGACGTCAGGGTGCATGCTGGGACGTAGGGGGTGATCAGGTCCGACAAAAAACCGGGGCAAGACCATTTAAGGCTTTAAAGACAAATGTCAGGACCTTAAACCTCACTCAAAAGTGAACTGGGAGCAAGTGTAGTTGAGTGAGTTTAGCAGCAAACTTCATGCCCCATATATCAATAAATATCATCAAGTTGCACATCCAAAAATCTGCAGAACGTTGGCTACAAGGCCATATAATTCATTTTTACATGCTCCAAACACTAAAACTAGAATTAAATGAATCTTGAAAAGTTGCTCTTTATGCAGCACCACTGTGTGAAAGCTTTTGCCACATTTCTGTCTCCTGCACTGCTAGACTTTTGATTGTACACACATCCAGTTATCATTTTGTAGCTAAGGCCCTGCTGATTCTAAATAACATTCTACACCAGTTTCATCGAGATATGTGCCAAAGAAAAACAAAAAAATATTTATTTTTCCAGCAGAGCGCTAAAACAGTTTCTTACCTTTGATGTTTTGCCTTGAAAAGTTTGTTTTATCCAGACTTTCTCATCATTTACCTCTTTTGTCAAACAGAAAAATGTTAGAGAGAGAAAAAAAATACATTATGACCAAAAACAGAGGCTTAGAACTCAAAAAGCCCTGACGGCTAGGCTAGTACCTCGTAGGTGCATGTTTGTGTTTTGACAAATCTCATTGGCTGACTATATTGCCAATCTCATTTTGGTGAGTAAAGCTTCATTCTATTGGCCCTAACAAACCAAAAAGGTGTCAAACATCCACACTGACCAATCCGTCACGGCTATAGAAGGATAAGTCATGAAGCGTCTGGAAAACCTCCAGATTTAGGGATAAAAATACAAAATTATAAGAAAAAAGAAAAAAAACTGTTGAATTTGATTGAGTGATTTTTCAGAAGTAAATAAATACAAAAATTATTTTCAGTCTAAAAGTTTTTTTGTTTCTTTATAATTTGTTAGGATTGAGCTGAATATAAAAAAAACTTTCCTCAAATTTTCCACCCAAAGACTTCTGACTGAAAATGTCTGATCTTGTTGCACAAGCACAGTACCTTTTAATGTTTTAGTCATAGTTATTGTCTTTTTTTACTTTTTATTTCTTTATTATTAACAGACAGATGATATAATACGTTTTTATACTCAAACACATTTATTCCAGATGGTGAACTGCGTTCTGTGTATATTCTTTTGTAAAATCAGCGTAATACTCCTTTAAAGCAGCTGCGTTCTCCTCTCAGATCTGATTTATCTCCAGATTCACGGACAAGGTCACTGAAACAATCATAGATTTGTATATTTCTGTTCATTTTCTGCTCACATCAGACAAGAACAGGTTGGGTAATCCTCGTGAAAGTCTTTGAACCTTTATTGACTCGTTCCATTTAATGTTGCTGCTCATTGATTTATGTTAACATTTACCACATCAGCATCTAATTAGGCAGTTTTGCTCTTCAGCATGGATATCAAAAATTTCCAGTAACCAAAGAATAAACATTTAATTGCTTGATGTGAGCACCCTTTCAAATTTATAAATCAGGTTATGCAGCGTATTAAAGTCAGGAGGACAGAAGATTTACGATCGGCTCTCTGGAATGATCTGCTAACAGTCGTTCAGCCTACTCACACCATTACGCCCTTCATTAAACGAGCTGCAGAAGAGGGAATGAGAAACATCCTGCTGCTCTCCCAGCAAACGGCACATTCTCCTCCTCAGACTGATGCTCCTTGTTGACATTGAAGGGGATAAATCCAGCAGGATCAATACCAACTTTTTGCCTCATTGATTTGCTCGTACAACTTCGCCCTTGTTCAACCTGGAGGTTCTTCCGCCACGCTGACCCCTCCTGTCACCTGTGGCTGTGGTTCATCCATCTATGTACACGTAGAGCCTATCTGTTTCACCGACGGTGACATTGTGTGGCCACAGCAGCTCTTAAAAGTCACGCTGGAACATGGGAAGGAACACAGGTGTATTTGGATCTGCATTTAAGATTCATAGCTGGGGTATGTATGTTAAAAATTTTAAAGTAACTTAAAAATACTCAAATTTGATTATCTGACCCTGTTCTATGATATTTTATATTTCCCCCAAGTCCCTCCCCTGGCCTCTACAGCAAAATGGATCACACCAACCTAGCTTGGATGCAAACTCAACCTGCATTGAATTAATGTATGTCTGTAAACTTCAAGCTAACTGTGGAAGAGGAGGGAGAGGAATGAAAAGGATTTATCTTTTGTTTGTTGGAGCTAAGTGATTAGCGTAACGTTCAACCTTGTGCTACGTCAGATTGTTGTTTTAGCCTGTTGTAGCATTAGCATGAGTGTGCTCACGGCTGTCTATCAGGCTGTGTGGATTAGTGGGGGATGGGGTGTTTTCTGAGTCTGGATAGGCCTATCAGGAACTGCTCTGGAGTGGTTCTCCTCTGATCTGTCTGAGAGTTCCTTCTCTGTGACTATCTCCAAGTTTTGGTCCTCCTCCACCTCTCTTGCTCATGGTGTCCCACAAGCAGTGTTGGGAGTAACGAGTTACAAAAGTAATTAATTACTGTAATGCATTGCTTTTTGCTGTAACGCGGTAATGTAAGGCATTACAGAAAAAGAATCAGTAATATTTCACTCGGTACAATGTCAGTAACGCGCGCATTACAATGCATTTTTAACCAGGAATCAATTAGTGGGTTTTCTTCAGGGTTCTAATTACGGGGAGCCTGAATAAAGGTCCAGTTTCTATATAACATTATCTATATGAACTCCAGCGCACCAGGACTTCTATTGAGCAGAGAGGACAGAGACGCTGATCGGATGTGCTCCATCTGCGCGCACCGTGACCACAGTAACATTCTCAAAGTCACGCCACCAAAAAAAAAAAAACATTTAACACGCGATCGTTCATGTCCGCTTTCTGGCACTTTCTCTTTTACTCATGCCTGACGCGCTCTGCCTCAGCGGAGCTCATCTGTGCCCAGGTGACATCACCACACCTGCGGCGTGCAGCGCACATTTCGCTATTTTTGCGGTGCAGATCCCAGAGCTGCTTAGTTCTAAAGTAGGCTAGCTCATTATGTGGAAAAAGTAGGAAATCCAGGAAGTAGTTTTTCTGGAGAATTGAGAGGAAATACAAGATAAGAGAGAGGACAGGAAAATAGTCAAATAAAAAACAAGACAACTAAATAAAGGTCTTGAAAAGGAAAAGTAGGTAGATTTTTACCCACTACAAATGTTTAACAATATAAAGCAATAATTTATAAGCATGTAATATTTATATATTTGATCAAATTCAGATCACCTTCAAAAGTCAGTTCCGCACCCAGGGCTGTATCCAGGCATTTGGGGACCAAGGCAAAATACAGGGTGGAGCCATCCCCTTCCCCCCACATACCCGCTCCCCATACTCAATTAATTTTAGATGGCAGCGTGCTAAGCGTACAATTTTTTGTTGCATTTCTTTCATACAAATTCATTTTCTGGGGTCCAAGCCAGCTTTGGACACTTTCATGCCCAGGGGCAATCATCCTCCAGCCCTGATGGAGGTGATCAGAAGAACCTGCAGAGCAATATCTTTCTGCTTATGCTACTGTGTGTCTAGATTTCTAAGCTACACAAGATCAGTAGAAGAGAAACGTCCACACAAAATGTTTCACTTCCTGTAGTCAGACAGAGCAGAGATGAGTGAACCTGCAGCTGAGCTAACGTTAGATAGAACATTCTCCGGATGGGCATACGCCCGTTACTTTAAGTTTGTGATGAATAAGGATATGAAGAACATTGTAGTCAAATGATCTTTACAGCTAAAGAACTGTTATTATATCTGACTGTTGCACAACTGCTTAGACTCTATTAATACCTGGATGGCTGGGAACTTTCTACAGCTGAATGAAGATAAGACTGAGATTCTCATCTGTGCCCCAGACAAGCTGGTTCCCAAAGTCATGGACAAGCACCATCATACATTGGTGATCTTCTCAGTCCCTCCACCCCCAGCAGGTCCCTGAGGTCCAGTGATCAAAGCCTAGTGGTTGTGCAGCGCACCAGGCTAAAGACCAAAGGTGATCATTTGCTGCTGTGGCCCCCAGACTCTGGAACTCTCTCCCCTTGAGCCTGAGATCAGTGGACTCAGTGGTCTCCTTTAAAAAGCAACTGAAAACTCACCTGTTCAGGCTTTGGTGTGACCTTTTGGTGACTCTTTATGACTTCCTTCTTTTCATGCTGCTGTTTCTATGAATTCTGCCTTTCCCGGAATCCTGTATCACCTTTTCTTATTTGTTTTTGTCTTCCTTCTCAGTTTTTATTTAAATTTTTCCATTTTTCACATTTTTACAACAATATTTTTAACCATTTTATATACACTGCTCACACGCTTGAGTCGGAAAAGGGTAGAATGCCTTCTCCAGGTCAGGGACGAGGTCCTGCCCCAAGTGGAGGAGTTTAAGTATCTCGGGGGGGGGGGCCGAAAGGCAAAGCTCTCAATTTACCGGTCGATCTACGTTCCTACCCTCACCTATGGTCACGAGCTTTGGGTAGTGACCGAAAGAACGAGATCGCGGATACAAGCGGCCGAAATGAGTTTTCTTCACAGGGTGGCTGGACTCTCCCTTAGAGATAGGGTGAGAAGCTCGGTCATCCGGGAGGGGCTTGGAGTAGACCCGCTGCTCCTCCACATCGAGAGGAGCCAGTTGAGGTGGCTCGGGCATCTGGTTAGGATGCCTCCTGGACACCTCCCTGGTGAGGATTTCCAGGCACGTCCAACCAGGAGGAGACCCAAAGGAAGACCCAGGACACGCTGGAGAGATTATGTCTCTCGGCTGGCCTGGGAACGCCTTGGGATTCCCCCGGAGGAGCTGGCCCAAGTGGCTGGGGAGAGGGAGGTCTGGGCTTCCCTCCATAGGCTGCTGCCCCCGCGACCCGACTCCGGATAGGCGGGAGAAAATGGATGGATGGATGGTTGGATGGATGCTCACAAAAATTAAAGGAACACTTTAAAGAAACACATTAGATACATCAGATCTCAATATGAAGTTGGATATCTATACAAATAACGACAGGGCAATGTCTTAGGAACAAAAGGATGCCAAGTCTTTTAATGGAAATAAAAGTGTTCAGCCTACAGAGGGCTCAATTGTGTAGACACCCTAAAATCAGAGTGAAATGAAGATGTGGCAGGCTAGTCCATTATTTCAAAAACTTAATTTCTGCAACTCAAAATGCTTTTCAGTATCTTGTGTGGCCCCATGAGCTTGTGTGCATGCTTGACAACGTCGGGGCATGCTCCTAATGAGACAACGGATGGTGTCTTGTGGCATTTCCTCCCAGATCTGTGTGAGGGCATCCCTGAGCTCTTGTACAGTCTGAGGAGCAACCTGGCGCCGCCTAATGGACCGAAACATAATGTCCCACAGATGTTCTATTGGGTTTACGTCAGGGGATGGTGAAGGCCATTCAATTGTTTCAATTCCTTCATCCTCCAGGTACTGCCTGCATACTCTTGCCACATGAGGCCGGGCATTGTCGTGCATTAGGAGAAAACCAGGACCTACTGCATCAGCGTAGGGTCTGACAAAGGGTTCAAGGATTTCATCTGGATACCTTATGGCAGTCAGAGCACCATTTCCTAGGCAGTAGAGGTCTGTGCGTCCCTCCATGGATATGCCTCCCCAGACCATCACTGACCCACCACCAAACCTGTCATGTTGAACGACGTTGCAGGCAGCATAACGTTCTCCTTGTCTTCTCCAGACTCTTTCACGTCTATCACAGGTGCTCAGGGTGAACCTGCTCTCGTCTGTAAAAAGTACAGGGCGCCAGTGGCGGACTTGCCAATTCTGGTGTTCTTGAGCAAATGCCAGTCGAGCTCTACGGTGCTGGGCAGTGAGCACAGGGCCCACTACAGGACGTCGGGCCCTCAGGCCATCTTCATGAAGTCTGTTCCTGATTGTTTGGGTAGAGACATTCACACCAGTGGCCCTCTGGAGGTCATTCTGTAGGGCACGAGCAGTGCTCAGCCTGTTCCGCCTTGCACAAAGGAGCAGGTATCGGTCCTGCTGGTGGGTTGTGGACCTTCTACGGCCCTGTCCAGCTCTACGAGAATAACCGCCAGTCTCCTGAAATCTCCTCCATGTTCTGGAGATTGTGCTGGGAGACACATTAAACCTTCTTGCTGCAGCACGTGTGGATGTGCCATCCTGGAGAAGTTGGACAACCTGTGCAACTTCTGTAGGGTTCAGGAATCGCCTCATGCTGCCAGTAGAGATAATTACTCAAGCCAAAACTAGCACGAGTGGAAAACCAGCCAAAAAAGATCAAGAGGGAGAAACTTGAAATGACCTCCACATGTTAAACCAGTCCTGTTTTGAGGGTTTTGTAATTGTTGCCACTTTAGTGCACCTGTCGTTAAGTCCATGAACACCAATATAGCTGAAAGTGATTAACAATGCCCTCAGCTGCTTAATCAACCAGAAAATTATCAGACAGGTTTCATTGATTTCATGCCAGGCGCAATAAAAAAGTGTTCCTTTAATTTTTGTGAGCAGTGTATATTTTTTAAATCTTTTAATATTTTTTTTTTCTTCTAGTGAAATGCTTTGTGATTTTTGTCTTGAGAGGCTCTATATAAAAAATCATTTCTCCTTCTTCTTCTTCTTACTGCTCCAAATACAAATACAATATTGAGAAGAGAAGAAGACATTAGGCGTTTCAGAAGGTCTCCTTCACACTGGAGCGTGACCCTGCTCTGTTCTTCATGACCAGCATTTGGCTGGATTGTCTCCTATTTGTGAGGGAGGTGTTTCAGTGTGAGGCCATTTATGATGCTGCTAGGCTTTTGGCACGCACTACATTGTATTTCCCTGTTATTTTTGCTGCCCTGCTCCTGCACCCTCACCCATCTGTATTCTATATAAATTATTGACATCACAGGGGAGTCCAAGGAGAAAACTGAGGTGATTTGTTTCGTCATTTGTAACCCATTGGTTGCAGCAACTACAAAAGGAAGATAACTGAAGTGTTTTTAATCCCAGCAGCATAGCTCTCATAAGTTAATACACTGATTTGATGGCAGCTTGTTACAGATCTTACCATAAAATTGTACTTTTGCTCCTGTTAAGTTACATTTTTAATTGTTTAAACATTCACATGTTCCTTTGCATAAATGTAAAGAGGCAAGGCAGCTTGATTTATATAGCACATTTCATACACAGAGGCAATTCAGTGTGCTCTCCAATTAGCAATAAAATAAACGTGACGGCACAATTAAAATACACACAAATTCAATTTAGATTTATAAATTAAAAAGAAAATGACAAAGTTAAAGGGTGAGCAGTTACAGTGCAGAAGGTGCAGCATAAGAAACATTCATTCATAGGCTGATGAATACATGAAAGTTTTCAATTTTGATTTAAAAGTTACTAGAGTTGGGGCACATTTGAGGTCATGAGGAAGCTGATTCCATCTGTGTGCAGCATAGTAGCTAAAAGCAGCTTCACCCTGTTTGGTTCTGACTCGGGGTTCCACCAGCTGACTGCTTCCTAAGGATCTCAGAGCCTTGCTGGGTGTATATAGTGTAAGGAGATCTGACAGGTATTTTGGCCCCATGCCATTGAGTGATTTATAAACTAGTAGAAGCACTTTGAAATTGATTCTGTAGTTTACTGGTAACCAGTGTAGAGATTTAAAAACAGGAGTGATGTGCTCGGTTCTTTTGGTTCTTGTTAAGACTCTAGCAGCAGCATTCTGAATAAGCTGCAGTTGCTTCACAGCTTTTTTGGAAAGACCAGACAGGAGACCGTTGCAGTAGTCCAGCCTGCTGGAGACGAACGCATGAATGAGTTTCTCTAGGTCTGGTCTGGACATGAGACCTCTGAGTCTAGCTATTTGATGAAGATGATAAAACGCTGATCTAGTTATAGCCTTAATGTGACCAGTGAAGCTCAGGGCTGAATCAATTATGACACCAAGATTTCTAACCTGAGTCTTTGTTTTTATTCCTCTGGAGCCAAGTTGAGTAATAACCTCCGTCCTATCCTTCTGATTTCCAAAGACAGTAACTTCAGTCTTGTCTTTGTTTAATTGAAGGAAGTTTGACTGTATCCAGTCATTAACTTGCTCCAAACACTGACAGAGTGAGTCTAGGGGACCACAGTCACTAGGTGATAGAGCTAGATAGATCTGGGTATCATCTGCATAACTATGATAGGTAATGTTGTTATTGTCTATGACCCAGGGGGAGCATGTAGAGATTGAAGAGCAGTGGTCCAAGAACTGAGCCTTGGGGGACCCCACATGTCATGGTGATTGATTTGTGATCACCAATAGAAACAACAAGGGGTTTAGGTCACAGAGGAGTTTTAAAAGAAATTTGATGAAAAAAAAGTCATAATTGAAAATATTCCACCAATCCAAAAACTTTAGCAACTTTTGCCTATTGATCCAAAATGTAAGATTTGCATCTTTTCGTTTTGAGAAACATGACTATCTAATATTATTATACTTGTCAAATGAACATAAAACTTCATGAAGTCATTTCTGACACTGTAATATACACTGTATACACTGGAACAGGTGAATTGTTCCATTTTTATGCGTTTCTGTCACACTGTGTCCGACCAGTGAGCGATTCACACTGAACATTTCTAAATGACACGATTATCATGTGCATAGATGTTTTGTGGTGACATTTCTTCCATAATTGAGACATTGTCAGCGATGATTGGGAGGTTTTTATTTCATTATGATTGAAACCCTGCAGTCAGTGAACAGGATAACAGCCAGCGTAACCTTTCTCTGCCACAGTGTTTTGTTTCCATCACTCTATCAGCAGTGGTCTTTTGTTTATTTCTGTCCTTCCTCGGGGGTAAATAAGACCCTGCTCTGCCAGAGAGGAGCCTGGGTAATGAGGCCTGCGTCTTTAGAAGCTCTACATCTAACAGGTCATGGGTCATCCTACCAGATAGAGGGGAAATGGATACGAGGCTAGAGGAATCCATTTATATTATATTTTTACCCGTATGATTTCCCATTATGTCTAGTAACTTCATCCCTGCTTATCATTATCATCGTGAATGTGCAACATTTCATGAAACGGCACAACCTAAAAATAAAGAAGCAAAACAAAATACCATAATTTAAAGCCATAATATGCATTTTTTCATATTTGTAAATCATTTTCTTGAGCCAGTATGTGCTAAAATGACCATTTAAAGCAGGGGTGGAGAACCCTGGTCTTGGAGAGCCGCTATCCAGCACGTTTTAGAGGTTTCCCTGCTTCAACACAGTTGATTCACCTGTTCAGCAGCTCATCAGGCTCTGCAGAAGCCTGTTAATCACCTGCTCATTAAAATCAGGTGTTTCCTGCATGTTTTAGATCATGAACACAGCTGATTTGTTTGATTTAGTGATGAACCGCTCCTGTAGACACTAATGAAGGCTGAGGAGACATTTCAGCAGTTAGATTAAGGTGTTAAAAGACGAACGCACAGCGAGGAGATAAGTTTTACTTTTGGTTTCACTAACGGACACTAGGGGGTGCTAAAAGCAAGCCAAAACTGCCAAGTGTGCCTTTAAAGGGACACTCTGCAACTTTTTCATATTTTTAAATCATTTTCTTGGGCCCATACGTGCTAAAATGACCCTTTACAGGGTGAATGAAAGGCCCAGAATATTCCACTTGCAACTTCACAGTTGCTGGTCCGGTCTGTTGGGACTTAGAAAAATTCAGCTTGACCTACCTGGCTGGGAGGACATTTCAGCAGTTACATTAAGGTGTTAAAAAGACGAACGCGCAGTGAGGAGAGATAAATTTTACTTTCGGTTTCGCCAACGAACACTAGAGGGTGCTAAAAGCAAGCCAAAACGAACTAGTGTCCCTTTTAAGATAAACGTTGGAAACAAAGTCTGCAAAACCTAAATGAAGCAAATGTGAAACTACAAAAAGTTTGAAGATTATTTTTAAAAAATCATCTGTCATTATAAAGATTTTTTACACCTGTAAATACAAAAACAGGTGGGTGATACAATCCGAAGCAATGTGTGGCTCTTTGTTTTTGTCTGGGAAAAAAATGCAATTAAGACGAAAAACAGGAAGCCGTAAAAGCAAAGCAAGCACATTTCCTAATTCTAAACAAGATATAAAGACTTAACTCAGAGGTTTCTTTTATCTCTTTCTCTCAAGTTCTCATTAACAGAAAATCTTTGAACAACTTCACTTATTCTCACAACTTCTGTACTTTTTTTCATTTTATAATCTGTTTACCAGGACATCAGGCCTAACGGTGCCACATGCATTCATTATATGATCCACTTATTCAATTCAATTCAATTCAGTTTATTTATATAGCGCCAGATCACGACAAGAGTCGTCTCAAGGCACTTCACAAAGTAAACATTCCAATACAGTTCAGTTCATAAGCCAATCAGTAAAAAAGTTTCCTATATAAGGGACCCAGCAGATTGCATCAAGACACTGACTAGTGTCATTGTGTTGGTACAATCCTCATACTAAGCAAGCATTTAGCGACAGTGGGAAGGAAAACTCCCTTTTAACAGGAAGAAACCTCCAGAGGATCCTGGCTCAGTATGAGCAGCCATCCGCTACGGCTCACTGGGGGTTGAGAAGACAGAGCAGGCACAGGCACACCCCGCACCCACACACACACACACACACACACACACACACACACACACACACACACCACATATATCAAGTAGTGTTTCTATGGCTACACTGTGATTTCTTAGTAGAAGTTCTATTTAGTAAGAGTAAGAGAAACTTTATTGTCTTTATCTGAGTGAATCTATAATTAATTCAATAGGTGAACTAATAGTAGCACATTCTATGTTAAAGAAAGTAAGATGTAATATCAGGAAAGGGAGAATGTTAGGTGGTTGGCAGCAGTGTGCCAGCCGATGGCCCCCTCCATGAGGCCACCACAGCTCAGCAGAACGCCAGTGTAGCTTCTTCTGGGGAGAAAAACACTTAGAGAGAAAATAAAGTTAACAGCTGNCTGTACACTCCACCTCCCTCTGCTCCCCACTCGTCTAAACCTGGGCTAACATCAGAATTTAACCATAAGCCCTATCAAATAGAAAAGTTTTGAGCCTAGTCTTAAAAGTAGACAAGGTGTCTGCCTCACGCACTAATGCTGGGAGCTGGTTCCACAGTAGAGGAGCCTGATAGCTAAAAGATCTGCCTCCCATCCTACTTTTAGATATTCTAGGAACCACCAGTAAACCTGCAGTCTGAGAGCGAAGTGCTCTGTTAGGAACATATGGAACAATCAGATCACTGATGTATGATGGAGCTTGATTATTAAGAGCTTTATATGTGAGAAGGAGGATCTTAAAATCTATTCTGAATTTAACAGGCAGCCAATGTAGGGAAGCTAAAACAGGAGAGATGTGGTCTCTCTTTTTAATTCTCATCAGAACTCTAGCTGCAGCATTTTGGACCAGCTGAAGACTTTTGACTACATTCTGTGGACCTCCTGATAGTAATGAATTGCAGTAATCCAACCTTGAGGTAATGAATGCATGAACCAGTTTTTCAGCATCACTCCTGGAAAGGATGCTTCTAATCTTAGCAATATTCCGAAGGTGGAAAAAGGAAATCCTACAAACCTGTTTAACGTGGGATTTGAATGACATGTCCTGGTCAAAGATTACACCGAGGTTCTTTACTTTGTTCTCGGAGGCTAATTTAATACCGTTTAGATTAGGTGATTGACTAAGCAGTTTCCTTTTCTGAGGTTCTGGTCCAAAGATGATAACTTCAGTCTTGTCTGGATTTAACAGCAGAAAGTTTAGAGTCATCCAGATTTTTATGTCTTCAAGACAAGCCTGTAATCTACCTAACTGATTAGGTTCATCAGGGTTTATGGATAAATATAACTGAGTATCATCAGCATAACAGTGGAAGTTTATCCCATGTTGTCTAATGATTTTACCAATTGGAAGCATATATATAGTGAAAAGAATTGGTCCAAGTACTGAACCCTGTGGTACTCCACAAGTAACTCTAGAGTATGAAGAAGATTTCTCATGTACATGAACAAACTGAAATCTGTCAGATAAATAAGATTTAAACCAGCCTAGCGCTGTTCCTTTGATCCCTACAACATGTTCAAGCCTTTCTAAGAGAATATTGTGATCGACTGTGTCAAAAGCAGCACTGAGGTCCAACAAGACCAGAACAGACACAAGATTCTTATCTGAGGCCGTGAGAATATCATTTGTAACTTTCACTAATGCGGTTTCAGTGCTGTGATACTCTCTAAAACCTGACTGAAATTCCTCAAACAGATCATTAGTGTTTAGATGCTCACATACTCGACTGGCCACTATTTTCTCAAGGACTTTAGATAAAAATGGGAGATTAGATATTGGTCTATAATTCATTAGGTCATCTGGATCCAGAGAAGGTTTCTTAAGTAGAGGTTTAATTACAGCAACCTTAAACTCCTGCGGTACGTATCCATTTACTAAGGATAGGTTAATTATATCTAAAATGGGGGCAGTAACCAAAGGAAATGCTTCTTTAAATAATTTGGTTGGGATTGGGTCTAAAATACAAGTTGAAGGTTTAGATGAAGCTAATATTTTTGATAACTCTGAAAGCTCAACTGCATCAAAACAGTTCAAACACAGATGAGGTTCTACAGTTACCTCAGATGCTGCCTCACTTACTGAGGAAGAAGAAGTCGTGTTGGGGAGGATGCTGATGATTTTGTTTCTAATAGAATCTATTTTATTAGTGAAGAATTCCATAAAGTCGTTGCTGCTGAAGGCTAAGGGAATAGCTGGCTCAGAGCTATGATTCTGTGTAAGTTTAGCAACTGTACTGAAAAGAAATTTAGGATTATTCTTATTCTCCTCAATTAGTGACGAATAATATGCAGTTCTAGCTTGTCGAAGCTTATTTTTATAAAGCACTAGACTATTTTTCCAGGATAAGTAGAACTCTTCCCGGTGTGTAGAGCGCCATGTTCTCTCCAATTTTCTAGAGGTTTGTTTTAAAGTACGCAGTTCAGAATTAAACCAGGGAGCCAACTTCCTGTGCTTAATGACCTTCTTTTTTAAAGGGGCAACATTGTCTAATGCCACACGTAAAGAGGAAGTAACACTATGAACTAGACCGTCAATTTGTGAAGGGCTAGAAATGAAATAGTTGCCCTCTGCTAAGTTACACTGAGATTCTGAAGACAGTAAAGATGGAACAGCTGCTTTAAAGTTTGCTACAGCGTTATCAGATAACGATCGACTATAATGGAATTTACTCTCATGTCTGGAGAACTCGGTTATAATAAACTCAAAAGTTATCAAAAAATGGTCCGACAAGACAGGATTGTGTGGAAATACTGTTATCTCCTCACACTCTATACCATATGTCAGCACAAGGTCTAATGTATGATGGCAGGAGTGGGTGGAGCTATGGATTGTTTGAGTAAAACCAATTGAGTCTAAGATATTACTAAAGGCTACATTGAGAGGATCACTTTCAATGTCAACATGAATGTTAAAATCCCCCGCCACAATGACCTTATCAGTATTTAACACCAAATCAGACAAGAAATCTGAGATCTGATCCAAAAATTGAGAGTAGGGGCCTGGTGGACGATACAAGACTACAAACAAAAGTGGTTTTAGAGCTTTACAATCCGGATTAGGCAAACTAAGAATTAGATGTTCAAAAGAACTGTAGCTATTAATTGGTTGGGGACTGATTAATAAATCTGAATGAAAGATGGTTGCTACTCCTCCTCCTCGTCCTGTACTACGAGCAATATGATGATTTAAATAATTAGAAGGAGTCGACTCATTTAAACTAACATAGTCCTCTTGCTGCAGCCAGGATTCTGTGAGACAAAACAGAGAAATCTGATTATCACAAATCAAATCATTAACTAATAAAGTCTTTGAAGAGATAGATCTAATGTTCAATAAACCACATTTAATTGTTCTAGTTTTCTGTTCAGTAGAGTTATGTGCCATGTATCATTGTGTGATTATGGAAATTAACATGAGAGGGAGTCCTGTCTTCTTAAATATAAGTAAGGGTGTTAAAGTACTGCATTAGAACCGTAACACTGATTTGAAGGGTTTTCATCTAGGGACTTAGGAAAATAAAGATGAACATAAATATTGTAATATCACTATTTAAAAGCAGTGTATCTATTTTTTATTTGAAAATCTACATGCAAACATTTATTGTATTTCTTTTGTGTTGTGCAAATCAAACTCCGACTGCTAGGTGGCAGCAGCTTTTATCACCTTCATTCTGACAGAACCAGATCTCGCGCTAACTAGATAAGTCTTGGAATTGTCTGGCCTGAGTTTTCCAAATAAATTCAGTCTGAAAATTTTAAAATATGGTCTGGCTTTTAGTATCAGTGTGTATCGTATTGTCTCCCCAGTATTGTTATATTTATCATATCACTATACTCTTGCCAATACACACCCCTCATTTACACTCAACAATATAAGAGCACTACCCCTACTTCCTGCATTAGCTTCTGATAGAAAATAGACTGAAAAAGGCTCGGTTTAGAACGGCCTGACAGATCTACGTCACACTGACGCTTAATATTAATGGCCTCACCCATCTTGGGTTGCAACGGGGAAGGCTGTTGTTGGTTTAGCATCCAGGAAACAGCAGAGAACATCTTGGCTAGCAGAAGCTAATCATTAGCATTAGCAACTCCACCACACAGCAGAACTCCTTCAGACTTGTGTTATTTGTGGAGCGCAAATGGAGTCAGTGATAGAGCCACGTTGCTGTTAGCCAATCAGAGGCAAGATGTCCGAATATCAGGAAATAACTCTCCAAATCCTCCTCCAGCTGAACTCTCTGTCCACAAACAGGCGCACCAGAGCATTATTTCCCCCCAGAGAATGACTTACAAGGCATGTATTTCTACTAGAGAGCACTGCAAATGTGTTACAATTATGAATGAACTTGAGCTTTAAAGCAAACATAATGAAAAAAACATAAACTTTAGGTCTGTATCAGTTTTGGGTCCTCCTTCCTGCTGTAAGGCCTGTTTCAGCTCAGAAGGGAAACGTGTTTGACTTTTCTGTTTTTCTGTTTCCAATGTTCTGAACCTTTGAGCAAGAGGTCACTGCTGCTGCTGCTTAGTTGTGAGACACTGGCTGTGTCCAAATCCAGGGGTTGCGTGCTCATGAGTTCGGATTTTAAGACCAGTGACGTCACAGCGCCGCGTCGAAGACCGTCCAAATTCCAAGAATGCTCAGAATGCGGTCTTGAAATGCGTTCTTCTTTTCCCCGATTTTGAGAACGGGTGCGGTGTAGTCTCCGTGGTCTCCTCACCTCCATAATTCCCGTGATGCACTGCGGGATTGATTTCTGTAGAAACGGGAGACGCAGCAGTAGAGCAGCAGGACGACTAGTTTATTCAAATGTGACTGTACAAAAAGTAAAAGCCTGAAGTGGTTGTGTTTTTAGGCGTTTCCCATTCTCATTAGGCCTGTAATGTGTTTTTGTATTCTTGTTCGTCATTACAGTTCATAAAATTGGTAAATCATAAATCAAAAAATAAATTATACAATTAACCGTGAATAATCCAGCATTGTGGATCCATATTTTGTAATAGATTTTCTTTAAGCAGTTGCTAGATGACAGGAGTAGGGGCGGGACTTTTATTTAAGGCTAGAACGTCCACATTCACAGCTGTTAACATCCGGTCTAAGTGGTCACGGAAGAACACGTTCTCCTGAGACCAATGAGGACGGGAACTCATGAGCATGCAATCTCTGGATTTGGACACAGCCACTGTTATGGAGAGACGTTGTGCGTACCTCAGGGGTCCTGAAATGACATTGGGGTCCATGGCTTTGCCTAACTGGCCTCTTCATTACTCTCTGATTCCAGTTTTATTTAAAGTAGAGAAGAACAAAGTTTTTTTTTATTTTAATCTGACATTTATTTTTAACCTATATTTTTTAGAAACCTTAATTTTAGGAGCGACCACGGCTAAAACACAAGAAAAGCTGTTCTTTTTTGTTTCATAGTTATTTGTTATAATCTCATTAGTTTAGTTTAGTAACTAATGTGTACTCACACTGTTTTGTTAGAAGTTGCATGTTGGTGTTTCAGGCACCGCACACCAAGCTCCTGATCATGTTGTGCACCGTTTTATTATTATTATTTATTTATTTGGGTCTTTTTTCTTTTCCTTTTCTTCTCTTGCACCAGAAGCCTTTAAACATCTCTGTGAACATCTATCCGCTGCAGCTCATCAGGACCCACTACCACCACTGAGTGTGCATGATGGAAACTCTGCTAATTACCATCAGATCCTGCACCCCGCCATGGCTGGACGCTGCAGGAGGTTTCAGTGTGTGACTTCAGTGTGGACCTAAGGTCTGCTGGACTTAAAAGCATTTCTTCTCCCACTCCCTGATATCTCCCGTATTAGACCCAGACAACGAGCATCGATTCTTCTGTGTGATTTTTTTTTCTGTTCCACCACAACTGGATGTTTTTCTTTATGCTTTAAAGTGTCTGCTGAGGTTGTGGCTTGTTAGAAAATGTGCTTTTGCCCATTTTTTCCTTTTCTTTATGCAACCATTTCTCATTTTGCATTCACTGAGTACATTATCTGAATAAGCTGATCCTTCTGGGGTTTTCCTGCAGATATTTTGGAGCGTTTTCCCACACCAAACAGACTTGGGGTGAAGAAACGCAGCTTTTGGGTGCTTGCAGCTGTCTCTCTCTCTCCCGACCATGCAGGGTGGGAATGAGACAAGCTCTGGTTGGAGGTCTGGCTGCAGATTAGCTCTCCTGTTTGAGTGATTCCAGGACTGCAGTAAAGCCAGGGCCGGCCTCTCCTCTGCAGCTCCCAATGTACCCATTAATGTAAACACGATCAATATGTTTGTTGTGAGACCTGCGCTACTAAAAGGAGAGAGTGAAATCGCAGAAGGACGAGGTGGGAATCTTACCTCACTTTCACTGTTCTTCCATACATTCGGCTCATTCTGCATGTTGCCTTTCTTTCCTGTGTTGTGCATCCTATCCTGGCCTTTGGCTGTAAAACTGTTATTTTTACTCAATAAAATTATCTACCCATGACACCAGGTAGACACCATTTCAGCTGATGACTAAGTTTTATTTGTAAAAATTGGAATATTTCCTGTTGTTGTTCTAAAACTGGGGATTGTCCAAGTTGGAGTTGAGATCCCATTAAAGGTCACATAACTATTTGTATTGTTCAGCCATAAATATTTGGGTTCAAATCGACATTATGGTTAAATTTGTGGGATAGAAGCTGAAATAATCGGGAGCCACGGATCCCAGACACCATAACTAAAAGTCTTAAAGTTTATTCAATTTGAGCTCAATTTGACTTCATTAGCAAAACTGCTTTTGCAGCTTTGTGCCTCAGTAAAAAACTTAATTTTCACCACAGCTATAAACCAAATAAATGTTTCAGTTTTGCCAGAAAATGTGAGTGACTCTGCAATGACGGGGAATCAGAGATCCTTCGTTCTACATGATGAAAATCAGAAAGGATTTTGTAAGAATGATGGCTGTCACCTCCATAACTGTCAACGCCATCATTTTTAATATGTTTTACTTGAGCATGTTTTATTTCATGGCATTGTTCTGTTCAGCACTTCGGGTTGCGTGAGCAACAGTAAAGGTGCTGTACAAATAAAGTTGACCTTGACCTCATTGATGTGGGTGTGTGATCCCTGAAACACAACGTGGGATCATTTTTGTGGCCGTTATGAGAAACAGACTCATCACATCCTGGTCGTTTCCTCTTCCAGCTGTTGCTATCAGGCAACAGATGAATCAAAACCAGAACAAACCACTTTAGAAAAGGTTTTCAGTCATGGCAATTTTGGAGATCGCCCATGTGCTCAATTACGTCCGCATTCCTAAGTAAGCGTGGAACGAAGGCGGCCAGGCCGGGGTGGGCGGAGCAGAGTGGAGTGGAGCCAATGCTAGTGTGTAAGTGTCAATAGAGGCCCTAACTAAACCAGTGCCATATTTTCAGGGTTGAAATTACGGGGCAGTTACGGGCAGCCTGGCTCCCCCAAAAGCCCTTAACTGACAAACCCAGGGGGAGCCCAAAAAAAGGGGAAGCCTGAAAAAAGATCCAGTTGTCCCCACCCCTCGATCCACTCTTACGCCGTTATAATGAAGGTGATCGTACAAACAACTTCACACAAACACCCCTCCCCCCACGGAGCTTTAACAGACGACCCTCCCCCACTCTCACAGGGCTCCCCCACGGCTCCCTGCTTCCTTGTCTTTTCATGATTCCTGTCTGTTTTATATCACGTATGCTGAACACTGAGTCGACTGCACCTTCTAATTTCGTTGTTCTTTCTAAACAGTTTCAAACATTTGGTTCGATTTGAAAAAACACTTCCAGCAGCTGATGTTTTAGAATAATCTTATTATTAGAACTTATTTTTGTTACCACAGTCTAAATATGTAAATAAATGCAAGTAAAAGTTATTTAAAATGATGCATTGAAAGTTGTTTCAATTTGAGTTATGAGTGTGTTTAGTTAGTTTTAGTTTTAACTGTTAGAAAAGACATAAAAACAGAAGTCGTAAGTGTTTTTCATGAAGAGTATAGCGGTTTGTCTTTAAGTGGCTTACCAATATTAGTTTTCTCTAACCAGAGAGATTTGGGGTCCCAAATGGATCAAAACCTGAAATGTTTTTAAATAACTTATGATGCAAACATCAAACCACATTCGCTTATGTATTAAATTAATCTGGATTATTTTGTCATTTGAAACCCAGATTAGTCTCTTGACTCTAAAAAGAGGCTGAAATAAATCAAGATAATTCATTTTTAATTGATTGCAGTTTTGAACAACAGTTTACATGAGAACTGAGCCTAGAACAAGCTTCAGCAGCAGCTAACTGGAATAATTATCTGGGCTATTACCTCACCAGTCTCTCTAATTTTGCGACTTTTAGCAGACTATTCCCAGTTTCATCCAAGGTTCATCCGTTGGAAAACAAACAGTCTCACATTTGTTGTTTACAGTTTTGTTCACAGAGAATTTGGGTCAGCTTGCCGGAACTTCCCCTCCTGTAAGAATTGGCAACTGCCTTGAATGTTTTACACTTGTGAATAAACTGTCTTATTGCTGCTTGATGGACTCCAAATTGTTTGCAAATGGCCTAAAAACCCTTCTCGGGTTCGTTAGAAGAAACAGTCGCTTCTCTTTGAAATTGCATCACCAGTATCGGTGTGGCAGGTTAAATGCATTCTCTTTTTAAATTACTGGACTTTTCTAGGTCTGGATTCTAGTCAGACTTCATCCACAGCCTGTCCCAGCGTCCCGCTGCAGCCTCTGAAAAGAGGAGACATATTTTGCAAAGGTTGAGCTGTTTAATAGCGCTTGTTTTCAGAGAATCTTGTGGGAATTGTGCACTAACAATAGCCGCTCAGAGGACTGGAAGAGTGGGAAGGCCCAGTCTTTGTAATGTGACATGTGGGCTCAGGAACATTTGTTCATCCCTCGGTATGTGTGGGATGAACTGATCGTTCCCGGGAGAATCCCAAGTGTTTGCTTAGTTTTATTCTGTCTGTGAATTTACTTTATCCGTATTATCATCCTTTTGTTTGAATTTTAACATACATACATATCTACTCCCAAACTTACAAAAACATTACCCAACCAAAACAAACCTATTAAAAACTGTTGTAAGGCTTAATTTATTGAATTATTTAGCAGTTGAGACCCACACACACACAAAGTGGGAGACATGCGGAAACTGATTTTGACTTTGCTCTGCTCTGTTCTGTCCACTGGACCTGGAGTTCTGCACAGACGGTCTGAAAACCAACATCTGGCTTCAATTCAACATCACTAAAAACGAGAAAACAGAACAAACTGGGAATAAACACAAGAGTGCTTCCAAAGAAATGGTAACATATAACAGAAGAACTGACACACACACATAGGAGTGCTCTACAAGGGTTCAAAGTCTAAACTTTGTCCTGTTGCAGTGTGAGACAGAAGCACAAACACACACTCCTCTACGGTGACACTCCTCCGTGCAACAAGTTCCTCTTCAGAGTCACTAGATCACTGTCAGATTAGACCCCCCATTTCCCTGCAGGCGTTTGTGGTCCCCCCAGTGAGTCGCTGCATGTCTCTAGGTTTGTGTATCAGTGTGTTTGTGGGCAGGTGGGTACTCTCTCAGACATGCTTGTCAGTAGGGAGTGTGGTGATTAGCACTGGATGTGTGTCTGCTCCCAGTGCTGGCACCACTGTAGAGAAGTACTGATCCACATAATCACCTGCTTTTATGCCCCCCCAGAATTAAGACATCAGGAATGATTCTAAACCCCTCCCCTTCACACACCCCTCTTTCTCACACGTCAGTACAGAAGCATTAAGGCTCAGATGTATGGATGACATTTAGTATCCCTTCATTTTTGCCAACTAAAGACACGATATTGCTTTTCTGTCTCCACCACCTTTAAAAAAAATGACCCCAAACGTCGGCCAAGTTGTGATGGAGCGGAACTGTAAGACCTCCTAAAAGCACTTTACTTGGATCTTAGCTCAGCTATTTTTTCTGGAACAGTGTTCCACTTGTTCTTGGACCAAACCAGCAGACACAAGAGACCACAGCGCCTCTGTCTCTGGCTTGTGGAGTAGAATTTTTGTGGGTGATGGAATAAAGACAGTTGACAATACCTAACTTGGCACAAAGAGTCTTTGTTGAAGAAATAACAGAAGTAGTAGTAAATACGTAGAGTCATGTATTAATGGTCAAAGCAACACAGGTCTGGTAGCTGTTACAACACAGTGATGGTAAATGTAGGAGGGTGGAGCACAAAGAAAAGAACGTACGAGTATAGCCATAAGTAAAGTTCATCTATGGTAGAGAAACCTAGAGGGCATAAACAACTAAACAGTCTCTGTAATTAATGTAAAACTACAGCATCCGGCTGAAAAACCATAAATCAGAAGCTTGACCAA
This sequence comes from Aphyosemion australe, assembly GCA_006937985.1. NCBI lineage: Eukaryota > Metazoa > Chordata > Actinopteri > Cyprinodontiformes > Nothobranchiidae > Aphyosemion > Aphyosemion australe. The sequence continues at coordinate 2,026,209 of SSNS01000084.1, read as the reverse complement.
CCAACTATTGGGTTATCAAGACCACTAGCTCTAAGCATGCCTAAAACAAAGTGATCTGGGGACATCAGAGCACCACTGAGTCCCACGCAGGTCTAGCAGTCTGAGCCTTTTGAAGACTCCATAGGTGATCACTAGTTGGGATCAGCTGTGCAGGCTGCAGCCAGAGGGAGAAGGGGCAGAAGCAGAGGCTTGCCAGAGCGCTGTCTATGGTGCTGAAACATGGAGAGAAGGAGCGCTGTTTATGGTGCTGAAACATGAGCCCTTTTTATAAGACACAGCATGCCGGCAAATCAGCGTAATATTACCGCAACATGTTTCTTATGAACGCGCCATGGCGGCATCACATTGCGGGAGTTTTGCGGCATTCGTGCCGCCACGCTTGGTAGTAATATTGCGGTAATATTGCGGCTTCGCTGGTCTTATAAACGCTCATTAAGCCTTGGCGCAAAAGAGGGAGGTGTCATGACATAACTTGTATGTACAGTATGTTAATGTATAACAAATTGTTTGATGATTACTAAAAAAAGGAGACCCCAGGAAGAATAGCAGCTGTTTTACAGCAGCTAATGGGGATCTTAATAAACAAACAAACAAACAAACAAACAAACAAACCATGTGATGAATTAATGCTGCGCTCCGGCCGGGAATTATGTTAAAAATGAAAGTAAACACACGCTTTAGTTTCACGTTTGTAAACAGAACCAGCTGAGATGATTAACTGGAGCGTTGCGGTGCTCCGGGAGCTTCTCTCCGTTAGATCTGCAGCTCAGATCACCTGACAGCTCACAGGGATGGTGGAGGACACACACCTGTAGCTGGTTGTTAAAATAAAAACTTAAGGAGCATGGCTTCGATCGCAATAAAAAGCAAGTTATGTCCAAAATAAACGGAAGTCCGCGACAGTGCAGAGACCGCCCCCATACCTCCTTTTTGCCGCCATTGCGTAATCTTTTATAAAACTGACATGATTGCGCAACATTACCGCCACAGTCTGAGCTCTTATAAATGACCTAACGCTCCCTGATGCCGCATCGGCATTGCGGCAAATTGGCGGCATTGTTTTATAAAAAGGGCTATGGAGAGAAGGAGCGCTGTTTATGGTGCTGAAACATGGAGAGAAGGAGCACTGTTTATGGTGCTGAAACATGGAGAGAAGGAGCACTGTTTATGGTGCTGAAACATGGAGAGGAGAAGGAGCGCTGTTTATGGTGCTGAAACATGGAGAGGAGAAGAAGCGCTGTTTATTGTGCTGAAACATGGAGAGGAGAAGAAGCGCTGTTTATGGTGCTGAAACATGGAGAGAAGGAGCGCTGTTTATGGTGCTGAAACATGGAGAGGAGAAGGAGCGCTGTTTATGGTGCTGAAACATGGGGAGGAGAAGGAGCGCTGTTTATGGTGCTGAAACATGGGGAGGAGAAGGAGCGCTGTTTATGGTGCTGAAACATGGAGAGGAGAAGGAGCGCTGTTTATGGTGCTGAAACATGAAGAGGAGAAGGAGCGCTGTTTATGGTGCTGAAACATGAAGAGGAGAAGGAGCGCTGTTTATGGTGCTGAAACATGAAGAGGAGAAGGAGCGCTGTCCATGCTGCTGAAACATGGAGAGAAGGAGCGCTGTCCATGCTGCTGAAACATGGAGAGAAGGAGCGCTATTTATGGTGCTGAAACATGAAGATGAGAAGGAGCGCTGTCCATGATGCTGAAACATGGAGAGGAGCGCTGTTTATGGTGCTGAAACATGGAGAGCAGGAGCGCTGTTTATGATGCTGAAGCATGGAGAGCAGGAGCGCTGTCTATGGTCTTCAGGTGGGACCTGTAGCAGTAGCACCCTGCAAAAATCTGCCAAGTTTCCTTGCAATAGTGTCCTGTTCAAGTGCTGCCAGGTGCGTATCAGTCACAGATGTACGGATGGAGGTTTCACAGGGAATGGTGTACTGTTTTTACTAGTTAAGCAACTGGAAATCTGTGAATGGCTTTTATTTTGAAAGTTTTACACTGGTTTCATGTTTGACTTCCTGTCTGAACCAATCTACAGCTGAGTTTGACATGTTCCCCAAGTGTAGCACATAAAACATAGACTTAAAGCATAAACAACGCTTCCAAAGCGTTACGCGGTTGGTGGAAACACACCCATCCACTTAAACAGCAGCTAATTGCTGCGTGCTACATTTCAATTCAATTCAGTTTATTTATATAGCACCAAATCATGACAAGAGTCGTCTCAAGGCACTTCACAAAGTAAACATTCCAATACAGTTCAGTTCATTAAGCCAATCAGTAAAAAAGTTTCCTAGTTTCGTGATGCTCATGTCTGCAGTTCTGTCTGCAGCTTAGCGGGTTTTGCACAAGACCTCATATTTGTGTGTTGTTGATTAGCAAAGTCAGGTTTTGCATTTTTAAACAAGACCCCGAGACATTTTTACCTAACTGCACACTAAATTTACAGTTTCATGATCTCAAAAATACCTTAATTTCTGAGAAACCTGTTTCACAAAAATACACGTGTAATCTTCACTTATTTTTGCATCCATTTTTCTCCTATTTTTCTTTCTGTTTCCCTTGGTTCTTATTCATCAAGAGATGTTGAGCTTAGGTGGGGTGTTCCCCAGGGCTCTGTTCTGGGTCCCCTGCTGTTCTCACTCTACTTGTTACCACTGGGACTGTTGTTTGAGAAACATAAAATTAGCTTCCATCTCTATGCTGATGATTGTCAACTTTATTTACCAATCCAGCAAGGGACCAGGGGTAGCATACAGCAGTTGGTGACTTGCTTACAGGATGTTACTCAATGGATGGGGTCCAATTTCTTGACTTTGAATGAGGGCAAAACTGGTCAGCTTTTTACCTGCGTGTCAGTCTGTAACAGAAGGTAATATTAGTATATAATCAGTTAAAATGGCTTGCTGAGCAGCTCTCTGTGCAGAACGCTGACACTGACAGGGTCTAGCGGTGATCCTGGGGCACCGGAGGTCTCTCAAGTGTCGCCAAGAGCTATGGCCATATAATTTGATATAGCTGCAGTGGTGAGAGTGAGAAAAAAAACACACAAACAGCTAAACTTTTATTATGCTACTCCATCTTTCTGTTAGGATTTGTGCACAAATCCTTCGAGAATTCAGTGATCGAGGCAATTCTTGAAGGAAGCTAGAAACCTAGTTTTTGATGTGTGAATCTCCTCTCTTTTATCACACGCAAGATCTTTCCTCCCCTCAGGTCTTTCTTGATGACACTTTTTTCCAGCGGTTAATTTGCCAGCAGCCATTACCAGACTTGTCAGTCTTTAGTCAAATGTTCTCCTTTTGCGTCGAAACGGTGCTTAGAATTCGCTCCACTCCCCCGTCAATCACCGCTGGCTGCATCAGATCAGAGTTTTTGCCTGAGCTGAGACTGAACTCGGTGCAGATCAGTGGTGTCAGAGAATTCCCCTGGCCTCCTTCCATCCCCAGAAGGTCACTTTGCCGCAGGCTCTCTTCTCTTTTCTTTGGCTGAAAGGGTAGCGGGAAAGCTAATGTGCCCGGCTAATGAGAGAAACAGACAGGGGCAGAGGGAGGGAATGAAAAATAAAAAAAGAAGCTTCGTAAAGATTAGCTTCAGATTTAGATTTTATGTGTTAATCTGAAAGTTGAGCTCTAGCATGCTTGCTGTTCATGAGGTTGCTTTTGTTGAGCAGCGTTTACCTGAAAGATGATCAAAAAATGTTAAGTCACTCTGTTGCAGCATTGCTGTGCAGATTTCATCCGCTCGTGTGTGTGTGTGTGTGTGTGTGTGTGTGTGTGTGTGTGTGTGTGTGTGTGTGTGTGTGTGTGTGTGTGTGTGTGCACAGCTTATATGTTTGCTTCTGTGAGCACATTTGTGTCTATTTTTCTGTCACCAGTGGCTTTAATCATCTCTGGAGCAAGGCCATGGGCAGAAGTCAGCAGTGACCCACCCACGTGCATGTGTGTGTGTGTGTGTGTGTGTGTGTGTGTGTGTGTGTGTGTGTGTGTGTGTGTGGGAGTGCAAGCTCAGTGCTCGCTCGCGCTGCAGCCACGCTCAGCTGCTAATGACCCGGCAAAGCACGTTAATGACAAGGAACACATACTCCCTGCTGCTCTGTGAGCCACAACTAATAAGTTGGTCAGTCAAACGCTGAAAGTATTGTAAACCTTAACAAAACAGAAATCAATGAGAGCCCAGCAAAGCATGAGCTGCAATGAGCCAGTACAATTTCACCGCTCTGGCATTGAGCGACGAAAGCTCCCCTCACTCAGATCTGCTCGGGTCTTTGATGGGTGAAGGAACGGTGGAAGGAGTGAATAGTAAATCAGAATTTGTTTATTTATCTTTTACTGCTAATTCCTCATTAAAACCAGTCAGAGGCAGCAGGAGGCCTTTGATACGGAGCAGCACGGTATTTGCTTCACTTCTGCGAGCGCTGTTTCCTGGTAGGCCTACTGTGTGAGTTGGCTGCGTGCACCAGAAGATTATGCTGATTATTTACAATGCAGCATTTGTACATGTCCTTTTTTTATATGTGCGTCTTTGTTGGAAACTGGTGGATCAGAGAATTTGTTTCAAACCGAGACATCTCCATGAAACGGCTCATTGTTCTGTTTCCATCTCTTGTATGAAGAACTGTTCTCTCAGCTGCTCCAATGCTTGGCATATGTGTGTGTGTGTGCATGTGTGCAAGTGTGTGTGTGTGTGTGTGTGTGTGGGGGGGGGGGGGGGGGGGGGGGGGGGGGGGGGGGGCTGAGTTTGCGCCCACTCTCCAGTCCTACATGTGTGTAAGTAACAAGGGTTGTATTTAAAGCCAAGGCTATATTCTGCAGGTCATTTCCCCGCGCTCCTCTAGAGCACACAACCCGGACGGCGTCAGTCTAAAGTCGACATTGAGTTCTGCTCATTTTTCAAACGCGCCTCATGTCCAGATTTTAATAAAGCCGGTAGAAGAGTTTTGAGAATATGGGAGCTGCTGGGTGAAGGGGGAGGAGGAGGAGGAGGAGTAGGCGAGGGTGTGAAAGGCGCTAATTCCAGCATCGCTTGGTGCTGGTTTGGGATCTCATTAGTGCCTTGCTGTACTGTCGCACACGAGCACACGCGCATGCACAAACACACACACATTCACTTGTTCAATCATAAGACGTGCCTAAATATAAAATTAGTTTCTGGCAACAAAAAGCTTCTTGTTCAAGTAACTCAAAGAATCTGATTTATGGGGGTCCGACACAGGAAATACCACTGACCTCCATCTCTGTGCCCACATTCTTTATGCTGTTTTTCTCTTTATTTTTTTGTTCCTGCATTTCTAACACATTACTTAATACTTTATTTTCTATTTTCTCCGCATGCATTTTCTTCGTTCTTTTCTTTGTCATGGATAATTCTCACAGCTCTCTTTGTCCTCCCTCCCATTTTGTATTTTTTGCAGCTTTGGAACTTTGACTCTAAGAGTAAAAGTTTTTAAAATGATGTTAATGAAAAATTTCCCAAAAATAATGTTTCAAAAAATGTATTTTACCACAGTTTTTCCTGATGGTTGAAAGTAGAATTAAGATGGTCGTAAACAACCTCACCGCAGCCTGCTGTAGCTAGTGCTAACAATGAGCTAACGCTAACACATGCCTACTGATACTAAAATAAGCCTCAAAATAAAAAAATACAAACTGTTGGACAAAAATAAATATTATTACTTACAAGTCCAGTAGCAACAAAGCCAGGTCACTATGATTTCGTAGCCTTCTTTAGCGCCCTCAAACAAGTGTAGCTCTTTGCTTCACCTCCAAAGACATTACTCTGTTGCTTCTTCTTCTTCTTCTTCTTCTTCTTCTTCTTCTTCTTCTTCTTCTTCTTCTTCTTCTTCTTCTTCTTCTTCTTCTTCTTTACCCATGCGAACCCTCAGCTAACTGCTAGCCTTTATATTAGCTACTAGCACATTAAACATCTATTGCTGTGAAGCAGGTAGAGACCTCTCACTAGTGTTCCTACCCAAACCACAAAACTTGTAAGTGCAGTTTCTGGCCAGCAGAGGGCTGCAGAGTACTGTCCAAGGTGACATTGGTCAAGTTTACGACTGACGAATCACTGAAACCAGTTTGAAAGCACTAGCTCAAAGAGGTAGTAGAATCTAAAGCAACATTTTACTTTTTGTTGAATAAAGACAGCTGGGTGGTCAAATGTAGCATACCAAAAAGTTAAAGCTGTGTGTGACCTGCTACAAAAGGCGAGAGAAAAACTTCTGAGCAAGAATGTGATAACACGTCACATGATAGCCACTCCTGCCACATCTACATGTTCCAACCCACTTCAACGTCAGTATTATTTATTAAACACTGGTCGCAGTAATGCTAACACAGAGCCACGGTAAGCTGTTAGCACTAGCCTGAGCTGTTAGCTTCAGCTAGCAACAGTCTTGTTGAAAGAGAGAAAAACATGCACTCACCCCTCAAGTTCCAGGGTATAGTGGTAAAATCCAGACTATAAATGAATGCCAGATAGATCCACAGCTTGTGGTCCGGTCCGGCACTTTTCTTCCTTGTTTGTCTGCAACCCTTATACAAACAGCTGGACTTTGCTGCACACACTCATTCCTGACTCATTGGGAAAGTGGGGACTTAATGAGGAACCCTGACTTTAATTTCACTTTCTGTTTTCACTTTTCTCTCTTCAAACCCTTCTACTGTCGGCTAAATTGACACTCAAACCCCCCCTACCCAACACACACACACACACACGCACACACACTGGTGGAGTGGGCGGGGAAAACAGGTTTTTTTTTATAATGAGCCTTATTATGCGTGTATTATTTTGCCATTTATCAGGGCTCCAGGGGTATTTTATGTGCTTTATAGAGACTCAAAAATCAGTTTCCAATTGTAAATAAACCCCATTCGATTGCCCCTTTAAAGTGTAAAAAACTCTTTAGTATTGCTTTAAATTATACAATTTCATACCTGTGAAAGTGTTCAAATTTGTTTTTTTCACTTTTATTTCAATAATTGTATTATCACCTGACTAACAGTTTAAATTTAACAATAATTTCTTCAAAATCTGTCCTTTAAAAATCTGTAACATTACCAGAATACTGTAACTGTTAACTTTTAAACATTTTCAAACACAACATATGATGAGTGACGAGAGCTCTTGCTAGATTGCCAGTGAAACCAGACTTTTTACTGTAAGAAATGTATCATTCATGTCAAAATATGACTAAATCAGAATTCCTCAGAGTCTCAGTAGATTTTTAAAAGTTTGTTTCTTTTAACGTCCTCAGGCGGTGAACTGTGTGTTTTATTAAACCTACTAAATAAAGTATGGCAGAACTCAGTGCTTCACACCTTTAAAACCGTAATACCTCAAATAAATAGTTTAGATCTTTTCAAATTTGGTTTCTATGGAAATTTTAAGGAACAGTACATTTATTACCTGTTATTGATGTCTTTTTGAATGACCTCAGTTTGGAGAAACAGAGATTATAGATGAAACTCTAAAAATTAGAATATGGTTCAAAAGTTCATTTATGTCAGTAGTTCAACTTAGAAGATGAAACTATTACATGAGATGGACGTATAAAAGTATGATATTTCAAGCCTTTATTTGTTTTAATTGTGATGATTATGGTTTACAGTTTATCCATCCATCCATTCATTATCTATACCCACTTATCCACGCAGGGTCACGGGGGCTGGTGCCTATCTCCAGCAGTCTTCAGGCAAACAGGTTGCCAGTTCACTGCAGGGCAACACAGAGACACACAGGACAAACAACCATGCACACACACCTAAGGACAATTTAGAGAGACCAATCAACCTGACAGTCAAATCTTTGGACTGTGGGAGGAAGCTGGAGTACCTGGAGAGAACCCACATGTGCACAGGGAGAACATGCAAACTCCATGCAGAAAGACCCCAGGCCAGGATTTGAACCCAGGACCTTCTTGCTGCAAGACAACAGCACTCACTGCTCCACTGTGCAGTACATAAAATTAATAAAGCAAGAATTTAAAGTAGAGAAATGTCGGACCTCTGAAAAAGTATAAGCATGTATGCGTATGTATGCAGTACTTGGTTTGGGCCCCTTTGCTTTTACTGAAATAAATGAACTTTTGTGCGATATTCTAATGTTTTAACTTTCACCTGTAGTTCTGACCTGAAGGCGTTCTTTAGAAACCTAGATTTCTGCAGTGTTAAAACAAATTTAATCACATCATAACTGGTGTGTTGTAAAGCGCCTTGGGGAGTTGTGGGACTTTAGAAGGTGCTATATAAATACAGGTAATTTACCATTTATTTATTTCACATCAAACATTTCATGGAGACTCATTTAAACACAATAAAAAAACTTCAGTACTACCCTAGTGCACCAGAACCTAGCCTTATGATGGGTCGTGCTGGTTGTTCTTGACCTGGCACAAATGTTTTAGACTGCAGCATTCCTGAGAAGTTTTTTATTTTCAAAAGACCATTTGCAGCCACTACTATGACATTTTTGATATTACTGTTTTTAAAGTCATCGGTCTACTTAGCAACTGGCCCTTGTTTGAATAGTAATTAGCTTGTTCATTATTTAAATCAGATTTTTTTTCTCTCTTTCTCCAAACTGAGGTTGTTGAAAGAGCTGCGACACATGATATTAATAAATCATGGAAACTTCAGGAAATCTGAATTTTTCCTCTAAACAAGAGTGTCAGTCACAAAGAACATACAAGGTTTGCACTGAAGAAGGGTTATTGCATTTACATTGCTCACGCTGCAACAACTGTACTGTATTTATAAAAAACAGGTGAGATGAAGGTCAATTAAACTCAACTCAAAGACAGATTGCTTGTTTTAGAGAAAAGATATCTGTGCTGATGAATTCAGCCTTAAAAAGAGATGTATTTACCTTCAATGAAGTCAAAAGATGGAGGCATGGTCCTGAATCAAATACCGTTGGCAAACCCATTTCCAAACCTGACACAAGACAAAAAGAGCGCTGAAGCTGTGACATCTGTGTTGGGAACCATGCAGGAAAAATAAAAGTGAAACAAAGAACACAGAACACATGAAACACAACAAAAACATCGATGATCTTAACAGAACCGAACACAGAACCACAAATAGAACAGAATCAAAGACAGAACATCCTGTCCAACTGAATTATTTCAGGTGAGGAGATTTCTTTTCTCCAACCTGTCTCTGTGTCAAAAAACCTTCTTTTGAATGAAGCAGACCAAAAGTTTTGGATTATTTAAGGACGTGCTGTTTTACCCAAACCCAGGTTCAGATTCCACTCCCATTCAGCTCTAAGTACGCGTCTGAGGAGTCAGCGTCTTGTCATAATAGTAACACAAGCCTGTAACTGGTGGACAGCAGTATCAGGGCTTCCTCAGGAGTTCTAAAAGTGGTCCTGAGATCCAGTTTCATGGTTTTCTGAACATCTGTCTTGACTGATATCTGATCACACTGTACTGCCAGTCATGGATCAGTTCATTTTCAGTTGAACAGTATTTTGGTTTAGGATGAATCAAACATCATAACCAAATAGTTCCTTCTGATTTCAGCCCGCAGGACCTGAGAGGTTAATCATCCTTCAGCTGGTTTAGCAACGGTGTGATGCTTTGTCATTAAAAAAAATCCAGGAAGTCTAATTGGTACTTCCTTTTATGCCTGTCACATTCTGGAGTTTTGGCATTTTTTTTGCAGATGCAACAGAAGAAATTGGAAATATGTCTTTGCAGTATTGTGAGTAACAAGAAACAGCTGTTGGTCATTCATTGAGAGACAGTTTTTTATATAGGCTCCAATAGCCGCGTTTCCAGCATAGGAGTTCTGGGTCATCTTCTGTGTGTTCGTTCTGTGTTTCTTCTAACTGCATCACTTGGTTCTTTTTTTAACAGAAAAGAGTTGTTTTTACCTTTTTCTTGCTCACGTTTCGACTGCAACTGCAAACTTCCTCAGAGCTAGCCGCTGTTGGTGGCGTCACTTCCTTTTCCGTTTATCTGCAGAAACAGATCGATTTGCGGTTGAAACGTCTGCAAGAAAAAAGTAAAAACAAAAGCGATGGGGAGATACGATGGCTCTCAGCTGCTGTGTCTCTATACAAAACCAGCCCTTGGAGTACTTTGTGTCAAAATATTGTGACCATTTCAGCAGTGAGTGACATCACTGATCAGAGTCAAAGGGCGTCCACAAACATTAAAGGTTTTATTCTGTCATCCATCCATTATCTAAGGACAGGTTACCAGTCCATCGCACAGGAACATAGGGACATAAAGGACAAACACACGCACGCACGCACGCGCACACACACACACACACACACACACACACACGCACACACACACACACACACACACACACACACACACACACACACACACAATCAACCCTAAGGACCATTCAGAGAGGCCAATTAGTCTAACAGTCATACTTTTGGACTGTGGGAGGAAGCTGGGGTACCCAGAGATAACCCACACATGCACAGGAGGAACATGCAAACTCCATGCAAAAAGACCCTAGGCCGGGAATCGAACCTGGGACCTTCTTTCTGCAAGGCAACAGCACTAATCCCTGCTCCACCATGCACCATTCATTGCTCTGTGAAACCACAAAGTGCTGTGAATTACAGCATATTTGAGGGATTTTCACCGCAAATTACAGTGTTAGGATTAAAAAGCAACCTCAAAGCTCTTTATTGTATTGTCCTTCCATTCTGCTTTGCCAGCAACTATTCCAGTTTGACAAATGCAGGTTGTTTGGTTACGTCTGCCGATGTCCTTTTCTACTGAGTTAAAGCCAATGAGTAACCACAAGTCCCACCCAGCATCTCTATCGAGTCATTTCCAAGTACACACCCCAGTTCTGGTAGTGGGCTGGTTCCTAAAATGTCCAGAAAAATGGTTGTTTCGGGCCAATATGATGAAATAGAGTGTTACAGCCCTTGGCTGTTTGTGGTTTTTGCATGTAGATCTCCTCTGGTTTCCTCCCTTCCTGTGTGTGTGTGTGTGTGTGAAGGCAAGCCACACCTGGTTCCTCTCCCCCGATTGGCTCTACCAGCTGTCCCTAGTTGTAATCAGGCTGGCTCTGCTACAAGAAGCCAGCCTGACTTCAGTTCAGGGGAGCAGCAGGGCAGAAAGATACTCTGCACTGTTGTTTCCCCGGTGGCATTTTCGTTTCAGATTTTGTTTGATTTGTCGTTGATTTAAGTAACAACTTGTCTCTGTTTTGTTTAGATTCCCTTCTCAGAGAAGACTGTGGTCTTAAGGGAAAACTCGTAGGAAGGTGCTGAAGCCTTTCCAACCAGGGAGTAAGGTTCAGTACCAGAGACCTTGTGGGATTTCGTGCAGGTCTCTATAATAAAGTAATTGTAGTTAGCAGAGACGAAGTACAAGTTGTTACGATTGTCGTTTTGCCACCGGTTTGGTTTATTTATTTTGTGTATGTTCAGTTCCATTTGTAAATAAATTGTTTCAATTATTTTTGCACGCGACCATGTGTCCATCATTGTTGCCCCCAGGCCCCCTAGACAGCCTGGTGCGTAACAAATGGGGGCTCGTCCGGGATTTTCAAGGGATTTTTAGCCATTTCTAGGCCGTGGAGACAATTAAAATCCCTTGTCTAAAGTTTTAACTCTATTTTGTTTGTGTTTCAGCTGTCAAAATGGTTTCTTTTGACCTAGCGGCATTCGTGGAGGCCCCATCCCTCGAGGCATTGAGGAGCAGCCGGAAAGCCGACCTGCTGTTGGTGGCCGCCCACTTCCAGATAGAAATCCCAAAGCAAGTAAAGAAAGACAAATTAAGAGAATTAGTGACTGATTACCTGGTATCCCAGGAAATGCTCTCACCCCCATCAGAACTTGATCAACCGGAGTCCCGAAACGTCAGCGGAGACGGAGCTGCGGCCCCCGCTGTTAAACAGGTGTCGGAGAGTGAAGAAGAGGGCTCTGAGGAAAAGGAGACCAACGGAACTACAGCACAACCACCCACTCCCCTATCCCCGGGGAAGGGAAGTCCCGAGGGAGCTCGGCTGAGACTGAGAATGGTTCGACTCCAGATCGAGGCTGATGAGCGAGTCCAGGAGAGGAAATTGAGAGGCGAACTTGAAATGCGCCGATTCGAGATTGAGACGCAAGCAGGGACTGCCATTCGCATCCGACGGCTGGAGCTGGAAGCCGAAGCCAGCGCAAAAGAAAAAAAAGCACAGGACGCCCGAGCAGATGCTGGGTTAAGGAGGACAGACTCAGAAGGCCACACTGGGTTTGTGCTCCACGGTCGTTAAAGACCACAGGTTCTGTCGGTACTTTCAGATTATAAAATAGAAGGATTTGTAGTAGTTTGATTTAAGTAGAGTAGTTTGATTTTTGGGATAAATAGATTTGTAGAGTGGCACATTTGTAGACTTCGTTTTGTTGTTATTAAATACGGTGAGATTTTTAGTTAATTCATGAGGAGGACGCCGCCTCCCTTTTTGGTTAAAATTAGTTAAGGGTAGATAATAGTTTAGTTAAAGTAAATAAATAGAATTAATATATAGTTAAATAGATGTTTCGTTTTGATCCATCCTCCTTTTGTTTGACCATTTTGTAAACATAAATAAAATATTTGTTAATTTACTTTTTGGCAAGTTTTGTTACTCCCTTCTCTCCACACGCACACCACCAGCGCCGGGGAGCGTAACATAATGGGGGCTCGTCCGGGATCTTTTGATCCCAAGCCAACTAGGACATGTGTTCGGCGTGCTCGTTTACTTCTGGTTTTTTTTTTTCAGCCGCTCCATTCCATCCGCTTTGGGTTTTATTTGGTACCTGTGGGAGGTGACACTTAGGCTGGAGCGGATGAAGATTCGCCCGGATGCATCGTCTGCGGGTGAGTGACCCCCCCCTGGTTATTGCCTCCTTCGGGACGTGAAGGATGTGTCCTATGACTGAGATGCATCACCCTGACGACACCGCCTCCTACCATGTCGCGGACGGGGAAGTGCCCTGCTGTGGACTCGTGGAGGAGGATGGAGGCTTTGGACAGTGGGTTTGCCGTCAATCAGCCCTGCGGTGTGATCCAACTTCGAACAGGGACAAGAGTGCCTCCTTGGACTTGTGGGACCTGTGTTGGTCCGCTCCGCCATGGTGGTCACCTCCCTGGACTTTGGAAGGAGCGTTTTGGTTTGTTTTGGGGTTTTGGGACTGTTTTGTTGTGGGGGGGAGGTTTTTGATGAAATTAAAGCCTACAGCTTTAATTTTTTTAAGGGAGGAGGTGTTACAGCCCTTGGCTGTTTGTGGTTTTTGCATGTAGATCTCCTCTGGTTTCCTCCCTTCCTGTGTGTGTGTGTGTGTGTGAAGGCAAGCCACACCTGGTTCCTCTCCCCCGATTGGCTCTACCAGCTGTCCCTAGTTGTAATCAGGCTGGCTCTGCTACAAGAAGCCAGCCTGACTTCAGTTCAGGGGAGCAGCAGGGCAGAAAGATACTCTGCACTGTTGTTTCCCCGGTGGCATTTTCGTTTCAGATTTTGTTTGATTTGTCGTTGATTTAAGTAACAACTTGTCTCTGTTTTGTTTAGATTCCCTTCTCAGAGAAGACTGTGGTCTTAAGGGAAAACTCGTAGGAAGGTGCTGAAGCCTTTCCAACAAGGGAGTAAGGTTCAGTACCAGAGACCTTGTGGGATTTCGTGCAGGTCTCTATAATAAAGTAATTGTAGTTAGCAGAGACGAAGTACAAGTTGTTACGATTGTCGTTTTGCCACCGGTTTGGTTTATTTATTTTGTGTATGTTCAGTTCCATTTGTAAATAAATTGTTTCAATTATTTTTGCACGCGACCATGTGTCCATCATTGTTGCCCCCAGGCCCCCTAGACAGCCTGGTGCGTAACATAGAGACACGTGCGTTCGCACAAAGGTTCTATAAAATTACCCGGAAGTTTGGATGCCTGGAAGTTTCCTATGGAAACGGCCTAAAAATAAACAAAGCACAAAACCTGTCTGTAAATAAGAGAGCAAGCATGCAAAGTCCAAAGAAAATATTTGAAACATGACTAGTTGGCGCGAGAAAAAGCTGCTTAAGCGTACAAACGATTCAGAAAATATCGAGTCATTTGATGCAAATAAAAAGAAGTGAGGGGTTGCCCAGGACTGCTGCACAGTCCATATTAATAAAACTCTGTTACTTTTCCTTTTCCCTCCTCAAACATGATCTGCAGTTCAATCTATAAAAGAGCCTCTCGGTCGGCCCCCTCCACTGTAACAGTATGTACCTACACAATCTCATCTCCCTGTACAACAGTATCCTCCAAATTCTCATTAAGACGCCTGACTATCCGCTAAATCCACCAGGGTTGGATCATTAGGACATACAGGAGGAATCAATCCAGCCAGTGAATTCACATCACATACACCTTTCAGCTCTTTTCAAATGACCTTGACACTCTCCGCCATCGGCATCCCTTGCTTTCAGATGAGAGTCTAAGTATGATAGTAAAGATGTGCGGTGTGCAGATGAAGTGTGGTGTTGCACATTAGTGTGTTAGGGCGGGGGACACATTCAGGCCGGCTAATGAATATGCCGCACTGACGAATTTAAAGTTCAGCTCCTATGTAAAAGGGAAATGAGAGCCTCAGCACTTGGAGTGTTTCGCCACAGGCCCAGGTCGCTCATTTGAGGTTAGACATCTGCAGTGTGCTTTGAGTGGACATGAGGGAGGGCGGTGTGAAGTCTTAGTTAACCGTGTAGATTACTGTACTCTGGTCCTGGTGGTGATTACCTCATCATCGGGACACCACCAGATCTCCTGCGTCAGCTGTCGTACTGCAGAGGATGCACCTCCGCGCGGATGAAATTACAAAGACATGCAACCTACAGACACCGTCCTAGTGTGATAACGCTGTAGTCGGGACGCTCAGTTAGCACCTGTGCCTAAGCTAAGCTCTTCATATTCAGCAGCTTTTGGGAATACAACAAGTGTCACCAGAGTTATTTCTGTAGTGGGAGATGTGATAGCCAGCGGTTGTCAGAATGCAGGTGGTTCGGAGGTTGAGATGAATGCGCTTCAGACTCGAGCAAATGTCACCGCCACACGACTGAAGACTAATAACAGCGACGAGGGCCAGCTCGTGTGCTTTTGTCCCCCCTCCTCTGCTGCTCTGTGCAGGAGACTGGGCAGAGTTTCAAACCCTCCTCCTTTCTCACTCTGACTCAGTCAGAAGGAGAGAGAAGGAAAAAAAGTGTCTTTCTCCCACATTTAGACAGGAAATGCATCACTCTGTTTTCTGAATGCAGGCTAAAGGATTTTAGCAGCAACATGTCTGTTGTCTCCTGAGTTCAGGGCATTGTCAGGGCTGCTCTTAATTCATTTATCCCTAAAAAATTAAACGTGCATCCACTGTAGCCATGCATGCAGAGCTAATGTTAAAATCACACATGCACTACTCAAAGTACTTTTTCCTGCATGGAGTTTTCTTTGGCATTCACTTTGCCCTGTGTCTAGCTCTTGGAGGACCCTTGGTTCTGGACCCAGAACCCTGCAATGCTGCAACAAGATGTCAGGTTACTTTTAAGCAGGCTCATTAGCTGCAGAAGGTGGCACCGGTTAATTAAAATAATTCCCCGTTATCGTGGCTTACTTTGGTCAGCCAAATGATACCGGGGGACCGCTGTGCAGCACAGGCTGCTCTCACACGGTGAGCAGCACTACTCGACCACAGCTAGCACCTAATTAGTGCTGGAGGAGGAATATTTTACAGCGAATTAACATGCCGTGCTTTGGCCTGAGCCCTAATTGACGAGCCTCATCTGAGAGCCGATGGAGGACTGCAGTTATGCATCACTCAACTTAAGCGCAGGAGAAAAACCATGCATGGAATGTTTAACCATTTCATAATTAGCAAGTATCAAGAAGCTGCTTGTTTGGTGGCAGAATTGAGTTGATTTTTATGGGTTTGACGTACTCGCTCAAAGGAGAGGGCCCGCTTGCGTTCTTGCGTGACCTCCACTGCAATCATTCCAGCTTTAAAGCACACCGGGATGTTGCACAAATTAAATGCCAGCATCGGTAAATATCTTACGATACATGATCAGATAAAAAGTCAAAGGTCCATCGTGTAAATGTGCAGAGGGGCCACAATCCACAGCAACAGGACAGGATCCACGTTTCTCAACTACTGTGAAAAAAATGTATTAAAAAAACCCTCAACATGCATATTTTATAACCCTGGAGCAGACTGTAGCACACGGCAGTGGTTTGAAATAATGTCGAATATCTGAACTTCCTGAAAAGTTTTGTTAGGGGCGATGTCGGGTTTTTTTTCTCCAGGGTTTTAATGTCAGTGGGATAAAATCTTAGAGACAGGATCAAGTTTTTCCTAAAATTTCTTTAATATTCTCATAAGCGTTTACATGTGCAGTATCAACACCTAAGGTCGATCTTATCATAATAAGCTGCAAGTCTTTATCCTCGTTTACATGCGCATTAGAAAACCGACCTCTCAAATGAAGTTTGTTCCACTCCGGTACAGTAGGTGGCGACATGCACCCTTTCATGTCGGGCATTGTTTTGGTTAGCTTGTGGCAACTCAAATAGTAAACAAATGCTGGCGGGAGTAAATGAGACGGAATTGAAACAGGATATGCACCGTGGATGAAACAATGGACAACAACAACGCTGCAGCACAGCTTATTGGTACGTACTGCGCTGTTAGATGTTGTTACGCGTGTTACGTTGTGGCGGTGATATTATCAGACGAGCGCTACTGTGGCCGCGTCACTTCCGGGACGCGAGTGTCCACTCGGGTCAGCTTGAAAGTGCTTGAAAGTTTGGGAACCCTTGGGAAAAAAAGTGCCATTCAGAGTAATATCTATACTAAGTTTGGAAAACACAGGAAAATCAACAAGATCAATGTATGATATGTTGAGGAGTTCTATATAAAATTCACATGAATATTTCAAACGTTTGGACTAAACCCTTTTACGGTTAGAAGTAGGAATGCTGGTAAAAACAAGGACAGAAGTAGCTGGTTAAAAAAAGACTTCTTCAAAAGCAAGGTGTGTAAAAATCTGTCTGAGAGGCCACAAAAAACATAAATAACATAAATATATGGTTTTATTTCTATAAGAATTAATCTGTTTGAAGAAAGTGCTGTGCAGCATGGAGGCGTTGTCATGTTTGAGCTTGCAAATCGTTCTCTGGGGAAAAAAAGCTCCGGTGCGTCTGTTTCAGGATGGAGAAGTCAGCCAAAGGAGAAAGTAGCTTCAGACGGCAGGATTTGGAGTCTTATTTCCTGATATTTGGACATCTCTTCTCTGATTGGCTAACAGCAACGCGACTTTACCACTGACTCTGTTTGCTCTGCAACGTTGATGTTTTATCTCCACTAATAACAAAAGCCTGGAGAAGTTCTGCTGTGTGGTGGAGTTGCTAATGCTAACGGTTAGCTTCTACTAGCCGAGACGTTCTCTGCTGTTTCCTCGACGCTAAACCAACAACAGCCTTCCCCGTCGTGAGTCAAGATGGGTGAGTCCATGAGTGTTAAGTGACAGTGTGACGTAGATCCGTCAGGATTTTCTAATCCTAGAGTTTCACCATCTATTTTCTATCAGAAGCTAATGCGTTGTACTAAAAAAGTAAATGTCTTCAAAATGACTGGGAGAAAACTGTTACATCAACTTAAACTTCAATAGTTGAGCCCTTTAGATGTGTGGGGAGAATATTTGCTCTATAAAATGTCTAAAAGCAGATGAAATTTATTTTCTTGAGTGAGTAAATAAAGGAAAAGGAAACATAGACTAAACTGTCTGATATAAACAATCACTTATCAGCCATGCCTTTGGCTGATAACAAAGTGAGAAAAGAAGCAAGAATTATTTTCTATAAAGTTTTACTTTTAGTTACTTTTAAGTGTCTAAATTCTTACAAGTGTTACTGAATAATATTAACATTTTGCTGCCATAATTTACCAGCATCAGAAAAAGTAGAAAAAGAAACAAATTCAGATGCTCAAACAAAATTTCTGGTTTTCAAAATAAAATACATTTTCACTCAAGCAAAACTTCCAGTTTTAAAAATTATATTTTTTCTTTTTTAAAACAGTTTTTCAAAAATTGTTTTTAAATTTGTTTTTTGTTCTTTTTTTGTTTGAAGTACCTTTTCATTGATTGGTTAATAAAGAAACAAAATAACCTCCATACATCAGCCATGGAAAAACCATATCAGTCAACAGGGCGATTTGTGCTCCTGTTGGTTCGAATATTTATTAAAAATTAAGAATATCTTTGTGTTGAAAATCATTGAGACACCGTATTTCTTTTTTAATGCCTCAATCAAAGCAAAAGATCCTGATTTGTCTCAACTTAACTCTTCCTCCTGGGAAAAATCTGCAGAGAATCACAAACCAAATGCTGCTAAATACAAAAATGCACCATAACCACGGCCTGTGTCATTTATCAGAACCTGTGGAGTTCTGATTGGGTCACGGGTTTGGGACTCTGCTCATGTGGAGGTAACTGCTTTAATATTTGAGACGACATCTCTGTTTCTCTTCTTTGTTTTATTTCCATTTTGAGGCTGTGTGCAGAGCGCTAACAGCACTGTCACATTTGAACGTATAGGCTGTGAGGAGTGTGGGTGGGAGCGCCGACTCTTTTTAAGAATGCTTTTTATCCATCTATTTGTACGCCGATGTTTGTTCTCAGCGTGCTAATCCAGACGCCAGCAGAGGTAAAGCCTGAGTTGTGTATTTCAGAGACCGTGGGATCTTTTGATCAGACCTGTGCTGCCTGCAGAGATGAGCCTCTTTTCAACCCTACTGAGACTTGTTTGCAGCTGCACTCACAGTGTGTATGCACGGGCCGCTGCACCGAGCGCACACTCTGGAGTCTGCAGTGTGCATTCACCCACATGCTCACACACCTGTGCATTAACATGTCTTTAAGTGAAACATGATGTTTTTCGTAGTCGGGAATATTTAAGCGCCTGTTTGGGGGATTTTCCCTCATTCCCGCTGAAGGTTCATACATGCAGGGCTTAGTTAAGGTTACATCTGGTTAGGGCCGTGGAGAAACGCTCAACTCACTCTTCTTCAGGGAGTTCACGGAGGATTTTGAGGTGTTTTGGGTTTATTATCCTGCTGCAGAAGCCTGCTCCTTCTGTCTTGAACTTTGTAAAAGTTCGTGTGTTGTTTGCCTCCAGAATTTTCCGATTTTTAATTGAATTGTTCTCTTCGTGCCACAGGCAGGAAATTTCTATTTTGACTTCATCGTTTTACTGCGCCTGTTTCCAACGTGCAGCAAATTTGTTTTGGTGTTTTTCTGCAAACTCAAAGTTCTGAAGAGGAAGCTTTTCTTAAGATTACGCTTTCATTTGGTTTTTAGATGTGGAATTACTTTTGTTTTCTACTGACACATCCATGTCAAATGTATCATTTGTAGAACTGGGTGAAAGATTTAAAGCCAGTGTCTCACTAAGATGAGACTGTTGGTGACAAATTAAGAACAGCATTCATCAGGGAGTTTCAAAAATGAGGATTCTCAGTTGCCACTAGAGTCACAGAGCGTCAGTCTCATGTTGCTGGATTATTTTTTAAATGGGACAAATTATGTTAAACTCACTTTTTGCATCCTTTAGTGCTGCCATGTGGGTCTCTACTGCCTCTATAAACACTCAAAACGTGCAAAAAATCCATCCATCTGTTTTTGTCAGTGTTTTGTTTTAGGAATGCCTTAAACAGACCGTTTCAAATAGTCCCTATTTGTGATGTCACAAAAGGGGAAAGTAACTGAGAATCACCTCTCACGTTAAAGAGAGACCTGCTGCTGCAGGAGCAGCAGCTCTACTCCGAGCCTCTTTCGGATATCGGAGCTTCTCAGCTTATAGCAGCGTGAGTGAGGGACGGGGGCGTGGCCACCTCCAGGTTGTTTTCTTAAAGTGACAGAGTCCTGAAAATGTCAAGAATAAAATTGCTTCATGTGAGATGGATTTAGTGCAAAGAACTTCATAAACGTGTTTTATGTGGTTCATAGAGGGGGGAATGGGGGTATTTTTGGACCAAGGTTTACAGTGATGGAATGTATCAAAGTACAAGTACTTAGTTACAAATTTGTTTGTCATTTACCTGCTAACACAAAGTTCTGAGGTGAAGATTAAGCTCTTCTTAAGATAACGACTCCATTTGGTTATTGACAAAGTAAAAGTACTTTGTTACTACATTAATGTACTTAAGTAGTTTTTCTGCATTTGTACTTTACATAAGTAATTTTCTTTGGGCCTACTTTTTACTTTTACTCAGATGCATTTTAAAGCCGTTCTCTGTGCTTTCTACTATGATACATCTTTAGAAATGTTTCAAAAGTAAAAGTACTTTAGTTTGTGTTTTGTCCAACACCTACCCCACCCAACATGGTTACATTTTAGTTGAATATTTTTACTTTTTTATTTTGAAATTGCATACTTCCACTTTTACTTAAGTATGTTTTACTTTATCTGTACTATTATTTAAGTAAAAAGAAATCAAGTACTCCTTCATGTGTGTTTTACGTTGTTGTGCTGATTGAGCTGCTCCCTGTTTTGGCTGAATTTTTTACTTTTAAGGTTCTTGGTTGAAATAAAATGAAAATAAGGTCAATTTTGTGGGTTATGGTCAAACCTGACACCTTACCAGCGTGTTTCAGGTCAATCTACCTGTCATCGGTGTTGTCTGATCACCAAGGATCTTTATTACATCTCATTCACATTCTGAAAACACTCACATTTTAACAAAAGCAAGACTCATTAACACAAAACCTCTGTTTTTTATGTTAGATGCTCTCAAACAATCTTATATTAAACAATAAAAACTAAAACATTGATTTGTTGTCATTCAGACACTAGTTTGTCTTGTTTTGGGTGGAACAAAAGTCGGAGCCCATCCTCGGAGCGAGAGGCGAGGTAAAACAGTCGTCGCAATCGGAATAATTAGGAAACTTTGACTCATTTTCTGTGATAAAATAATTGTTCCTGGGTGAGTTATGATAGCAGTAAAAGAACAGGCTTCAAATATCTTCAGTATTATCTGTTGAACAGGAGTCCAACCTTTCGTTTTGGGGGGTTCGGTGCATCAGTTTACCATAAAAAAGGTATGGAATGAAAAAACTGAAGGGAAAAAGGGAATATTGTTTGTTTTTTTTTACAATGATTTATTTTGTAGGGGTCAGCATACACAGCTGCACACACACACACACACACACACACACTTTAAGGGCCACTCACTGACACATGAAAGCAGACACAGAGACGAGCAGCCTCCGCGGGCCTCAGAGAGCTCTAATGGCCTTGTAGAGTGCAGTCAGATAGAGTGAGGGTGAAGAGCAGGGCAAGGTGAAGGCGCACTGATCCACTTCCTGTGAAAACACACGCACACACACACACATGCATGTGAACACCTGCGTGCACAGAGCTCAGAAACACACACACGTGCACGCGCGCACACACACGCAGGATAAAAAAGCAACGTGAACAGAGAAAGCTCACTAACTAACTAATATGACACAACAAGCAGAGTTCAGCACATCACACACACACACACACACACACACACATGCACGTTTCCTCATACAAACTCACACACATACTGCATTGCTACAGTCAAGCCGTCCTGTCCTGATGAAGCTGCTGTTTCTAAAAGCAGCTGAACATGAATTATGCAGGTTCATCTTCACATGAGGGGGTTTTTCTCCTTCTTTGCCGCACTCCTCTCAGCCAGCTGTTTTCTATATCTTCCCTGACTTTCCTCCACTCTTTTTCACTCTCTTAAACTCATGTTCCCATTTCAAACACTTCTATCTTTTTCACTTTAAATCATGTCTTCCAAAAAAAATCTGTAAATCCCTCTCCCCTTCTTCTTCCTGCATGCTGCCCCCAGGGCTCCCCACGCTTCTCCTTCTCTGCTCTCGGTTGCACCCACTAACCCTTTTCCATCTCTTTATCTTCCTCTTGATGTTACACACACGCGCACTCTTCGTCTCTCCCCCCGTTTTGCTTCCTCGCTGCATTTCTGCTTACTTATCCCAGTGGATGGAGTGCTTAGCAGAGGAAGAGAAGGAGGCCAGAGCTGCTTCAGTGGTATTGGATTCTCATAAGTGTGTGAAATCAGAGAAGCGGAAGTCTTATGGTTTGTCTCCTGCCCCCTCTGCTCAAGTTTCCCTATTAAAGGGGCCTGTAACAAACATTCAGAGTGATCCGCTGCCATCCAACTGTGCCCTGTTTGTTTGTGGAGAAGGTGAGTGCAGGCTGGTGTCCATTTATCTCAGTGCAGTGACAGAGAAGGTTAGAGAAATGACGTTTTACAGCTTGGGAAACATAAGTGCATGTGTGTGTTTATGCATTAAAGGACTGATAACCCTTTGTAACCCTATAAAAAATCAATATAAAACAAAAAAATGAACATCTCAGTTGTTAATCTAATTATCATCTTTGAACAAATTTGGTCTGCAAAACTGATTTTTTAGGATTTTATATAAATTCCACAAGCAGGAAAATTAAATCTGCAACTGATTATTTTAAAACAAACCCGTGTTAAACCAAAGCCCAAGTTTAGAATTATTTTTAAAATCAGTTTTGTTTTTATATGGTTTCAGAAAAGTCAGATATTT
The DNA here is from genome assembly GCA_006937985.1 of Aphyosemion australe. Lineage (NCBI taxonomy): Eukaryota > Metazoa > Chordata > Actinopteri > Cyprinodontiformes > Nothobranchiidae > Aphyosemion > Aphyosemion australe. The sequence goes on along the minus strand of SSNS01000084.1, from coordinate 2,003,647 downwards.
GCTAATTGCAATTAGTGGCTAAAAATAAGAAAACAAACAGGTTACTTATAAAATTAATTCACAACAAAAGTTGCCTCAAAGTAGAAAAGGGTGAATTTAAATGACGTTTTATGGAAGTTCATTTAAGTCCAGCTTGTATTCAGTTCAGTGAAATCCTCTTCCATCCTATTTTAGTTTGATTAAATATAAATACACTTGCAAATAAATGCAACTACAAACAGTAAAAAAGAGTTTAATTCAGACCAATTACAATCAGTTTAGAGTCTCTAGTGTTGAAATTGATGTTTAAAAACACTTTTTTTACAAAAGCATTTGTATTATATTATAATCAATTAAAAACACCTTTAATATTAGGGTTAGGATTTGAAATCCTCTTTGATTTGAAATTATCAGGAAGTGTGAGATTTTAACAAATACGTCAAAACACGTTTTATACATAATAAATTCCACATTTTTGAAAGTTTGAATGCAAACTCGGCTGTTTTTGGCAATATAAGGTATGTTTATGGAAGTAAAGATTGGTTTTTACTAATTCAAAAGTAAACAACTCTGATGGATCGGGGCAATAGTGGCTCTGGATATAGAGCAGCTCATCCAGTAATCGGAGGGTTGCCAGTTCAATCCCAGCTCATTCCTAGTCATTCTGCCATTGTTCCTATAGGCAAGGCACTCTACACACTTGCTTCTTTGTAAGTCGCTTTGGATAAAAGCATCTGCCAAATACATAAACGGCAACATGTAAAATACATATCCTTGTAATCACTCTGCATTTAGACCAGCAAGCAAATCAAATATGGAATCTGGACTACAAAGGTAGAGAACTACAAACATGGAGGAAAATAATTGTTCAGGTGTCCTTATGCACCAACTTGCAGCCTCTCTTCCTACATTCACCTGCACAGAAACACACGATACAACATGAGCTGTGTTGAACTTTCACGCTTGATTCGCTGTGAACAAAAAAAGGTTTTAGATTGTGAAAGTGCAAGATGACTGACCAAATATTGGGATAAACACGTTTCTGCTTTTGAATAATCACAAAAATACGAAAGATCACCACCCTTAACCTCCTGTTGTCTTTGACTCTTTTCTCACTGAGCCGTAGCGTTTAAAGTTTCACCTCTGGAAAAAGGTCAGAGGTAGAAATTTGAAAACGATGAAAGCAGCTGCTGGTATCCTGAGACAAAACAAGGTCACCCCCCAGCCCCACCCTCTTGTCCCAGCAGCGTGGTGGGAAGTCACTCGTGGGCCATTTTCATCCTGCTGTGTCCTTGTGGGATCGATCTGCAGTGGCGTTGTCGGGTCGGTTCTGCTGTGTCCCTGTCAGCAAGGAATCCAGGCGTCCCTAACCGGCGTGAGTCACATGACTCTCAGCCACCTTTTAGGGTCCAGCTTTGGCGAGCTCCTAAGAACTTGTGGTCTGGCCCACCGCCACAGCAGCACATAAGATCAGAGAACATCGCCTCTTTGTTTGACAGTAGGGGGGTGATGTTGAGGACAGTTTAGGGAGGTGACACCTGCTCCTCACATTCAGTTTCTTCTTCAAGCGTACCTGCAATGGATTTTCATTCAGTTCTGTTTGTGCATTTAATGCTATTTAATAGAAAAAAGACAAATGTTTCATACAATGAGTCACAGAGACAGAACAGAGACTGTCAAAATGATCTGATTGTTGTGCTGCCTCCCTTAAGGAGGAGCGGGGGAGGGTTAGATGAAAGGCTAAGGTGATGGTGAAGATCTCTGCAGTGGTAACCTCTCAGCACACCACTCCTCTCCACTGGGACGCAGACGCTGTGCTTCCTGCTCTGTTTCATTACCTTCACTGATGCTCGGTTGGCCTAACAGCCACATGGCTTCAGCTCTGAGGTGATGAACAAAGCTACGAGCCGTACACCGGTTAGAGATGCTCCACAGATGTACAGACTTTAATCCCCAAACATTAAACCCTGTTGAGTTACCTTTCTCTGCTTTTTCCTCATCATCCTCCACCACAGAGTCTCCTCCCAAAGCTACAACAAAGCCTTTTGTGCAAAAAGCCATCATTTTCCCCGCTCTTGTTCGGACATCTTTTCCTGTTTAATCGTATGAGGTTGGAAGGACTAAGCTGGAGATTACGTTTGGCAGGATTATGCTGACAATATCTGGGTTGAGGGGAAAGAGATGTATGATGGGAGATGGTGGTTGGAGCAATCAGGAGTTTTCCCCCTTCTAGGAATTAGGTTTGATTTTTTTAGATTATCTATAAAAGTCTGACCCTGTACTGTGAAATAATGTAGGCAATACGTCAGTTGTTTTTATCTCCACAAATAACACAAGCCTGGAGGAGTTCTGCCATGTGGTGGAGTTGCTAATGCTAACAGTTAGCTTCTACTAGCCAAGACGTTCTCTGCTGTTTCCTGGACGCTAAACCAACAACAGCCTTCCCCCGTCACAAGTCAAGATGGGTGAGTCCATGAATGTTAAGTGACAGTGTGACGTAGATCTGTCAGAGTTTCACTGCCTATTTTCTATCAGCAGCTAATGCAGGAGGTAGGTGTAGGAGACTATTTTCATGTTCAGCCTGAATGGAAAACTCAGAGTTACTGATCATTTTCAAAAATAATAAGTAAAAAATTCTTTCTCAATATTTAAGTAAATAAGATTGTGTCCCCCCTCGATCAACAAAACACGACCAAAGTTATTATTAGGTTCTGATAAGCCTCGGGGCTTTTAAATTGTTCATGGCCTCGCCGTCAGACGCGACAGAATTAAGAAAGAAGCTAAAATGCTAAAATGTATGTTATCTTTGGCCAGATTGTCTTATCGTCCTCTACCCCTCTATTGCAGTAGGCAGAGGAGTAACGGGAGCCATTTTGAGCTGTGACAGCTGCTGTTCCCAAAAGGTTTACGTCTCTAAAAAGACCATAAAAGTGGATTCGTGCAAAATGGATCACATCATCCATCTATGGTCTCCATGTAAACAAACGCTGGACTGGAAGTAGGTTGCATATTTCATGCAAAGGATGTTGGGGGCTAGGAATAAGGTGGATAACAGCAAGCCAACAGCAAGACAGCAAACAACCACACTTCCTGTAATGCCGGAGACAAACTGTAATAAGTGTAGTAAGTGCTCCCTACCGTAAGACACCCAAGAGTGCTAACACCAGATATGACAATGTATTTATCTACTTATCAACTTACTGTGTATGACTCATTTTTACCTGTCATCTAGAATTTTCTGGTGCTGATCCGTAACTGGCAGCAGCAATGAAACCCAAGGAATGGGAGTGAGAGTGATTGTTTTGCTTAAAAAAATGGACTGCAGTACCGACACTTGACCACAGGATGTCATTCTTACAAATTGCACCTTTAATGAATCTGGTATGAAAACTGCTGTTTTTCAACCTTTTTTCTTTAGTAAACAATACAAACAAAGAACAAAATGAAGGCATTTACAAACAGAAATTATGTAGCATTTAATACCTTTAAATTAGTTTTTTAAACCGATTTGTCGATAAGGAAACTGAAGTCATTTCAAATTAGCATTTCCACTGCAGTTGGTGAACACAGACACATGGAAACGTGCATTCACACGCTGCACACCCATGATCTCATGTAGGCAATAACACATGCAGAGAAAATTACATGCACACATGCACACACACACACACACGCACACACGCACACACATACGGCCAAACAGGATGGCTCCTTGCAGATGCACATCCCATATTGGGGGATTTATTCATCATATTCTGTGTCATCTTTGCTTATCCGTGCTTCATTCATTTAGAACTGCCAGTTTTGTTTTAACTGGAAGTCAGAACAGATTTATCAGCGCTTCATTATTATGTGTCTGAACAGAAACGGGGAGAATGTGGGAAAATTGAGGCAAATGGTGAGATAAATGGATCAGCTCTACAATAGTGGGTAGAGGACCTTGAGCCATCAGAATTACTCACTCACAGCTGCCACGCCGCGCAGCGGTTGTCATATTAACAATGATTCTGACTCCATTCATAAATGTGGCTCTTACGAGTTAAATGGTGTTTCTTCCTTTGTGCAATAAATAAAGTGTATGTCACAAGTTAGAGAACAGGCGGAAAGCCAGGCAGGAAGGAGTGACAGACGGTTCTTTTGCATCTGTTTATTCTGAAGGCTCCCTTTTGCATTGGCTACAATACCTTGATGTCACCCATTGATTGTCAGCAGTTAGAAAGACGTGCGCTATGCCCTGATTAGCATACAATTAGGACTGACCTGGTGCCCCTGGGACCGGACAAAGCGAGGGATGGATAGAGGTCTTTTGAGGGAAGGAGGGGAGGAGAGAGGGAACGGCGGCCTGACACAGTGGCTTCTGTTTCTGCTGACACGTGCAGGACAGCGGTGGGGTCTCGAAGGGCACCGTGAGCCTAGGTGTGCCAAACCTTTATTGACATCTGGGAGAGGTGTCTCGACCGTGCTGACAGACGCCACTGTGAGGGCTTAATGACTGCCCTAACCGGGAAAAAGTTTTATAAATATGCGCATGACTCAGGAATTTATTACAAATAACTGTTCAATATGAATTTCACCTGGAAAAATACCATTTAGAACAAACTTCTTCTAATGGTTATGTTGCTATTTTTTCAGTTAATGAAATTTATATTTCCTAGTTTTTCCTTCAATCTTCTGTTTGACAAGTTAAAGAATTGTTTATATGACCAAGAAGGCAAAATCCAAAGAAACAGAATCTAAAGCATTTAACCAGCTGTCTGGCGTTTTTTTTGAACGTTTATTTCAGGAGATCAGGTTCAAGATCATTGTTTGTTTTACCATTTTGACACCAATCAGGAATCCCTATGAAAAATATAAAAAAATGAATTTACTGTCACAAAAATAGCATCACAGGAGCCGATGGCCCCCTGTCATGGGAGTGCAAATGAAACACCTGCAGTTTTCCGGTGATATCACAAAAAGATTTGGAGCTTTTAATTAAGTATTTTGGGTTTCAGACACCAGAAATGATGTGTGAGCACAGAAGATAATTTACTGAAAAATCCTTCCTAACTCACCTGTGGGTCAAAGCCACCTGACTCATAATACAGGTATGTTAAAGATCAAGTTCTCTTGTTTAATCAACACTTTTGCAGTGGTCTCTAGTGTAAATGAATGCCTTGTGAGTCGATTTCTGTGGGGAAAAAAGCTCTGGCGCTCCTGTTTCAGGAAGTAGAAGTGAGCCAGAGCAGAGGTGAGCAGAAGCCCTGTCCTGTAGCTGTGAAGCATGGAGGCAGTGTTGTCATGGTTTGAGCTTGTAAGTCGTTCTCCTGGGGGAAAAAAGCTCCGGGGCACCTGTTTTAAGGATATAGAAATTATTTGGCTAATGGTACATTCATTACATATTAGCGATGGTGGTAGAGGAGTTAAGTGCCCGCCCCGTAACCAGAGGGTTGCAGGTTTGAGCCCTATTCAACCTGTCCATGTCATTTGTGTCCTTGGGCAAGACACTTCACCCTCCTTGCCTGCTGGTGATGGTCGGAGGGGCCGGTGGTGCCAGTGTACGATAGCCTCACTTATGTTAGTGTGCCCCAGGGCAGCTGTGTAAAGCACCTTGGAGGATTGTAGGACTCTAGAAGACGCTGTATAAATATAGCTCATTTATCATTTTAATGTGGCTTTTAAATAGAATAGAATAGAATAGAATAGAATAGAATAGAATAGAATAGAATAGAATAGAATAGAATAGACTTTATTGATTCCTCAGTGGGGAAATTCACTTGTCACAGCAGCACCATCACTCAAAAGGTAATTAGAAAATAAAAAAACAAGGATACATCTATATACACATAGGCAGTAATCTAGTATTGTAATCTTAGATCACTAAAAAAAAACACAAATAAAAGATAAAAACAAACTTGGTACCAAAACAAACTTGGTACCAAGTTTGTAAAGCAACATTCCGCAAATTTAACACCTTAACATTATGCTATTTTGTAAAGTTTTGGCATCATACTATCATCTATTATGTTCATTTTCGTACCTGTGATAGTGTTGGGGGGTCCCACGTCTGTTTACCACACTATACAGTTTTTGAGCTCCAGGTCACCACCGGAATTACTGACTGCGTTTTGCTTTACGGCATCATATGGCAAGCCAAAGGGATAAAAAAGCGGGCATTCTAAACACGCGTTATGTCTGCCAAAATGCACGTCTTGAACGCGCATTTTGATGGACATAATGCGAGTTTAGAACGTGCAATTTTTTTATCCCTTTGGCCTGCCATAATTGTATAACGTTGACTCGCTGTAGCAGTGGCAGATTCACCAAAGAAAGCTAGAAATCCCTTATCAGAGGAATATAGGAAAAGAAAAGGAGAACGTGATAGAGCAAGAGCAAAGACCAGAGTTATTATTGGGCCGTCTTTTCCTCGCTGGAGAGCTCTTTTAGAAAGAAAGGCATGAACTACGGACTTACGGACCTAGCCGTGCTGCTAATGGCTAGGTAAGTAATAAATTATTCCACCGGGGTTATTGTGTTTGGTCGGGCATAAAGTTGCTATACAGTCCTGATAAAACTATTTATTCAATGTGTGGAGGTGGAAAGTTTGTTTTGTCTGACATTAGGAATGTAAACATGCCTCTTATGCCCCAGAGAGAGATTTGATTTGACGAAAGTGACGTTACGCAGCAAGCCTTGAGAGGGCGACAGAGAGCATATATCGCAAAGTTCAGGAATGGGGCTTTAACACATGTAAACCGAAACTTTCAACATTTAAAACAGCTGAAACGGATATTTCTACAATTTATAATTTACATTCACAGTTTTAATCTGTCTTGAATGAGTCAGGGAAGGTACTGCAGTGCAGGACTCATGCGTTAACTTTATAAATTTATACGAGCAGAACTGTCTGAAATTTAAAAATGATCCACCAAAGTGAAGAAAACCCCTGTAATTCTCTTAAACACCTAACGTGAATGGACTTTAATAGAGATTGATATGTTTGAAGATCTGACCTTTCTTAAGTCTCTTCAGGTTTTATCTGTTGTCATCTCACACCTCTGTTTCTTATCTCTCCAACAGCACATGGCCATCTTTGTGAGTTGCATCAGTGCAGTCTAAATCAGAGATGAGAAACCCTCTCATGTCCCGTGGCGTATGTTCTGATTCATTGATGCACTATTGATGGAAACAGGACGGCAGCAGTGACAAATTAAAATGTCAGCAATGCCAAAGGTGAGTCTCTCCTCTCCTCACTGTGTCCTTAAGGTGGGGTGACAGGCCATCGGGCTCAACGATTTAGAATAAAACGCTGACACCTTACTCTCTCTCTATTTCTCATTCGCTCTTTCACGAACACACGCACACACACACACACACACGCACACACACACACACACACACACACACACACACACACACACACACACACACAGACACAGACACACACAAGGACAACTGTGACAAGGGGAGTTGCCTGTTAAAAGGAAGTGTATCAGGCAAGAGGACAATAAGCAGTATCAACTGTAAAATAAAGTATCCACTTCATTAAAGCATCCCTGGTTTTATTTGATGAAGCGTAGTCCACTTGTGAGTAAGTACCTTTAAAGGGGACGCATTATGCAAAACTCACCTTTTAAGCTGCCATGTGGGTCTACTGCCTCTACAAACACTCCAAATGTGAAAAAAATCCATCCATTTTCTGTCAGTGTTTGGTTTTAGAAATTATGAGCCTAAAACAATAAGTTTCAAAAAGTCCCCATTTGTGATGTCACAAAGGGGGATTTTGCATAGAACCACCTCCCACGTACAAGAGAGCTGCTGCTAGAGGAGCAGTGACTCTACTCTGAGCCCCTCCCACATTGGAGCTTCTCAGCTTATAGCAGCTTGAGCGGGGGTGGGTGGGTGTGGCCAGCAACAGCTAGTTTCCTTAAAGTGGTGGATCCCTGAAACGGCTCATTCTGGAAGGTACTGAAACTGTCAGAAACTGGTGAAACCACTTTCACTACGTTTTGTATCAACCATAGAACTGTTATTACTAAAGAAAAAAGTCATAATATGTCCCCTTTAATCACAAACGAATATGTTTAAGTATTTCCTTAGAATTAGACTCATTCTAATACTGGTGAGACATGAAGCAGGAGTAGGCCTGGTGCACATCGATTTTCTGCAGCGCGTTTGGAGGAGTGAGATGAGATGAAGGCACAGTGACGGAGGACATGAGTGCTGGGCATGCTGTCAACATTTAAATATCAGGTCTGTTGGTTCACTCTCACCCATCTACCCACACACACACATAGACACATACACACAGCACAACACAAGATACACACACACACACAGAGTGTGCATAGGATAACTTTAAAAACATATCACTGATTAGGCTTTGTAAGAACTTAAACTGACTGACTGTTTTGACAGTTGTAGCTGCTTATGAATGTATCAGAGAGCACATTAATCTGTCAATGTCATCCCCCTGATGTTCCAGCTGTTCTTGGGTTGTAACAATGCTGCATAGTTGATGAGCCCGGTCCTGACAGCCAACTGTCCAGAAACCTCAGGACAGCCACCGTGGTCGGTCCCCAAGAGAACCCCCATCAGCCAACAGGGGGTCAAGGACTCCCACTGACTGACAGCTCTGTTTAAGTCCGATCTGCATTAAGTCACTGTGTTTACATCACATGCATCCTAACTTCCCGTGAGTGTCTTAACTGTAAGAGTGTCTGGTTTCCCAAGCCTGAAGGCTGCTCTGATATCTTGCTGCTATATTTAATGGATGGAGGGAGTGGTGCTGTTAGTATCAGATTTGTTTTATTCATGTTCGCTGTTGCAATTTTTAAGCCTGGTATCGAACCATCCTCGGCTGACCTGAGCTTACCGGAGCCTTTGCAAAGTGATCAAATCAACACCTCATCCCTCCTGCGTGGCACAGACTTCCACCTGATCAAACTCGGCTAATTTATGCGTTGACGTGCTTATTACACAACAATCATTTGCATAGAATCTGTCAACATTCTCCTGCTTTATGTTCATTTCATGGTGCATTTGACAGATATAAAGAATTGAACACAAAACTGGTTAATTCCTTGACTTTTGGGGCCTTTTTATGCCTGAATGATTTACAAGTTTGTGTTAAGTGACCAAACAATTATGAAAATGATCATGTAATATTGAATTGAATTGAAAACCTTTATTGTCATTATACATAGTACAACAAGATTAGAAACAACTCTATAAAAGATTGTATCTTTATAATATGAGTCAAAAGGCAACAAATGTCCAAAGCAAAACTGTAAAAGACCTTCAGAAGGCCTGAAACATATTGATCAGGACTACTTTAAAAGATTACAAGAAAGTCTGGCTGGGAGATAAGGCAAGACTTTTGCACTTTATTGAATTTCCTGACAGGATGAAGTGCAGAAATCAGCAACTGCAAATAAAAATATGAATAAAGGTAAGACGTAACAAATTTACTCCCTGGTTAATGTTTTCATGTGAATTTGCAAACACCCTAGGAGTAGACATGTAAAATATTCACATGTCTAATTTTAAAAAATCACACTTTTCTAAGTAATCTGAACTAAAATGTATTAAAGGAACACTTGGCAGTTTGGGCTTGTTTTAGCACCCCCTAGTGTTCGTGAAACTCATCTCCTCGCTGTGCGTTCGTCTTTTTACCACCTTAATCTAACTGCTGAAATGTCTCCTCAGCCTTCATTAGTGTTTACAGGAGCGGTTCATCACTAAATCAAACAAATCAGCTGTGTTCATGATCTAAAACATGCAGGAAACATGCTGGAAGCAGACTGCAGAACCAGACATGTCAGCTCCTTTTTCTAAGTCCAGCAGGGAGCGGCTCGCTACTCTGAAGTTGCAAGTGCGGTATTCTGGCCACAGAGGGTGCTGGGGGTCTGAGTGATATTTCATTAACCCTATAAAGGGTCATTTTAGCACATACTGGCTCAAGAACATGATTTAAACATATGAAAAAGTTGCATAGTATGCCTTTAATATATCATGCACACTGAACCACATGCATTATTTTGCCCACACGAATAATCAAAATCTGCTGAGAATTATTTTTCTCCAAGTTGACCATCGTCAACATTTTTGTTTGCAGGAAAATAAACGCGATGCTGCTTTTTAACAGTCACTATGGGCTAACGACAGACAACCTGCACAATCTGTGGGCAGAACTTGAAATTAGTGAACAAACACAAGACCTAATTTGTTTGTGTTGTTTGCAAAAAAAATACCAAGATTATTAATATGATTATTTTTAATAATGTAAATTTTATCTTTTTGCTTATTTAAGAGGAAATGGTTTTAGACTGTCACCCCATATACTCATTTTTAAAAACATCTTTAACCCATTTTTGAGATCTTGATTTCACTTTGTCACCATCCTATGGAGTCAGAAGTGTGCAAAACAAAAAGAATATTTTCCTGAAGTCACAATAGCATTCGTGTGATTGAAACCAAATCATGAAATTTCTTTTCATTTCATCTTCCATTAATCAACAAACAACCAGAAAGAGATAAAGGAGATAGTGAGTCATTGTTTTACAACAGCTCTGGTTTTCTTATCCAAATGAAAATGTGTGGTCGTGTTTTTGGATTCGTTCTACATGTTTCTGCTAAACGTTTCAAACATTTTTGGCTGTGAAAGGCACTAGTGTTGTGTGGGCACATCAAAAAAACCACAGTGGCTTTCAGGGACATTCACGTGTTAAAATATACATATCCCTGTTTCTGTTTGGTTAAGTTAAAGGACAGTATTTCATAAATCAGGCATGTCACGTGTGGGGGGAAAATGCACGTCACGTCTATTTCTGTTGCTGTTCTTTATTTGAGTTCAGTCTCCACTTTGCAAAAGTAAAGCTGAATGCATGCAACCATGTAAATGACCACAAACACCAGGTTATATCAGTTTGTTATGATCAAGTCCTGAAAAAAATGTAATCACTTATGATACATTTTAAAGAGCAGGTTCACTGAGAAACCATTTTTACTCAATATTTTTTGAAAATAATCAGGAACTGAGTTTTTCATGGAGTTTTTCTCCTACACCGATCTCCTACATTAGCTTCTGAGAGAAAATAGACGCCGGTGAAACGCTAGGATTTTAAAACCCTGACAGATTTACGTCACACTGTCACTCAACATCCATGGACTCACCCATCTTGACTCTTGACGGGGAAGGCTGTTGTTGGTTTAGCGTCCAGGAAACAGCAGAGAACGTCTCGGCTAGTAGAAGCTAACGTTAGCATTAGCAACTCCACCACACAGCAGAACTCCTTCAGGCTTGTGTTATTTGTGGAGATAAAACATCAACATTTGTTGTTGTTACAGGCCACCAAATGCAAATTTGGTCTATTTGGATAGTATATGCACAATGATAGATAAAAATGCACCTTTAAAAAAGAAAACAGTACCAAATAATAGAGCAAGTTGGATTGATGATGAACTTAAGCATTGTATGGTACAAGGAGATGAAGCAAAAAAAGTTGCAACTACTTCCAACTACAAATCAGACCGGCAAGTATATCGGAAATTACGAAATTATGTAACTAAATTGAATAAAAAGAAAAAGAAGTTGTATTATAAAAATCTAAAGAGAAGAAACAGGATACCAAGAAAATGTGGAGTATTTTAAATGGCATGATGGGAAGGAAAGGTAAATCTATGCCATCATTTCTTGAATCAGAGGGACAATTCATCACTAAACCATTGAGCATTGCCAACCATTTAAATAATTATTTTAGTGAAAAAATTAACAAGTTAAGAGGTGAGATGAGTCAAATAAATAACATAAAATCAAATAATTTAATAAAAAATAAAATTATGGTAGGTAAACATTGTAAATTTGAATTTGCTAAAGTGTTCATAAGCTATGTAGAAAAATTATCATTAGAATGTAAAGAAAAACCATCTGGTGTTGATAATATGGACTCAAAATTATTAAAATTGGTTGCACATTTAATTTCTATTCCTGTTTGTCACGTAATAAATTTAAGCTTAGAAAAAGCGACCTATCCATATTCTTGGAAAACAGCAAAAATTATACCATTATCCAAAAAAGCTAATCTAGTGGGTCAAATTGTAGACCTATTAGCCTACTGCCCATTCTGAGCAAAATAATGGAGAGAGTTGCATATGATCAAATTCAAAATTACTTTTTAGTTAATGATTTAAATACAGATTGTCAACATGCATATAGAGCTGGACATTCTACAACTGCCCTGACTCAAATGACAAATGACTGGAGTAGTGAAATAGATAAGAAAAATTTGGTTGGAGCAGTTTTATTAGATTTTAGTTCAGCTTTTGATGTTATTGATCATGATCTTTTATTACAAAAACTAAAGAGTTATGGTTTTTGTCCAGCAGCAGTCCTGTGGTTACAGAGCTACCTGAAAAACAGAAGACAAACTGTTTATTTTAATGGAAGTTTTTCTGAAGAAAAAACTATGTCTTGTGGGGTTCCACAGGGAAGTTGCTTGGGTCCACTTTTATACTCAATTTTCACAAATGATTTGCCGTTTACCCTGAAGAATGCAAAGGTCTCTATGTATGCAGATGATTCTACAATATATTCATCAAAACCATCAGTAGAGGAACTTGAACGGGTCCTGACGGAGGAACTAAAGTCAGTTGTTGAATGGGTAACGAGTAATAGACTCAGTTTAAATGTGGCCAAGACTAAGTGCATTGTCTTTGGAACCAATAGGATGCTGCTGGATGAGCCTGAACTAAAACTATGGGTAAAAGATGTGATGGTTGAACAAATAACAGAGACTGAACTTTTGGGTGTGATTATTGATAGTAAACTGTTGTGGTCAAAGCATATAAACAGAGTGGTCACCAGGATGGGCAGAGGTCTCAGTTGTTAGAAGATGTGCTCATATGCTGCCTTTTAATGTGGTGACAAATGTAACTGAAACACTTATGCTTTCACAGTTAGATTACTGTTCAGAGGTCTGGTCATGTGCTGCACAGTCTCATATAAAAATGCTGCAAACTGTAAAGCAGCTAGATGTGTCCTACGATGCTCATACAGAACTAATGTTAACTGGATGCATAGTTGTCTATCATGGTTAAAGGTACAAGAAAGATTTAAGACATCACTTCTGAATTTGACCAGGAAAATTATAATAACTAAAGTACCAAGATTACTATATCAGGTGCTCAGTTTTAGTTCTGATGAGCATATGGAACCAGGCATGCTGTTGAGGGCAGGTTTATTCTGCCTAGAGTACAATCAAATAACGCTAAGAGGACGGTGATGTATAGATCAATGTTTACATGGAACACATTGCCTGGTTACATTATCAATTCAAAATTCTTTTAAAGAGACATTTGCTTGCTGAACAGCTTCATGAACATTGACATTGTGTATATTTCTCATGTAGATTAATATTGGTAGCTATAATTATTATAAAAATTAATATAAAAATTAACTCATAGAGTTCTGTAGTTTTGTATTATTATAAAACAAAGTCAATAATGTATAAACTAGGTTCTGTGTCTGTGTGTGTTGGATGTCTGTTTTTGTGTATATGCATTTTGTATTTGTGATTGTTGTGTAGAGAAATGTAAATATATTGTATGGCAGCATTTCTGACAGACTCCAGGAAGACTAGCTGTTTGATACAGCTAATGGAGATCTAAATAAATGAAATGAAACACTGCAAAGCAAATGGAGTTAGTGGAAGAGTCGCGTTGCTGTTAGCCAATCAGAGGCAAGATGTCCAAATATTGGAAAATAAGTCTCCACATCCTGCCGTCTGAAGCTACTTTCTCCTTCAGCTGACCTCTACTTCCTCAAACAGGAACGTCTGAGCTTTTCTTCCCCAGAAAACAACTTACAATACATTCATTCCTACTAGAGACCACTGCAAACATATTAAAAATATAAATAAATTTGACCTTTAAAGGAATAAAATAAAATAATGGGATCGTATATTGAGAAAATGATCATGAAACATGTATCTTTGACAGGGAAAGTGTTGTTAATCTTTCCTTTACGCAACTTTTGTTCTAAATCTAAATTAAACTATTTCATCTTTTATTGTTTTTTTATACAGAAAATTTATTTTTATTACTTACTTTTTCTCTTTTCCATTATTATCTTGTTTTAATCGTTTAAAAAAGTGTATTGTGCTTGTGAAGCACCTTGTGATTTTGATCTTGGAAGGCGTTATCTATCTCCTTACTGGAGGTTTTTGTTTTGCAGCATGACCCATTTGTCTTGAGACTCAGTTTGCACATATTCACACATTTATCCTTATTATTCAGGAATAATTTAGTGCTCAGTGTTTATTAATGGCTGATGACAATGTGTCTTGACCCAGTTGTCACAAGCCTAAACTATGTTTCACATAGCAACATTATAAGGGTTTTTTCCACCAAATAAAAAATAAATCAGGTTTTCTTTTATATTAAAACAAGTTTTCCCTTTTGGCAAACAGCCTTGCTGTGAACACCATTAACATTTTTCTGTTGCTTCACCAGAATGAGCTATTCATATGAGACATTAAAGGGAACATATTATGTACAACTCACCTTTTGCATCCTTTAGTGCTGCCATGTGGGCCTCTACTGTCTCTATAAACACTCCAAACGTGAAAAAGTCTATCCATCCGTTTTCTGTCATTGTTTGGTTTTAGGAATTATGTGCCAAAAACAAGCCGTTTCAAAAAGTCCCCATTTGTGATGTCACAAACTGTGACATTAGAATAAAACTGTCTCTCGTGTGCAAGAGAGCGCTGCTGCTGGAGGAGCAGTTGCTCTACTCTGAGCCCCTCCTGGATATCGGAGCTTCTCAGCTTATAGCAGCCTGAGCGCGGGATGGGTGGGCGTGGCCAGCTCCAGCTTGTTTTTTTTTAGTGACAGAACCCTGAAACGGCTCATTCTGGAAGGTGCTGAAACTGTCAAGAATAAAGCTGCTGAAATCGCTTTATGTGAGAGAGAGTTAGTGCAAAGAACTTTGTGAACATGTATTGTATCACCTATAGAACTATTATAACTTAAGAAAAAAGTGATAATACACTGGCTGGCCAAAAAAAAGTTTCCCACATGATTTAACTAAGCAAATAGATACGAGCCTCCTATTGGATAATTACTGCATCTTTCAGCTGCAACAAGTTATTTATCCCCAACTGGTGCCATGAGTTGCTTCTCATTTCTTCAACAACCATGTGGAAAGACACATCTGGTGGTTGTGGAAAAGAAGTTAGTCTGTTTGAGAAGGGTCACATCGTTGGCATGCACCAAGCAGAGAAAACGTCTAAGGAGATGCAGAAACGACTAAAACTGGGTTCAGAACTGTCCAACGCATTATTAAAAACTGGTGTGATGAGTCCAGATGGACCCTGTTCCAGAGTGATGGGTGCATCGGGGTAAGAAGAGAAGCAGATGAAGTGATGCACCCATCATGCCTAGTGCCTACTGTACAAGCCTGTGGGGGCGGGGCTATGATCTGGGGTTGCTGCAGTTGGTCAGGTCTTGGTTCAGCAACAGGATGTGCTCCAAGAATGAGGTCAGCTGACTACCTGAATATACTGAATGACCAGGTTATTCCATCAATGGATTTGTTCTTCCCTGATGACACGAGTCCAGACCTTAACCCCATTGAGAATCTTTGGGATGTGCTGCAGAAGGCTTTGTGCAGCGGTCAGACTCTACCATCATCAATGCAAGAGCTTGGTGACAAATTAATGCAACACTGGATGGAAATAAATCTGGTGACACTGCAGAAGCTTATCGAAACAATGTCACAGCAAATGTGTGCTGTAATCAAAGCTAAAGGTGGTCCAACAAAATATTAGAGTGTGTGACCTTTGGATTTTTTTGGTGGCGACTTTTTTTTTGGGCCGGGTAGCGTGTGTCTTCTTTAAACTATGAGACTAAATGAGAGCTACATAGATTTAGCCTCACAAACATTCAGACTAAACATCTCATGGAGAAGCCACTCGTCAGCGTTTACTCTTCTCCTTCATGTCACAACAAAGTCCCTCTCATCTCTGTTCAAGAGCCATTCCTCTCTTTTCCCTCCTTCATCTTCATCATTTCACATCTGTTGCCATCTCTCTCTCTTGATTACTTCTTTTCTCCATCCTCATTATCTCCCTCCTCCCTTACCTCTCTCCTCCCTCTTCTGAATCTTTTGCATTTTTCCTTCTTTTTTTTTTTGCTCCCACCCTGGAGATAAAGCTTCGGCCTATAGACCCAAGCGGTGGTGGGGTTCCAGATGGTCCAACAAGCAGAAGGTCCTCAAGTGACCTCCTGGCAGCTGATCCTGTCCTACCTGAAGCCACAGGAAATCCAAGAGGGAGCATGCATCTCGTTCTGAAATCAGAGGCAGAGGACAGGAATGGGACAGGGTGCTGGGATCAGAGTTGTGTAACAGCTGAGATCATTCAAAAAGACCTAAACTATGAAAACAGGGAGAATAGCAGACGGATCACATTATAGACAGAAATCTAAGAAGGGATTTGAGACAATGAGGGATGTAGAATTGAAAGGGAGACTCAGTGAGGCATAGATGACAGCTTGTGATACCACATTAGTCACCGTGCAGAAAGATGGAGGTGTCCACACGGTCTCTTTAGCTTTGTCTGCTCTAATAGTTGCGAGTGTGTGTGAGAAGGTGCGGTACCCTGGATGGTGTGCCCGTGTTTAGACAGCGGCTGCAGCGGTTTTGATGGAAACACTCTGGGGAAGGTGGGAAGGGAGGAGGAGAGGGGAGCAGGGCAGTGCTAATTGGGACAGAAGATCGGGGTCAGGAAGTAAGAAGGAGTGGAAGAGAGGAGAGGAGGAGAGCCAGGGAGTCCTCAAGCCCTCCAGTGATGCACTCTGCTTANATGATGCGTCTCTCTCGTAATTAGCAGACAGTAATTAACGCTGCGATCACCTGGGTCTCTGTGGGTCACAGACTCTCTCCTCGCCACTCATCTTCAGCTCACTACAAACAAGCGCCAGTTCCATCCCTGCGGTCCGGCGCCCCGGTCCTCCAGGCGGGCCCCGTGGCTCAGACTTTTTCTAATAAAAGCATCGGTACCATATGGGACACACGCTATGGATAAATCTATGTCTGTCTAAACCAGCCTGTGTTTATTTGTGTGTGTTTGCAGCTGCGTGTGTGTGTGTGTGTGCTCTGAGTTTTTTATGGGAGGCAGCCAGTATTTTGTACACAGCCTGTCAGGCTTTGTTGGAGCGGGCCTCACCTCCAGGCTGGTTTAAATATTAAGACCGAGTTGTGGCCCAACATGCATATTTGAATGGATCCCTTGTGTGGTTGAAAGAAGCAGCACAGCACCGATTAGGCCACACAACAATGATTTAAAACTTATTTCTGTTGTCATCCAATCAAGTTGAACCTCTCAGGTTTACCTCAACCAGCGAGTGTGTGATTGACAGAAACATGCTCACGTAGACACACATTTGTATCACACACACACACAAAACCATGAAAAGGAAAATACACACAGATGGTGGCGCAAGAGACAATATGCTTTTGCTGGCTTGCTCTGCGACCGTTAATAAAACATGGAGTTGCTGAGACATTCTTTCCAGGCAAGGCCATCTCCGAGCAAAGCTGTGTGCTTAATAATACAGATATGAATCTATCCACACCTCCCCGTTTCATCATTTGTGTGTGCCCGGGGATTGGGTCGTGTTGAGTCTTGCCCCCCAGGGGTGGCGACGGCTCCTGGGGATGTTCAACGTTCCTATTAATTGAATTTTAAAGTGACCTTGCAGTGATATTGATCTGCATTTGATGAGAGCCGCACGGTCGCACACACGGAGAGACACGCGCGCATCAATCCTGCCTTCTTGCATCCCTCGCCGGCTCAAGGTTAGCAAAGTGAGCAGCAGCCCAGCTGTGGGTGCTTGGTTGTGGGGAGGATTTGTCAGAGTTCGGTGATGGCTGAAGTTTAGGAGTTGTGCTGAGCCGTGCAATAAAGAGAGAGGGAGGGGCCGGCAGAGGATAGATGAGGAGAGGAGGGGAGTGAAGGAAGTGAAGAGGGAGCAGGTTAATGTCAGAGGGTGAAGCAAAACAGGAAAAGATTCTTAAAAATCTTGGAAATTTTGTGGGTGGGTTTTCCAGGGATAATTGAAAATATTCACAAGCCAGATGTGAGAAACAAGGAGACAGCTCTGACCTATTTTAGAGTTGGGATGCTGCTCAGCCTCAGCTTCTCCACACGCAGCTCCCTCTACTGGTCACAATCCTGCAGCACACCCAGAAATTCACTCGATTAAGTGTTGTCTTCCCTCATTAGTTGCAATAAAAGTCAGCTGTGTACAAATCACTTGCATTGGAACGTATTCCTCCACCACTTTGCCAGCTAATAACAGCTGTCAGAGTGAGTTTGAGCTTTTGATGCCCGAGCAGATGTCAGCTGACTCTGATTACAGGAAATGGCTCAGAGTTACTTACTTGATACGGATTTGTCTCTAGGAAAAAATAAATCAGAGCTCATTTAATCTTCTGAGCCGCGATTCTGTCAGATTACACGTGAAAGCATACAGAGCTACTTTGTTGCACGTAGCAGCGTCACACCCACATCTCTCAGATGTGTGTGTGCGTGTGGGAGTGTGCCCGGCTGGTGCATGGGCGTGTGAGGCCATGAAGGGAAGAAAAACAGCAATTTATAGTTCTTCTCCACTATTTCTGTTTCTAATTCTGACATATTTCAAACGTCCCCCTTTTGTTTGCCACCTGTTCCAGGATAACTGAGTCCAGTCATCCCTTCAGATTTAAACAGCATGATAGATAGAACAGGTTCAAATGTTGGTGAAAATGTGCAACAGTCTTTTGGAAATCAAGCTGTTTTAGCAATACTTGTGTTCGATCACTGATTTGTCACATTTCAAGGGTCAAAATCATGTTAAAGAGCCTTCGGCCTTTTCTGGCTCTCATCCCACAAACGGTGAGGCTGATTGTGTGTTTCACCGCCACACTGACGGGTCAACGGCGATTGATTGTTTGCCGTTAATCACCGTGGTTATTGATTACCTGGCAGGAAAGCATCGATTCCTCACCGATCGGCGCCGCTATGCCACTTCCACACTTTGCCTGTGAGCTCTCTGTCATTTAGCGCTTTGCTGGTGCAATATTGTCATTATGACACCCCAGGCGTCAGCGCAGCTCAGTCACTCCCTGGTGGGAGATATCTGCTGCGTTCCAGAGGCAGACAAACGTTTTTCTACATGGATGTGGCGCACCTGAAGTGGACTTTGTGTTGGTTAGTGGCCTTCAGGCCAGTTTCCGCTGTGGTGATAAAGGTTTGCTTATTCACTTCCTCTCCAAAGCCAACTCTATTGAGGGTGTGGTGTGATTTTAAAATACAGGTTAGCTGTTGCCCCGCTCCCCTTTTGCCTCTCTTTCATTTTTTCACCTTGGTGTGACTGCCGTCCCTCCATTAAAACCTTGTCCAAAGTAATGAGTTTAAAGCCAGGGTGTCTGTCTGAGAGAGAGAGAGAGAGAGAGAGAGAGAGATTCTTGTGCATTAGGAGAAACACACACACTCTAGGGAAGTGGGAATAATCATGTGTGTGTGCGTGTGCGTGTGCATGTGCGTGTGTGCGTGTGTGTGCGTGTGTGTGCGTGTGTGTGTGCGTGTGCGTGTGCGTGTGTGTGTGTGTGTGTGTGTGTGTGTGTGCGTGCAGTAAGGCTTTGAGGTATCCTTTGACAGCAGTGAATTTAATAAGCAAATGTTAAAGGTAGAAGGAGGTGGGGTGGAGGGGAGTGCAAAGGGCTTTGCTTATGAAATATGAATGACTGTTTCTGCGTCTTCTTCAGCGGGCCTCATCTCGTCTCTGGTTTGCATTTCGTCCTGCTTCCTCCCGAACGACACGCTCGGTCTTTTTAGCAGGAACGTCGTGCTTCATATGAATATCTTTCCTCGACTTGACGAAAAGAGCTGCAAAGAGTTTTAACCAGTTGTGGCACGTGTTAACTCGGGGGAGGGTTTCTCTTTGGCTCGGAGACTTTGAAACATTTAGCATGCACACCACAATGGGGCTGCATGAGGAGAAAGTTACTGATCCTAAATCAGTCAGCTCCTTAATTTCATATCTCACAGCTCTCCTTGGGTTGGAGAAAAAGGCGACATTTGAGATCAGGATTCTTTTTGCTTCGTGCCACAGATTTTTTTTCTAAATTAGACATGTTGTTGGCTAGCCTGGCAAACCATCCTATATATGTGAATATATAGTCTGGCCACGGTGCATTGACGGCTCTCAGTCGTGGGGCGGGATCTATGGTTGTCTTTCAAACTGTCTGCATGCTATTGGATAACAAACAACGTGACAGACTCATGTCTGTGGATGTCAGTCAGCGAGGCAGTCCGCCATACTCCGTCAAAGAAGATGCAAATACATCCTTTTCTAAAAAACTAAGTGAAATTTATTCTGTTGTCATTTTCCCCAGAGTTAGATAAGTGGGGGGAAAGCACATTGTAACCAGCCCAGTCATTCCCCTAATCTGGCATTATTCTGTTAGTTTTAGCTTAGCATAAACAATGTGAGTGAATGGTAACAGCTAGCATTTTGTGTGAAAAAAGCCATGAAAATTACTCAATAATGATCCTAATTTTTCTTGGTGACCTCAATAATCACATTGACTGCAAATGAAAATAATAAGTAACGTAAAGGAATTATAGAGGCTGATTTAAACTTGGGACTGTATTACAACAAAACGCCACTGCAAGGTGCAAGGACATGACACAGCAGCCCCAAAAAACACCTAGTTCACCTGTCGTGTACTCTGCCATTTTTAGTGCAACATGCTGTTCCTTCAAGAAACTATACCGGGTATAAGCTTAGTAGCCATGCATTTGTGATTGTGGAAGTAGGTGTTTTGTTGAATTTGATTGATTGAAATGCTAGCTGTTACCATTCACTTACATTGTTTATGCTAAGCTAAAGCAAATGGAACACTGCCAGATTAGGAGAACTGGACTGGTTACAAAACGCTTTTTCCCACTTTTATGACAAGACAAAATTTCACTTAGGGGTGGAACATCCCTTTAAACATGCTTTTGTGCCAAATGAAAGGTAGAAAAAAGTTTTTGCGTTTATGAATCACGTATTTTTGTTGTGTTGCAGGAATGACATAAAGCACATGTTTATGATCAGATAACAAGATGGCAGATAAACAAGAGGTACAAAATCAGGGGTCATCTCCCTGTGTATGAGGGATTTTCCAGGTGCTCAAGTTTACTCTCACACACCAAAAACATGCATGTTAGGTTAATATGTCGCTTAAAGGCATTTGCCAAATGAATACATAGAAACGTAAATAGACACATGCAACAACACAATATCTCACATTTCTACAGGAAGCAAGAAATGCAACAGTTGGTTCTTGACGATGACTTTTCTTCCTTTAAAGCACAACTAATTACCTAAATTACAGACCACACACATAACAAATGATGCATGAATCCTCAGAAGCCTAACCCCTTATTTATTTGGCATGCATGTCTAAAAGCACAAACGTAAGATTGAACAGATTTTGACATGAAATGTCAAAATATTTAAGAAAAGCATAAATAAAAGTATTGCTGTTGCAGAACGCATTATTGTAATCTACTGGCTTCACAGCATACATATTGGTAGCTTAAATGTATTTTTTCTTTGGGATGTGTTTGTAAACCCAGCCTCATCTAATATGGATAAGGTTTTATATTGCAGCTCTGCAAAATAATACCTGCTTTCCACACAAACATAATATCCTAATGCTTGTTTTATCCTCACTTCCTATCAGTGCTCCTTCTATTAGTGCTCTCCTTTTTAAACAATTTCCAAAGAAAACACATTTCTGTTGTGCTGCATAGCTGTAAACACAGAAAAGTATAAACCGAGAATCCTGCATAAAATCTTGCTGTCTTGCTAATATTTTTGGTTCAGCAGAGAGAATGTTTATTGAAAAGTGCAGATGTACACGAAGAGATGCCTCGCTCTGCAGCGGCGCTTATAAAGCTACAGAGGAACAGAACCACTAAGACATGAGATGATGCTTGAGAACAGTGTCAGGCTGCTCTGTAGTTCACAACAAGTTTGCAAAGATTCTGAGCTCAGAGTTTAGTTTTGCGTAACAGCAGCACATCAATGGAAGCGTCTCATACAGACGTGGAAGAATGTTGGTACCGATTCATTAAAGAAAGGAAAACCTGCAAATAAACAGAAGTAACTTGAAACTGACAAAAGTAATAAATTACTGAAAATTGGCTAACAATGATAATCTGATAATAATCAGTCAACTTCAGCTCAAACAGCAACAAATGATAGATCTGACACTTCTGACTTTGAATTTCTCCTCTAATCTCTCCTTGGTTAGCATTCTGGTTCCCACATCTTGACATCTGCCTTGAGTTTGTGACCACGTCCAGGAGGGTTGGCTACAGTCCTGTGGACATTAAACTTCTGAAAAAACGCTGTAACTGTAGAAAAAGAACATCAAGTTGCTTGATGGTTTGCTTTTGACATTCCTGTCAATCAGTGTCTTTCTGATCCCCTGAGACAACTGTCTCCAGCTTTCTGTGGTCCATGTTCAGAGTGGTGCACAGCCTGATACCAGAAAGCACTTTGACTATTATTTATCCTACATACAGACATACTGAGATTAAATATGAGACACGCATTAGTTTAACATGCCCTTATGGTCAAATTATTTTGAGTCATTCTAGTGGAATCATCAATCTGTTCAGGTAATTTTAGTTTAGTTTAGTTTAGCTTAGTTTAGTTATGCTGGTTTTACTTTACTGTTTATAATTCTAAACAGTTTCTGGAAGTATGGGGAACCAGGTCCCTGTATGACCGGGGTCAGAGCTTTTATTAGTTTGAATGCAGTATGCATTCAAACTATTGTTTTCCTGTTTCTCTTTATTAGTTTGAATGCTTGGTAAAGCATTCAAAGTATTGAGTTTCTCCTCCTCCATTTTTCAGATTCCGTACGTTTTTTGAACTGTATCTCCTCCTACAGTTTTTCAGCTATTTCAGCAAGTTTGGTATCGAACCGTTCAGCTCGTTCAGCTCTTTCCGGCTATATCTCTTGGTATTGATATCTTCAACCGTTTCCGATTTATTCAGCTTTTTTTGCGATTTTTCAGCCCATTGAAATGAATGGAAAATGCTTAAAATCGCTCAATTTTGCACAAAATCGTTCATCTTTTTGACCTCTTACTTGCCAGGGTTAACTTCAACCTAGAGACTTCATTCAACTTTTAACAAACTCAAAAGAAGTTCAACTATTTCAAATTTTTTCAGCTTCTTGATATCTTTTACGGTTTTTCTATAATCACAGGTTAAACTTGAGGTACGATTTTGGAAAGTTCAGGACTTTCTCCTCCTCCCCCCATTCAAAAGAATAGGGCCAAAAACAGACTTTGCTCGACTTCAGGAAGTGCCATGAGAGAACCGTAGAACCGAGGGAAATGAGACTTGCGCTGGATGAAAGCTGACGGATTTTCCTCCGTTTTGAGCTATAATTTATGGACGTACTCCAAAAACTGTGGTCGTAGCGTTAACTAGTTTGGAAAGGTTTTAAAATATTTCTCCTTCCAGCAGCTGAGTTGTGCTGTCCCAAATATGGTCATGCCTTTCCCACTGTGACTGACAGCTTCAGATCGAAATCCAGAAGGGGAAATTCTGCTAC
>SSNS01000084.1:1798065-1964910 GCA_006937985.1 Aphyosemion australe | reverse complement strand
CACACAGAGCACCATCAAAGCCTTCGGCCGCTGACGGTTTTGGAATTTTTCGAACCGGTGCAATAGTTTTCGAATGGTGATGCGAGGTTCGAGGCCTGAAATTTGATGTTTGGAGCTTCAGATCTGGAGAACGGCAGATTCAGATGATTTTCTCTAAACAAAAATCTGCTACGACCACATTTTTTTGAGTACACTCATCAATTACTCAAAAACAGTAGTTTTACTCGTCCGCTTCGATGGGATGTCTTGGTTTTAGCTGTATCTGTCACGGTTCTTGAGTTACAAGCGTCAGAAGGAGGATTCAGCCACATTTTCCTCCCATAAAAAACAGGCATTTTCTGCTCTGTTCTAAGTCAGACAGCTGAAATTGTCTCCTCATATCTCCTACAGAATTCGACGTAGCCACACAAAACTTCACACAGAGCACCATCGACGCCTTCTGCTGCTGACGCTTTTGGAATTTTTCTAATCGGTGCAATACTTTTTGAATGGTGATGAGAGGAACCAGTCCTCCAATGTGACTGTTGAAGCTGGAGATCAGCTGCAGGATCCGATGACTTTCTCTAAAGAAAAATCTGCTACGACCACATCTTTTATAGTTCATGTGTAATTTTTTTCAAAAACAGAAGGTTTTTTTGTCCGCTTCGATGGGATGTCTTTGTTTTAGCTGTATCTGTCACGGTTCTTGACTTACAAGCATCAGAAGGAGGATTCAGTCACATTTTCCTCCCATAAAAAACAGGCATTTTCTGCTCCAGACAGTATAAATGATCTCAACATTTCTCCTACAAATATTCTAGGTAGGAACACAAAAAATTAAATACAGCACCACCAAAGCCTTCTGATGCTGACGCTTTTGGAATTTTTCAAATCGGTGCTATACTTTTCGAATGGTGATGAGACGTTGGAGGCCTCAGATCGGACATCTGAAGCACAGATCCAAAGCCTTCCTTATTAAGGGGCCTGCCTGCTGCTTCTAACAACAGCAGGGCAGTGGTGTGATAATGGAGCTTTCTGATTGGTTCAGACTTTCCCGCTATTTTACTGTCTGAGAGCTGATATACGGAAAAGCTATTTTAAGTACAATCCTACTGGAGCCTGTCTGCTTGTTTCAGCAAACCAGTATCAGAACCAGCATCTGATTTAAGACCAGAACCAGGATCAGAACCAGCATCTGGTTTGATACCAGAACCAGGGTCAGAACCCCAGAACCAAAGCCACAATCAATACTCTCTCTCTCTCTGTTTCTCTCTCCCTCTCTGTTTCTCTCTCTCTCTCTGTGTTTCTCTCTCTCTTTCTCTCTCTCTTTCTCTCTCTATCTGTTTCTCTCTCTCTCTTTCTCTCTCTCTCTCTCTGTTTTCTGTCTCTCTCTCTCATTTTCAACTTCACTTCAGTTCTAATGCATGTTTATCTATCAGTTTCAGCTGCTAAATTCATAGTTCAGCTAATTGTGAAAATTTAACTATTAAACTATTCCTACTCAAATACCAGCTGTTTAAACATTTCAGCTGTCCACCTTTTTAAACTGTGTACTGAGATTTCAGTTTTCTGCTGTTTAGGATTTTTTTCTCTATTCTCTACTTACTTTTTGGGCTTTTTAAAACTTTTTAGCAATTTTTGCTCCTAAAACTTCAAATACATTCAGCACATTTTGACAATTAAGCTTAGTTTTAGCTTCAATTCAGCAGTTTCAGCTATCGTATTCAGCAATAAAGCATTCAAACGTATTTCTGCAAGAAATGCAATTTATCTAGTTATAATTACAGTTTACTCCCCATTTGGCCCACAAGTCCAGAATCAATCCACCCTTAAAGTAAATACTTGGAGAATTGATTTGCAAGTTTATTTTTTCACCCATCCTGCATACCTTTGATCTTTGCTTTTTGAAGTCCAGTTCTATGAAAAATGTCCATTCTAGGAAAATGCACATTCAGTGATTACTTTCTGAAGGTCTCATTAACTCATTCACTGCCAGCCATTTTCTGATCAGAAAGCCCCTGACACATCGACGCAGGTCTAAGTCTATGGGCGACGCCATGTTTCCTTTTATGGGAGCCCGTGAGGACAAATGCATTTACAGATTCGTAACAAGTGATTACAAAACTTCCTCCATTCACAAACTTTGTTTTAAAGATTTACCTCTTTGCTCGTTGCCAGTGATGAACCCTAACCCTACCCTAACCCTAATGGCCATCCGTTGGTGAGGTCTTACCTCGAACACAAAACTTCTGCTTGCTTGTGATGATTTAGGTATGTACTGCCCCCTATCGCCAGGAAAAATACACACCGTCACTTTAAATGTTAAAATGTGCTTCTTATTTTTTTAGAATAAAGTCAAGACTTGTCTCTGAGTTTTAGTAGAGTTAAAGCGTCACCATGAGGGGGAGCCATTTTGAACTAGCTAAAATTCAAAGAGAGCAATAGAGCTGCCTGTAAATGTGAGATAATTACCCACACATCAGGGGGGTACTCTGGTGTTTCGATGTAAACCTGCTGCCAGCAGTTTCTCACTTAATCATTCTGTAACTACCTGCCATATTAACCCAGACTGACAGGTACTTTCAGTCATAAATAACGTGAAATGAAAATAATTAATGCTTTCAGGATATTTGGAATCCATTCATGTACCTTGAAAGCTTTTTTTGCGTTTTCACACCTGGATAGTGAAATCTCAGGCATCTGTCGTGCTAAAACAAACATCTGGAGATTAAATTTGGATTTAACAGATGTAAAACGACTCACATGGAGGGATGTTTGCATAATATCTGGCAGTCGTGTGGAAGTTTATTATGATGTTATTATGATATGATGGGCTACTCCAAATTTTAAGCTCTTAAGGCTTTTTCTCCAACATTTGAACACCGCTGGCACTAAAGTGGAAATCAACTAGCTAGTCAGTATCTTAATTCTGGATAAATGCATAGTGACATAGTAACAGGGGGAGTTGGGATCCAAGGAACAATCCCAGTCAGGATGCAGGAAGAACGTCTATAATACCTTTGAAACATTTTATAAGACCATTGTAGAAACACCGGAAGAGGCGTTTAATGAAATGAGCACTCTTATACTTTTTTTATTCTGCAGAGAGAAAATCTTTTGATGTTCGATTAATAAAAAAATCATTAGCTCTTAGCAGTTAACAAGAACCAAAAGCTTCAGTGCTGCTGAGATTTCCCCCGTGGAGATGTTTCCAGGTGAATGTCTGATGGTGAGGTGTAACTCACACAGAGGAGAGAGGAAACTTTCTGACTGCACTGACGTCTTTTTATCTTTTCATTTTCCAAGGTGAGTGAAAGCATATGCTTTCACTTCTTTCTCTTTGGTCTGTTCCCTTCAGGGGTCTCCACAGTCAATCATCTGTCTCCATAGACCTGTTTTCTGCATCCTCTACCCTCACAACAACTAACTTCATGTTCTCTTTCATCACATCCATAAATCTCCATTTTGATCTTCCTCTCAGGGCTCCAACCTCAGCGTCATTCTACCTATGTCATCACTGTCTCTCCTCTGGACATGTCCACACCGTCTCAGTCTGTCCTCTCTGACCTTATCTCCAAAACATCCCCGCGAGGGAGGGAGTGAGTGATTTGTTCATGCTACGATTTAGCACCGGACATTTTAAGCTAGCTTTCAGGAAGGGAGGGGGTGAGTCGTGAGTGATTTGAACGTGCTGTTAGCAGAGCGATGCTACTGGGAACTAATGAGCTTCCAGGCCAGAGCAGGTAAGAAAATGCTTTTATTAACAAACTGGCTGTTATTTTTTTCCTCAATTTTAATGATAAGCTAGATATATCTCTACTAATGAAATTAGTTTGCTAACAGTAACAGGGACGAGTCAGTAAATGAGTCAGTTGGGATTGTGACTCGTGATTCGTGAGTCAGTAAAGTGATTCTCGAGTATTGAACGATTCGTTCATGACTCGCACATCACTACTCTACAACGTCCAGTTCTGGCTCCTGTCTTGTCCTCATGGACACTAGCCTGGCCAGCCATACCAATGCTTCCTTATGGGAAGCAATGGGTCTGGTAACGCTCCCATTCAAATAACCCCACCCCCTGAGAATTCTAACCGAGCCAATCAGCGCTAAGCAGAGTGCGTCACACACCACGACACTCAGTTTCTCATGAACAACAAAGACGGCGTCTGAAGCGGAGTTCGCTGCGGCTCTTTCCTCTGTTCTGAATGACTTGGACGTGTCTTTAAAACCACAACAAGAATTAGCGCTAAAAGCCTTTCTCCTAAAGAAAGATGTTTGCATCGTGCTACCGACTGGAATTGGAACTTGAACTCCTCTGTCAGTCCTGCTTCAGCATGCTTTACATTTGAATGTTTTGGACTTTCAGTGTATCTGTTAAAGTAGAAAAATACTCCAGAACACAAAATAGAGAACTGTACCAAAGGTACTGATGTTATTAAAAGGCAGAAATTCACTTTTGTCTCAAATAAGGATCCCTAATGAATGAATAGACTTTATTAGTGGGGATGCTTTTATTTAATTTAATAATCATTCACAGTTTTGTTTTGTTTTTCATTCCAAATCTAATCAAAGCTTGTTTCTACAAACAGAACTTCATTATATTCCTGTCATTTGTGCTTTAGGCTGCAGTGAAATAAACATAGCTAGCACTTCTATTAGCACTTGCCAATGAATTTAAGTGTACAGAATATATAATGTGGTATTGTTGCCAATATGAAGGTTTCTACAAAAAAGTTTGCATAAACTGCTTTTGACAGAGTTGCTGTAACAACTAAGGACCTGCACGTACTAGCTGTTAGCTTGTTGATCCAATTAACCTAATTGTGTTTCTCTACACTGAGGTTGTTCAAAGAGTTATCTACAACACATAACACATTACGTGCTCTTTACCTTTTCACAAAACCTCACATCTAAACATCTGAAATCTCACTTTAAAGGTACAATATGTGAAAATGAAGTAAGACTGACATCCTGTGGTCAAATTTGGTTACTGCAGCCCATTTTCAAAGCAGAATGAGTGACTTTCTCACTACTGCTCTGTGAGTTTCATGGCTGTTGCCAGCTACAGCTCAGTACCAAAAGACTCTAGATGATGAGTCATACACAGTAAGTTGATAAGATAAATACATTTCACTGTAATATTGAGTTGTTGATCATTGAAAATGTAGCTTGAGATATTTTTAGATGCGACTATTTGTTTCTCATTCACCGTTAGCATTGTTAGCTCAACGTTAGCCTCTAGCCTTCTTTACCCAATATTGGAGGAAAACAAAAAAGATGCCGTGGCTTTGTCAGAACCCCCACATCCAGCACAACCAGCAACAGTCGAGCGTGAAAGCTCCCCACTGTCAGAATTGACGCGGGTTGGACTGGCTGAACCGGGAGTTCGGATGTGGCGTGTCAGAATAACCCAGACGCGGAGTGAACTGACTTCGGGAGGAACTGAACACGCAGCTTTAATCTCGGAACGCGGCACGTAACTCGAGGAGTAACGAGGAAGTGCGGGCGTTCCGGTAAGAGAAAAAGACTGACTTACGTATCGAAGACAGTCCGTCAGCGGGTCTGGAACGTGGGCTGACGTGGATTCGAGACTGGTCTGGAATGTCGACCGATCTGGCGTGGATAGTGGCTGGTAAGCCTGGTAAACTCTTAATCCAAAGTTCGTGGTAAACGATGGCTGAGTGCTGGAGCGGGCGGAATCACTTCCGTATATAGTCTCGGGGCGATGACGTGGATCTGAGGTGCCGACGAGGGATGCTGGGAAGTGGAGTTCTGGTGACGGTGGAGCGCCTGAGGGGACTGCTGGGAGTAGAAGAGGTGGGGGCAGCAGCAGGACCCGTGACACCCACCTGCTACTGGGCGGAGACCCAACCTCCCAGACCACTCTTTGCTCAGTCATCGTATGTTCTTCGTGCATGAGCTCCTGGTCCAAGTTACTGGTACCAGTCTCTGAGAAGCTCTCACTCATGATCCAGCTAACCTGAATTCCCAGCCACGCTGCTTCACCGATCTTGTCAGCCTCTCAACCACGTCGCTGTCCTGCGTATCCACAGGCTCCGGAACGCCACCTTCCTCCCGCGCCAATCAGACCTCCTCCGCGTGTGGAACGCTCTCACGCCTTTGTTCTCCGCTAAGCTCCGAGTCCCAACATAGCTGACAGGCTTCTTAGGGCCACTCCTGTTACTGGCTTAGGATCTTTACAAAATGCTGCTACCTTTTGTTGGCCGGTGTCATATTACGAATGTTGGACTCATCGTTCCTGGCTCACAGAATGTAAACAAAGACTACATCCCTCTTTGGCCTTTTTGAGAGGTAATAAACTGACACCCCCCCCCCCCCCCCCCCCCCCAGCTGGCTGAGAAGAAAATCTGTTTCTTTCCTTCCAACATGATTGAGACATCAGAGTGTTTTGTGATTATTTCACTGTAAAATTTTTACACATTGCACCTATAACGTCACACCCGAGACCCCCCGGGACCTGAACCTCTAATGCAGCAGTCAGTCAGACAGCTGTGATATCAGCACACACCGCGCAGTGAGGAACGGCTAACGAGCAAAGGAGAGATGGAAACCTGGTTGATGCAGACACATACCCTCAATTGCTCTTCGGCTCACTCCTACTAAACTTTTGTGACACAAAGCTGCTTTGCAAAATCCTGTAGGGTGCACACACACACACACACACACACACACACACACACACACACACGGGTGTAGATGTTAAGCCTTGCATTTAGCATGTTTAATAAGCTGTATAGTGTGAGGTCGGAGCTGGAACTCACGTGTTAGCACATGTAGTCCTCTTTAATTAATCTTGGACTCATTTTAAATGATCTGCTCATACACTCCTTAGGTTCTCTTGATCTTGTGTAAGTGTGAGGACTCATTTAGAGCCAGTGGATTTCTGTGGATTAGTCTAGTTCAGGGCTGATGTTTTCATCACAGGCTCCTAAACATGTGCATGACTCATATTTTATCTAGTGCTGCCGATGACATCACCATACATCCCACAGTGGTTGTTCTCCCTGGAGCTGTTTATCCAAATCTATATTTATCATCTTATCACACTCGGAGGAACCAGGTCTAACCTGCTCGGTCGATTACCAATATGTCATAAAGAGCCCAGGAGCTCCTTCTGCTCTAGTGCAGACACTAAACCAATGGAAATCTCTTCTTTTATAGCAGCTACAAACTTGTCAAACAGGAAAGCAGATTGGCCCAAGGAAAACCTTCTCAGTTTGATCTATGACGCTCATGCTGAGACAGCAGTGCCAAAGTTACTCTTCTTCAAAGAGAACCAGGGGAGCGCTTATTGCAATCTCCAGGTTGTTTAGCAAATTGAACGTTTATGGTTCAACTAGTACTGAAATATTCAAAATTACTCCAAAATAATTTATTGCACCCTTTCAAATATTTATTTTTGAAGGGTTTATTATTTATAATTCAATGGGAGAGTCCCAGTTTAGTCAGCTTGCGTGGTAAATATAGAACTGTGCAAAAGTTTTAAACTACTCCAAATTTAATTATACATTTTACTTCCATGTGCAATAATACTTCAGACTTTACGAAGGTTTAGCAAAGATTTCATTTGAACTTCGGCTGCTCCTTCTCTTATTTCCAGTTCAGCCCTTGAACGTGACCATGACAACATATTGTATGGCTGAAAATAGATGGACAAAGGACAACAGAAGAGTCAAGGCTAACATCTTAGACTCTCATAGAATCACTAGATTGTAGCTGCAGGGATGAAATTGACACTTGAGTGGTAACCTTAAATGTTCTGTTCATCCACCTGGTCTACCTGTTGGTACCCTTTGAATCTTGTCGATATCAGTCTTCAGGTGGCGCTGCAGTCCTGTGCTCTGGATCACTAGTACCAAAGCAAACTCTTTAACAGGTCTATAACCAAAAATGTAAAAGGGTCAAAAAAGGCAACATGAGGGTTTTTTTGGCTTGAAAAA
The DNA here is from genome assembly GCA_006937985.1 of Aphyosemion australe. NCBI lineage: Eukaryota > Metazoa > Chordata > Actinopteri > Cyprinodontiformes > Nothobranchiidae > Aphyosemion > Aphyosemion australe. The sequence goes on along the minus strand of SSNS01000084.1, from coordinate 1,956,970 downwards.
AGGATTCTTAAGTTCTGACCATGGGTTGGGAATTCAGGACTTAATACGTGTTGCAGAATCATTAAACTAATCAGGGTTAATAAAGTCTGGTGAGTCATTTACCCTTAAGCCGGTGCTTCGGGACTTTATCACGTGAATTCTTCTTCATATGTTCCATGGCTGGTTTCACTACCATCATAAAGGCAGAACTGTCTAAAATGGGTAGTCAATCGTCTTTCCTTGAGGACGGCTATCCAGTATGTTTTAGTTGTTTTCCTGCACCAACACACCTGATTTTCATCAGCAGGTGATTAACAAACTTCTGCAGAGCTCCATGAGCTGCTGATTAGGTGAATCAAGAGTGCTGAAGCAGGGAAACAACTAAAACATGCTGAATATGAGTCCACGAGGGACCAGGGTTCCCCACCCGTGGTCTAAAATGTGGACATCACTGTTCTGTAGAGTGTCCCCAGTCCTGATGAGCTTGCTCTTCAGTGATGCGTACGTATCTGTTGGTTGGTTTCATCAACATGGAGGCCAGAACATTCCTCGCTGCAATGACTTCAGACAAAATCTGGCTCAATTTCCTGGATGCCTTCTTATAAATTCAAGATCGAGCATTTTGAATTTAGTTTACTGCCTTTTCTTAATAATCCCACAAACCACCATGTAATCAACTACATATTCTGGATTTTAGACATATCAGCTATAAGATAATTAGTGCTGTCATGAGATTAAATTTTTTTTGAGATTAATTAATTATGACCTGTAATTAATTAATGTAATTAATCTCTTTTTTAATCTCACCTACTAATGGCTGAGAAAATCCCTCATTTTGATGTATTTTTATTTAAACTCATTACATTATTGTGGCAGACTAAAAGATTAATATATAACAAAAAAATGGCTTGAATGTTTATTTTTTAACAGGCGGCATAATACTGTGCTCTTTTGTCAGTGTCGAATAATTAGAAATTAAAAATAAAACATCAGGTCCATATAGAAAAATCTAAGTTAACGCATCAAGGAATGCTTTTTTGAGCAATGCAAATAGTGATCACAGAACCTGTTACTAAAACATTTATCTAAAATTAAAATAAACCTGTAAATTACTGTAAGTTAGCATTTCAAAACTGACAGTTTATCATAAAATATTATGCTTTTTCACAAAATCTGACATGTGGTATGGCATGATAGTTAAATATAATTACAAGAAATAAATACAAATAAAAAATCCCAACAGGTAGGCTAGAAATGTCCCAGTAAAGTCATAGATTAAAAATGAGATTAACGTGATTAAAGAAAAAGTGCACTAATTGTGGCTGTAATCAATTAATTAATCTCAATTAATGTCATAATTTGACACCCCTTAAATAAGCTGTTGAGGGCTTGGCTGAGCCTCTCAAACTAACCCGCTCAATATAGACAATTTGACCAGTTTACCTTACAGCTCAGGCGGCAGCACCTGGTACCAGGACCAAAACCCATCATCTCCTGTAAATCTATAAGAGATTTCACAGTTACTAATACGTCCAGTTATCCCTCTGGTCTTCAGTTTTGAGGTCATTATGATACCAAAAACAGCTTTTATGTCTCTTTCTGCAGCAGATAGTTTAAAATGCACCCCACCAGCATTACGATTCATTTAACCTGTAACCAATAGTGTATGAGTTTAATTATCCTTTTTTCCATTGACAGTGAAGTGGCATTAGTGCCAGAGGAGGCTTTAGCACAATCATGCACAATCGTTATAATCGATGTAAGTAGATGGTTGTTTAAGGCACATTGAAACTATTCATTCTCCGAAGAACCATTTAGTTCAAGGATATGTTGCAATTATGGCAACACAGCTGCAGATAAATGGGTAAACAAACTGTCTACGCTCTGGCTCAGTCTGCTGAGTTGAAAATGGAACATGACACCAATAAGAAACTTGGCCTGATAAAAAAATAATAGAATAGAATAGAATCGACTTTATTGATCCCACAGTGGGGAAATTCACTTGTCACAGCAGCACCATCACTCAAAGGGTAATTAGAGGAGAAATAAAAACAAGGGTACATGTATATGCACATAGGCAGTAATCTAGTATTGTAACCTTCGATCACTAAAAAAAATAAAAAGATGAAAGCAGACTTGCGTACCAACACTCTGCAGCATACTGTAAGAGACACAGTCAACAATGTGAATCCGGTATTGCACAATAATAGTCAAACAACTTTGAAGAACTAGCCACTGAATAGCAGTAAGGCAATGGACATCAATAGGCATTTTGTCAGGATTCTGTTGGAAAAGACCCAGAAACAGAGTCTGGGAGTTTAATTTAGGGAAATTACTGTGAACATAAGGCGTAGTTTCAGGGTAATTTTAGGGTGCCAGGGAATTTTTACTGAAACTTCGCAGCATGCGCATGTTTCCACTTTAGCCAGCTGGCTGAAAGGACCATTTTCCAGGTCATTTTTCAGGAACCAACAGAGTACCGGAACAGAGGTAGGTGCTCGGAATTGCCCGATAGAGTTGCTGAGCCGAACTAGTGATAAACTGATGCTGATTGGTTGGAACTCAGTAGGAAGTGACATCAGAAGACATTGTTGCTGGTGAAGCACAATGGAAGGAAAGGAAAATAAGCAACATTCACGCTGCTTTAAAGTTGATGTTTCTAAACTAAACACCAGAAAATGCAGTGGAAACCCCCCAATGACGTAATTCACGGGGCTTTGTTTTCTCACAGACCATCGTAAAAAATGTCTTCTGGTCATTGAACACCACATTTTACATCACACAGCTGCTCTCCTGGTCCTCCAACTCTATGTAATTATGCCGTACTATGACAGAATAAAACTTTTAATGTCATTAATGTCCGTGAAAGGGTTGAATTTGTATTGAAACACAACAGCTGAGAGGACCGAGCCATCGTGTCTCCTGGTCAATTTCCCCCCTGTCCAGAAATTTCCCAGAACTCCTAGGCCCAATCCCAATACTCGCATGCGCCCTACGCCCTTCTGTGAAGTGCACTTAGAGGAGGTGTGCAGTAAGGCTTCGAGTGTGTAGTACACAAGTGTGCTGAATTGGGACAGGGATCATTGCGTCATCGACCGTGACGCATGCCAGGATGCTGGTCGCTGTTTGTGCTACTTTTTAAAAATCTATAACATTTTCTAACAAACAATTATTTCACTAAATTTAAATTCATTGCTGTCTACATAACATCTTAGTCTAAAACTTTCAGAAGATGAATAAATATCATTACTCGTCTTAAAATGAACTTCTTTCATTTGAAAATACATGTTTTCAGAAAAGGCACTTGAGTCATTGCTCTGCCTTCTTCTCAAAATCCCCACGCAGCAATGGATTGTGGGTAATACCCTTGCCTGAAATCTGCATCGATGCGGACTTGGGCGAAGTACAGATCAAAGGTGCAAAATGGGCGTGGTCACCTTCCGCACTTGAGAATCCGGAAACCCTACACACTCACACCCCTGACCGGGAACGCGCGATTGAAAGGTGCAAGTGCGAGTATTGGGATTGGGCCCTAGAGTGGAAACACGGCTATAGAGGATAATGATAAAATGATGGTGCACAAATCACACTCTATCACATGTAATGGAGAGCTCTTATCATATACTGAAGACCTCACCAAGACCCTCAAAGAGTACTCATGTTCTTGTAAGTTTTTTTTATCATAACAACGTCTTCATCCTCTAGGGCGTACCAGCCCATGAGTTTTGGTGCCTTTCACAGCTTGTCAGAGAATCAAAGAAAGCAACAGCACAAAGACTGAGACACTGTGCAGAGAAGAACTGAGAGAAAGGGAGGACTGGGTGAGAAGAAGGTGCCTTTTGACTTAATTAAGAAGGGGAAATTAATTAGCAGCAGAATGTGAATTAATTAGAACTCCAAAGGCAGTTTAAAGACAATGGCATAAAGAGCTATTGTAGAGGTCCCATACGACTTGGCAGTTTGTTGCCGTACAAACATTATCCTATTAATTTGTAATTAAATACGTCTTGAGTCCTTTTTCCAACAATCTTTCTGTTTTTTCTTGGTCTTGATCGCACATTTACATGAGCAGGAGTTCTTTTTCTTACTGAATCCATGTCATATTTTATTTTCCTTTTATGACCTATTGTCATTAACACAATTCTCTTCTGAAATTGTGCTTCACTGATTATCAAAGGTTTTAATTCAAGTGCAAAAGAAAAAGAGTCTAGTATGGATTTTATGTAGATTCCTGAAAACGACCGTCCAATTTTCTTAACATAACCAAGTAACGTACCCTGATTTCTACAGATTTAAACTCTTAATCTGACAGCATCTCATAATCATTGTTAATAAGATTATATTTATGCAGTAGACAGGTTTAGCAAGGATCACATCATATTATGCAACAATGTTTTTTAATAATTTTTTTGCTGCAGGTTTATGTTGCTTTCATTACAAAAACATTTTTATTATTTTTTTAATTAAAAAGCTATTTAATTGTAATTGTAATTTCAAAGATAACGTTCCTTATTCCTGGCACCGAATCTGGCGGCGTAACCTCCAGCAGCCTGCAGAAGTGGATATCCGAGGGTAAAAGATGGCACAGTTTCAGGGCAAGGATCTCTCCTGACAAATTACAGTTCAGCTTATTTGATTCAGAAAAACTGAAATGAGACATAGCCTTGGTTATTAAATTTTAAAGCCAATATTTCATTGAGGTAAATGAGCTGAAAAATGAGAAAGCCTTGCATATATTTTCTTTGATTCAGCTCAGTAGGGAAACACAATAAACCCTCTTGCTGATGACCTTGTCACCTTATCCTATAATGTTCCAGAACATATGCGTCAAGCACATCAGAGTCCGACAGACTCTGTTGGTGGTGTTCATGGGGTAAGACATTTGTTTAATGTGATTATACGTTACAAACACAAAATAAAGATGAGGTTGATAGTGATGTCATTAGCTTTGTAGTATAAAAGTTTCCCACACACATATTTATTCACATTTAGCTTGTTAGCAGCTACATTTAGCCTTTCAACAGCTTCTTTTGTCCATTGTAGCTATTTGTCACATTTATATACACTGCTCAAAAAATAAAGGGAACACTTAAACAACACAATGTGACTCCAAGTCAGTCACACTTGTGTGTAATCAAACTGTCCACTTGGGAAGCAACACTGATTAACAATCAATTTCACCTGCTGTTGTGCAAATGGAATAGACAACAGGTGGAAATTATAGACAATTAGAAACACATCCTCAATAAGGGAGTGGTTCTGCAGATGGTGACCACAGACCACTTCTCAGTTCCTCTGCTTTCAGGTCACTTTAGAATGCTGGTGGTGATTTCACTCTAGTGATCCAAGGGGTTCAAATGAAGGCAACTGGACTTCTTTGGTTTCTTGAAGACGTTTTGCTTCTTATCCGAGGAGCTTTGTCAATTCTGACTGGAATATGGGAGGGTCGAGTTTATAAACTGCAGCTGTTTGTTGTTGCTTAATGAGCAGAAACTACCTATGAATACCACTTCTCCCTATCTCCCAAGGAGTCGTTAGCCTCTATTGTGTGGGAGTTGTATTGATTTGATGCAGGAGGGTGTGACCTAGACTGAAACTGTTTGGGAATTAGGTTCAGAGCTGCATAATAGATGCTGGAGAGGTGAAACCTGAGACCTCCTCCTCTATTTAATGTAGGTTTTTCCCGTTTCACATAGATGGTTTCCTTTACTCCTCTCTCAAACCATCTATCTTCTCTGTCCAGAATGTGGACTTTGTCACATTCAAAAGTGTGTCCCTTGTCCTTCAGGTGTAGGTGGACTGCACTTACGGCAGAATTGACAAAGCTCCTCGGATGAGAAGCAAAAAGTCTTCAAGAAACCAAAGACCAGTTGCTTTCATTCAGACCCCCTTTGGATTACCATGACCTGGATGACTGATAACCTTCACCAGCATGTTTTTCACTCTAGTGGTAGCATGAGACAAAGTCTAAGTGGCTCAGGTAGTGCAGCTCATCCTGGATGGCACATCAATGTGAGCTGAGGCAAGAAGGTTTGCTGTGTCTGTCAGCGTAGTGTCCAGAGCATGGAGGCGCTACCAGGAGACAGGCCAGTACATCAGGAGATGTGGAGGTGGCTATAGGAGGGCAACAACCCAGCAGCAGGATCACTACCTCCACCTTTGTGCAAGGAGGAACAGGAGGAGCACTATGGACTGGCCCGCCCGTTCCCCAGACCTGAATCTAGTTGAGCACATCTGAGACAACACGTCTCACTCCATCCACCAATGCCACGTTGCACCACAGACTGTCCAGGAGTTGGTGGATGCTTTATTCCAGGTCTGGGAGGAGATCCCTGCAGGAGACCATCCACCACCTCATCAGGAGCATGCCCAGGCATTGTAGGGAGGTCATACAGACACGTGGAGGCCACACACACTCATTTTGACTTGTTACAGCAATGTTGGATCAGCCTGTAGTGTTTTTCCACTTTAGTTATGAGTGTGACTCCAAATCCAGACCTCCATGGGTTGATAAATTGGATTTCCATTGATAATTTTTGTGTGATTTTGTTGTGGGCACATTCAACTATGTAAAGAACAAAGTATTTAATAAGAATATTTCATTCATTTTAGTATTCCCTTTATTTTTTGAGCAGTGTATTTAGATTGCATACATTTGTCACAGCATGTAAAATGCTAAATGTGGCTAAAAGCATAGCTGCTTAAATGCTAAATGAATAGCATCCTAATATTCAGTCACATTTAGCATAACAGCTTACATTTACTCAAAATTAGCTATTCATCTCTTTAAATGCAGCCAATCTACATAGACATTCCCTCAGATGAACTTTGACCTTATGGCTATGGTGTGATTGGCACATGTTTGTAATGATTGAGCACTGGAGTGTTGTGTTAATGAGATGTGATGGTGATCTCAGCTGCATGTCTTGTTCATAAATAACAGCAAAGTTGGCAATCAATTTTGTATTTGATTAATATTTAAAAGTCAAAATTCACACGGTCCACACCCTACAGCCCCACAGTCACAGTTTTCACATGAACCTCTTGGTTTTTCCCCTCTGGCTCTGCGCTGCTGAAGTATCCTTGATGTGAGGGTCAAAGTTCAGCCTGTTGTCGGTTTTCATCTTCCTGAGGAAGCAGAGCGCCCTCTGACCTCAAAGCCAAGATGTGACTGGTCGCACTCGGTTACTATGAAAAAAAAAATTGTGACCGAGCAACCAAATGGAGCAAAATACAACAACAAAACTATTTCTGTTGATTTTAGAAAATAGTCTTTGCATTTCTTGTGAATTTTTTGCATCTAAGAAGAAATATGCTACATGTAATACACATTTGACTCATGAGAGGTTTCTTCTTTAACACCTAGCAAGGATCCATATTGACCTCTGCCTTTTGTGACCAAGGTTAAATCTGAGATCATTTTTGTGTGAAATGGAGTTATAGTTGTTTTAGTCGAATCTTTAAAACAGTTTGATACACAATCTGTCACCATATTATGAAATCTCTTCTAATCTATTAAAGATTATGAGTGGCTCTCAGCTCCAGCTGAATATCTGCAAAACTGACTGAGTTATAGGCTGTGTCCAAATTTAGAAGCTGCATCCTTCAAAGAACCGAGGATACGCATCAGTTGCACGTTCCCAGCCAGGGGTGTGAGGGTGTCCCGATTCTCAAGTGCAAAAATTGACCACGCCCCTTTTGCACATTTGATTCGCACTTTGCTGAAGTCTGCATCGATGTGGACTTCGGGCAAGGGTATTACCCACAATCCACTGCTGCGTGGGAAATTTGAGAAGAAGGCGGAGCAAAGGCTCAAGTGCCTTTTCTGAAAAAATGTATTTTCAAATGAAAGAAGTTAATTTTAAGACGATTAATGATATTTATTCATGCTCTGAATGTTTTAGACTAAGATTTAATGTGGACAGCAAAGAAATTAAATGTAGTCAAATAATTGTTAGTCTGAAAGTTGTTAATAAAGGTTTATAAAAAAGTAGCACAAACAGCGACCAGCATCCCGGAATGCGTCGCAGTTGATGACACAATGCTCCCTGTCCCGCCTCAGCACACTTGTGTACTATAGGATAAAATTAGTTAAAAAAAAACAACTTGTGTACTATAGGGATGGAGAGTCTCACCGATCTGAACCGGTGGTTTGTTCATGACGTTAGCGATGCGACTGCACCGGTAGGTGCGCATCGGTTATAACTGACGGATGTACCGCAATGTATCTTCCCATGCATGTCTCTCGTTGGTAAAAACTATGGTTACATCGATTACTTCATTGTTTACCTGCTATGTCCTCGTTTTTTGAGGCGCATTAAACGCATCATCAGTCTCTTTTAGCGGAGGCCAGGTGGTGCGCAGCCGCAGTTAGAAAAAGCATCGTGGGACAATATTAACTGACGTACGTGCTTCCTGTCTTGTCAAAATAAAACTTTCTAAAGTCTGTGTGACCGGTTTCTGCAGCAGCGTATTCTTCCGAGCATTCTTGTTGATCTGTGCAACTAAAGCTTTGTGTGAGGTCATTTAAGATAATTCCTTATTATTGTAACATTTGTGCAGAACTAAACAACAGACAGAATGACATTTTGGTTCAGAGAAGTTCAATAACAGCAGAGATAAACTCACATCTCAGCCTGGACTTTTCTCTTAAAGGAACAGTAACATTAGGCTACAACAGCTTTTAGTATTGACACATATGGATCATTACAATATTTAGAAGTGTTTTCAAATTTTTACTGTTTCATAATAATTCCTAATAATTATATGATGAACTCTAATAATTTTCTGATTCTGTTGGTTTATTTTTCTGTCTAAACCTAGTTTCAACCCCCTTATTTCAAGTATTGTAGCAATAAAAATATGTATAATATGTAAAATATCACTGATGAAGTGAATTGTCTTTTAATGTTGAATTTATTGATTAATCAAAAACAATAGAGGATCAAATACATCCTTCACAAAGGAGAAGGAAGGAAATTATGATGATATTTAAAAATCAGATGTGGGCTGGAAAATCTTTTTAATGTGTTGAATCGTTTCAAATCGCATCATAAAATGTATCAAATCGAAGATCGTTTTCAAATCATTAAAGAATCGTCAGCAGGGATGAATCGTATCGTCAGAGGGTTTCACCGCATCGTTAATGTATCGTATCGCTGGTAGCGTATCGAGCTACGTATCGAATCGGCCTCAGTGGTGGAGCTTCACATCCCTTGTGTACTACACACTCGACGCCTTACTGCACACCTCCTCTAAGTGCACTTCACTGAAGGGCGCAGGGCACAGTGCGAGTATTGGGATTGGGCCTAAGTTAATTTAGATCCAATCAAGAGTTTCTGAATTTTTTATTTCAATGATTCCAGTGGTTCATGAAATATTTAGCAGACAGACAGACAAGCCATCAAAAACGACTGTGCTATGTTTGCCTTTCTGGGACAGGTGATAAAAATGCAGATACCAGTGGTTTTAAAGCAGCAGCGGTGACGTACCTGTCAACAGAGAACACAAACTTCTCCTCATGTAGCTCACCTCAGCCTCAGGCTACATCCAGCCTCGCCGACAGCTTATCAACAATAGCGACGAGTGTTGGGCTGTAAACCAACTCAACTAAGTGTCAACACTAACAATGTGCTTCCTGCCTTGGGGCTGAAATTACATGCTTGTAGCTTGTAGCTTTTAATTGCTTGTCTGGGAACTTTCTGCTGACTTTTACGGGAAAAAGCAAAGAGTTTTTGTTTATTTTGTTCTCCTTTCCTGGCCTGCAGAGTGGTTGTAAAAAGCTCAAAAGCTATTTTTCTCTTGTGCATTCAACGTAGCAGCTGGATAAAAGTGCCTGTTGGGTGTTTTTAAACACAAGCTGAAACTACAGAAGAATTACTGAATGGGACGTGAAGTCGTTCTCATGGAAAGCAAACCCTTCCATGCTGTAATAATGCACGTTTACACAGCGATATTAAAGCCTGACCATTTGAACCAACTGCGCGTTTGTTCTGAGCTACTCTTGAAGGTAGCTGACCTGATTACATGATTGGCTGCACCTGTGTCTGTTTATATTTAAACTCACCTGTTTCCCCAGTGAGCTGTCGTGTCGTCTGTTGTTGCTCTTGTGATGGTGTTTCCACCTGATTGCTCCCTGGAAGCTCTGCTTCTGCAAGTATTGATTCCCTCTGGGTACCTGACCTCTGACTCAATCATTGACCTGCTTATGGATATTAAACCATCTTTCCTGGATTATATGTGTGTTTTTATTGACATGTCTGACTTGCCAGTCTCCTCGCTGTTTTTCTAGGTTTATAAAATATTCTACAGGGGATTGGTTTAATTTTCTTCCTCCTCATCATCACATCACTTACCTTCAACCTTCCTGATCCTCCCATCTCATTAGTGAACCCCGGGATCAATCCCATCATGCAGTCTGTCAGTGAATCTCTGCTTTCCTCTCAGCCTGCAAAAACGAGCTACATCATTTAATATATTCCTTCATTCAGCATTAAAATCTGATTCCAATCACTCTCTCTCTCTGTTCTTGATCACAAATGATCAGAAAACATTTAAATATTTCTTTGCTGCATCAAATCTGGGTTCACTACAAAAAAGAAATGAAAGTAAATACAGTTGTGATCATAAATAAAATAATTGAAGTTTTAACAGTGATTTCATTATTGAACTTGAACTGGAATATACTGGAACACCAGTGTCTGTCCACACAGTGACACCAGTTTTACAACATAATGGACTAAAAGGACCAAGAAGGAAGCTCCTGTTCCAAAAAAGACACCTTAAAGCTGCAGAAGCGTCTTCTGGAGAAACATTTTATGGTCAAACCAGATCAAGAATTTTGTTCGGAGAGGTCAAAGTGAAACCTTTAAGCCTAAAAATGCTAAATCAGTTGTCAAACATGGTGGTGGCATCAGGAGGCGGATTAATGATGGAGGACAACTTCCAAATTCTTCAAATTCACCTCAGATCCAGCAGAACAATGAGTCTAAACACATCAGGACTGGTTTCTGACTGGACGAATCAGGTCAACAGCCTTCACAAGACCCACATCTCAACCTGACTGAAAAATTGTGGACAATGATTAAAGTAGGAGCTTTGTGGAAGAAATACAGTCCCACCAGAAAGACACTTTTTAGACACTGAATTTATGACATTGGATTTTTATTCTGTGAAATTATGTATTTTAACTTTTAATTTAAAATATACCAGAAAAATGTTTATTATTCAAACATTCAACAGCAGAATTTCAACGTAAAAATTTCAGCTGCAAAATTTCAACAACAAAGGAGGCGACCACCTGGTGACCCACGACAAAGCAATCGTCACTCTATCGAGTCAACGCCTCACCAGTGTCACGTGTAATTTGATTGGCTAAAAGCCACTCAGCTCGATGGAGTGAGGATAATTTGGTTTGGGTCACCAGGAGGTCATGTCATTTGTTGTTGAATTTTTGCTTTGCAACCAAATTAGTGATCTCCATTAAATCTGCCAAGAAGTGTGGAGAAAGATCCAGAACATAAACAAAAGAAGGTCGATATGAAGGAGTGGTGATGTTGCATTTCCAGTAAATTTGAACTGCAATGTTCACCCTAAGTACAACATTAAAGGTGTGTTCTGTTTATAATTGGTCACTCTGAGTTTTTCATGCGGGCTGAACATGAAAATAGTCTCCTACACCTATCTCCTGCATTAGCTTCTGATAGAAAATAGACTCTAAGTGAAACTCTAGGATTAGAAAATCCTGACAGATCTACGTCACACTGTCACTTAACATTCATGGACTCACCCATCTTGACTCACGACGGGGAAGGCTGCTGTTGGTTTAGCGTCCAGGAAACAGCAGAGAACGTCTCAGCTAGTAGAAGCTAACCGTTAGCATTAGCAACTCCACCACACAGCAGAACTCCTCCAGGCTTGTGTTATTTGTGGAGATAAAACATCAACGTTGCAGAGCAAACAGAGTCAGTGGTAGAGTCGTGTTGCTGTTAGCCAATCAGAGGAGAGATGTCCAAATGTCAGGAAATAAGACTCCAGATCCTGCCGTCTGAATCTCTCCTATTTTCATTCTTGAAGGTAATAAAGATACCAGAGTTTCACTTATGATATTAAACTAAAACGGCTAATTGCTTGAATCAAAAATTCTAGCTGCAGCTAAATAAAACAAATTCAGGCCCAAAGCTGCTTTTCTGCCCACGCATAACCAAACCTTCACTAAACTTTATGAAAGTTTTCCAGCTGAGGGTAAAATCAAGATAAATTTTCAATTTCTGTTTCTTGTTGTAGATTTTTTATCAAAATGAAACTTTCCCTAGAGCTTAAAATACAATTTGACAACAAAAAATGATTGATGGCAGGTTGAAAAAGCAGAACATAATCAATATTTTCAAGTAACATTTCTACATGGAGTCCTACTCTGATTAAATGACAGATATCTGTGAGATTGGACACAATGATAATAAAACTGTACAGGAGTCAGCAATAAATCACAGCCTGATAAGGTCAACATCTGAATAATGACCATATTAATGTGGCGAGCAGGAGCCGGACAGTCTCCGGGGTTTGGAATCGTGAGAATTGAGTTGCTAAGTGTAAAATGGGAGCTACTGTTTGTGTGTTGGATTTCCATGTGCATGGAAGGGTTTACTGAAAAATCTTTGGCAAACCATCCAGCTTCCCTCTAAAACCCCCGATTCAGTAAACACCAGCTCCTCGGCTAAATATAGAACGTCTGCAGTTTTACCTCACCCTTTCTTCTCTCTCTGTCCCGCCGCTTTCCAGCGCTTCCTTATCTCTCCAACAGATTATACAACTCTTAACTCATCATTTGTCTTTGCAGACTTGGCTGTGATAGAGGCATAGCAGCAGGGTAAGTTCTCATGAACTGAATGCTTTAATCCTGCTAGAGTGCTGAGAAATTTAGGGCAAACTTTATGATCACAAGACCATTAATCACCATCTTATTAGCTCAATTTTACAAGAATCAGCCACAAAATGAACCCTGTTCTTGTTGGTATACCACATTACATTTAAGAGCAGAATCTAACTTTACACCTAAATCAATTATCAGAAGAAAAGCATCCTCACAGGAAGCAGATGGGCGCAAAACGGTTTACTTGTGAGCTTCGCTGCACGCATATCCACACCAGGAGAGTCTCAGCCACGGAGCGGCTTCTCCGCTGTCCTGGACTCGCGAGATCAAAAAATCTCGAGATTTCAAAGGTCACGGTTTGTTTACGCCATTAAACCAAAAAGAAGAAGAAGGAAATCACGTTTGATATCGTTGTTAGATGTCATATATGTTGTTCCTCTCCACTGCCAGGATTAAAGCCATGAAAAACTCACCGCTGCACTTCTCATGCGGTAAGTATATAAGCCATTAGGTCAAATGTATAGACGTAATCTACATAGAAAAGAAATCGCATTGCTGCAATAGTCTTTTATTTTGAAAATTACCAGACGTTTTACATTGAAACCGTGTGTGTCCCAGAAGTGGCTCGTGGCAAAAATAGAAACTCATCATATCTTCAGCGGCGTGGGACAGCGCAGCAAGCCGTTTGTGAAAATGTCCATGCTGCGGCTGGTTTGAATCACCCCCACAGATTATAATGTATTATATCTGAAGCAGCTGCCGTTCTACGCTGCTGATGCTTCCAATGTGAAGTAAGCTTAAAACAGAGCCCTGGGTAACCCCTAAAGTTAGTGGAGCACCTTTGGATGAAGAAGCTCCTGTAGACACGCAAAAGGCTCTATCAGAAAGACAAGCCCAGCCACTAAAGAGCTGCTCCAGAAAGCCCCACCCACTGCTCAAAACGGTTTAGCGGGATCTGGTGATCGAGTGCATCGAAGGCCGCTGTTACTTCCAGTAATGAGAGTCACCACATCCCCAGCGTCTGTTGTTAAATAAGCAGCATGCAAGATATTTAAGAACACCATCTTGGTGCTATGCCCAGCCCTGCAACCTGACTGCAGTGGTTCAAGGAGGTCATGGTCAGATAGAAACGATGACGCTAGAGTATCTACACACCAGTACGGCATCGACACAACCGACTGGATTAGATTGACTCCCAGCGGTAATCAGTGATGGGACGTGCACGATTACTTCATGACACTTCCTACATTTTCTGTTTTATTGTTTTATGTATGCTTTTAGTGTTTTATCCTTGCTGGTTGTTTTATCTGTACAGCACTTTGGTCGACAGAGTTGTGTATAAAGCGCTATATAAATAAAGGTGGATTGGATTTTCTGAAAACATAGCTTGTTATTTCTCAAACGTTACACCTAATGTTAATATGGTCTTTTATAAAATCCTGCTATTATCCTAAAGCATATTTCACTTATCTAACGTGTGACTCATGCATAGCATTACACGATATATTCTCGACTTTTATTTGAGAAGAAACCAAACCCATTAAATCCATGTTAGACTCTTCCAAACAAAATCAATTGCATCTTAACACAATCTGTCCTTGAATTGTGTCCTCTGTTGTCCTGCTCCTCTTTACTTTGTTGTGGAGCTGTGATCACTGCAAGCTCAGCTTGTCACAGCACCCAATGGGGTCACAGTGACACTAATAACTTTAATGTAAGTTTTATTGTTGCTCTACAATTGGCCCCGCCGCCTGTTACCCACCCTCACTGTGTCAGCGTTTTCCCAGCCTGCATGCTGCATTGGCAGGGGAAAAAAACAGGGATCCATCTGTGCACACGTAGGCAGGAATGTGTTCAGTTTTATTGCATGTCGATGTACATTGATTAAACTGCATGCCATTAGCATTATAATTGTGTATTCTGATGTGTGTTTTGATTATCAGTTATTAGAGACGACTGCACAACACTGAACACACGCAGAACTTAAAGGCCACTAAATGGCTGCAGAATATCCACTCTCACCTGTGGTGTGAATACAAATGTGCTGATGGGATGAATCTTCATTTTACTGGACTGACCACGACACGTCCCACCTGTTCCAGCTGAAGGTTTTACAGTAACATTCAACCAGCAGAAATACTTACAGCAATTTCCTGTCATGTTTACAGATCAAACTGGTCATTTTTAAAATCACTTAAAAAAGTAGTTCAGAAAAACATTCTTTAATCTGATATTTTAGTCACGAACACCGTTTTGTGTAAAGATTATAAGCAATTACTCTACCTCATTGTAGATAACTTCCTTGTTGGCATCAGGTCACAGAAATGGAATTTGGATTAATAGGCTAAATAGGCTGCAGTCGTATACTAATTAGTAGTTTTCAGTTCATGCAAACATTCTGTTGTGAGTCTTTACAGCAATATCAAATTTAAAGTTGCAATAGTAAATTTACAGAGTGAGCTAGCTTTTAAACACAAACAATAGGCGTGTTTCCATTGCGGGAACTTCAGGAACCGGGAGATTCGATGTCCCAGTGCTCTCAGCTGTTGTGTCTCCATTCAAATTCAGTCCTTTCAGGACTTTGCACAGATGTCAGCATATCACGACTGCTTTGGGAGGAAGTGATGTCACTGATCAGCGCCAAATGTGTCCACAGTAATATTAATAACATTAAAAGTTTTATTCTGTTGAAGTTTATCATAATTTAATCCATTCAGAGGACGCTAGCAGCTGCGTGATGTAAAATGTGGCGTTCAATGATCAGAAGAAGCTGTTTTTTACGGCGCTCTGTGAGACAACAAAGCCCCATGAATAAAGTTGTTGTGGGGGAATTCCGCCATGTTTTCTGGTGTCGGGAGCTTAATTTTAAAGCGATCGGTGCTTATTTTCTTTCGCTTCCATTCTGCTTCACAAGCAACTCTTCCAATTTTACTACTGCCGGTTGTTTTGGATGACCTCTGCTAAGTTACAACTAATCAGCGTGAGTTAACCAAAAGTTCCGCTCAGCGACTCCACCGGGCCATTCCGAGTACCTACCCCTGATCAGGTACTCAGAAAGTTACTAAAAACGGCCATTCAGCTGGCCCGGTCAAGTGGAGACACGGGCATGTCGGGAAGTTCCTATAAATTTACCCCGAAGTTCTGATAATGGAAACACCCTTATGGTCACAGAATACTCACCCCTCCAGGACCCAGGTAAATGCAGAAGTGTGGTGATTCTGGGAGACCGACAACCGAATGGTCCAAGCCGTGTCGGTGGCTGAGGTTTTTAGACAAATGCAAGAAAACTACTTCATTCATTTGGTTTTTAATCTCCACAATATTTTTATAGCTAGGCTATGTTAGAGCGTTGTTATGAGGCATGAAAAAAAGTTTTAAGCTAGCTTGTTTTCCAAATTTGCTATAGCCACTTTAATATGGAATATTAAATTTAATATGGTCATTTTGACCGAAATATTTAAAAATGTAGGATGCCAGTGCTACGTTTTGCTGCTGATGGTTACAAATTTAAATATTCACAAAATTCCTTCCAAATGATGTCGCATGATCTGCTGTAGCAAAAATACATCTTAGCTGCAGTTAGACTAGCAGTTAGCTCATCAGTCCTGTCAAATGTAGCATCCATTTCTCTGAACAAAGGCTGTTCCACATGGAGTGAATTTATTACGTATGAACTTTTCAGTCAAAATAGTGAACATTACCAGAAGCAAACTTTAAATTATTAATATCAAAAAGAACATTTTGAAAACTGCATAAAATGACTTGGCTGGCAAGCCATCCTATGTAAATATAGCCACGACCCATAGACACAGCTCAGTCGTAGGGGCGGAGTCTACGGTTGTCTTTCAGCTGGACAGCGCGAGGACCAATCAGAGCAATGAACATTGTGACCCAGAATTTAAAGCCTGTGATTGGCCCGGCCTAAACTTAGCCGAGCCAATGACAGACCTTCTGAGGCTACACTGAGGCTAGACTGACCTGCATTGCAAAATCTTTTGCTCCTGCTACGGTTTGACTGGATTTCTAGGCTATAAAATGACATGAAAATTCTAAAAAACTTTCTTTTTTATTCTCTATTTAAAGGGAGTTACACAAATAAAGCTGAAATATTTTAAACTAATCTGATCTGTTCACACATATTTAGTCTTTTACACAGATTACAGTTTACTCATACAGAAATAACTGAGAAATATACAGTGTTGCTATTAATTCTGTGTCCTGCAGCTCCTTAAATCATCATTTCAAACCTTTGCCACTGACCAAATGTACACTGGTCAAGCCTCCCTACTCAACCCTAAGACTGAATCCCATCTCCTTCCAGTACTTAATCAAAAGACAAAGGACTTTTGAAGCTTTCCCAAACACCACCTAGGAGGTAGTGTCAGCTCTCCCTTCCTTCATTGTGTCTCTAAATCCCTTTGCAGCTCCGTGTGTGTGGTGCACTGAAGTACAACATGTTTGACCTTTTCTGGCTGATTGCAGAGTGCACACTGCAGCCCAGTTGGATGTTTTCTGTGCACTCTGTGGTTCAGCTCTGTGTGATCTAACCTCAAACATGTCATAATTATATCTCTCCTCCTATCACCTGATTTTCTCCCCCCGTGCCAACACAACTATGATGCTTATATGCTTTAAAAGGTAGAATCCCTACTGAAGGGCAAAAACTACCTCACCAAATCTTTTTAAGCAGAAGACTGAAGATCTGCAAAGATGTGACTCACTGGGAAACAAAAAGTGAGCGTCCTAGAATCAATTAAAACAATTCAAAATGTCATTTAGGAAAGGGGAACTTTTTTTTTCTTGATAAGTTGTGATACAAACAGTTATGAATCTGAGCCAGATGGCAGTGTGGACTGATATTAGCTTCTCTTTCTTTGCATTTATAAATAAATATAGTAATATAGCTGCTAATTTACAGGTAGGGAATGATCTTTAGAAGCTGTTAAAAGTAATTATTTAGCTTACTCACCTCAAATTGGGCCCGAAATCTCCATTATGGAGAGGCAGCAGTGCTTGGGCTCTGTCTAACTCTTGGTGTTACAGCAAAATCTGTGACCTAGCGTAATGTGTGACTGCAGGGGGCGCTAATGAGTATTTCTCATTTTCTAGGTCTTATAAAGAAAGAAGAAGAAGAGCACTTACGTAAACTGCGTAACAACTGTTACAGCTGAAAATTTGGGCTTCACTGTTTCTTCTGACATTTGATTAAAATCACAGTGACTGAAAATGTCATTCATTTTTATTTGAAGTAAAACAATATCTGCTGAACTTTCTAACGGATCGTGGGTTCTTCGCTGAACGTTCTTTCATCAGTCTGGCCTTATTTGATTCTATTTAACTCTCTCCTATAGCAAACCACACACTGTTCATTTATTCTAGGCAGAAAATTCTGTGACCCTATACTGTAAATCTATATTATTCATATAAGAGTTAAATAAAACATGTTTTCTTAGGTTGTTCTACCTCCTAAATACAGTCTGGACTCATTTGACTCTATTTGAGAGTCTCATCTAGCAGATAACACGCTGGTCATCATGGTAGAATACTCGTGTAAATCCACATTATTTATCATCCTTCTGTGTTTGTGTGTGTTTTTACACATTTATTTCTTTTCTCAAAACAACAGTATAATATGAACTAAGATACACTTTATTCATTTTGTAGTGGCCTTTTAAGGTCAATAGTGACATTTTGTCAATATCTATAAACAAAACTCAAAATGAACGCATCCAGAGAAGGAAAACATAAAAATAAAGAAAGATTTAAAGCGTGTTTTACTTGTTTCTATCTATAATAAATGGTGACTAGCGTGTTATCTGGGTGTTAAATAGAATCAAATGGGTCCAGACTGCTGTTCTGCAGATATTGTTTTACTTCACATAAAAAATAAATGACATTTTCAGTCACTGTGATTTTAATCAAACGTCAGAAGAAACAGTGAAGCCCAAATTTTCAGCTGTAACAGTAAAGTGCTCTTCTTCTTCTTTCTTTATAAGACCTAGAAAATTAGAAATACTTATTAGTGCCCCCTGCAGTCACACATTATGCTAGGTCACAGATTTTGCTGTAACACCGGAACGGTGAACGGTGGGCTCCGTCTAATTTCTGGAACACTCTTCAAACCCAGCATAATCTAGTTCAAACTCCATCAATTTGAAGGAGTCACTAAAAAATACTAAACTACTATCTCTAACAGCCAGGCTTCAAAACTAAATAATTATAATACTAGAAGCTATGCTACGACTCTCTCAATGCTAATGCTAAACAATAGTTAAGCTACATCATAAACACTCACTTGTGGCTAATCCGAGTCACAACTGCTACAAGGCGTGGCCGAGACCCCGATGCTTTTATAACCTACAGCCGCAGCGCTGTGACTCGTAGCATGGGACGTTTCAGTATTTGGTCAATACAGATTCAAATTGCTGTTGCATAGTTTTGAAATGAAGATGGCGTTAGACTGACATTTTTAGGCTGAATTTTGAGTTTTTGAAGAAAATGCACCAAAATGCAAAAACAAAGACTACATATGTCTACAACACTATTAGACACTCATTTATACAGGTTATCAGCAAAGTTGATTTTGGTGTTACTCGCTCTTTAAGAATGTTCACATTTGATTTTATTAATGGTAATTAAAAGTGCAATGCCAATTAATGTAAAAGGTGGATCTTTAAATTTAGGAAGTACAGCTACCGGGGGAGCACATAACAGATACACAAGTTCCAACTTTGTGCAATGAACATGGAGTCATGACTGAAACAGAGCACCATGTGTTGAAAACTTCTCAAGCAGAACAGAGACGGCTGAGTGAGACTGGTGTTGAACATATATGTGTACCTCCAGAATGTTGCTAAGATTAGAAGCATCCTTTCCAGGAGTGATGCTGAAAAACTGGTTCATGCATTTATTACCTCAAGACTGGATTACTGCAATTCATTACTATCAGGTCCACAGAATGTAGTCAAAAGTCTTCAGCTGGTCCAAAATGCTGCAGCTAGAGTTCTGATGAGAATTAAAAAGAGAGACCACATCTCTCCTGTTTTAGCTTCCCTACATTGGCTGCCTGTTAAATTCAGAATAGATTTTGAGATCCTCCTTCTCACATATAAAGCTCTTAATAATCAAGCTCCATCATACATCAGTGATCTGATTGTTCCATATGTTCCTAACAGAGCACTTCGCTCTCAGACTGCAGGTTTACTGGTGGTTCCTAGAATATCTAAAAGTAGGATGGGAGGCAGATCTTTTAGCTATCAGGCTCCTCTCCTGTGGAACCAGCTCCCAGCTTTAGTCCGTGAGGCAGACACCTTGTCTACTTTTAAGACTAGGCTCAAAACTTTTCTATTTGATAGGGCTTATGGTTAAATTCTGATGTTAGCCCAGGTTTAGACGAGTGGGGAGCAGAGGGAGGTGGAGTGTACAGTGGGGACTACAGTCGTTAAAGACTTTTCTCCCTGGCCCTGCCTCCCACATGCCTCCATCTGAAAGGCTAGGTTATCCTGAGTTATCTCTGTAGTTATGTTGCTATAGGCTTAGACTGCTGGAGGACATACTGACCACTTTCCACACTCTGCTACTCTCTTCTACCACCACTCTCTAATTGCATTTATTTCAGCTGTTAACTTTATTTTCTCTCTAAGTGTTTTTCTCCCCAGAAGAAGCTACACTGGCGTTCTGCTGAGCTGTGGTGGCCTCATGGAGGGGGCCATCGGCTGGCACACTGCTGCCAACCACTGAACATTCTCCCTCTCCTGATATTACATCTCACTTTCTTTAACATAGAATGTGCTACTACTAGTTCACCTATTGAATTAATTATAGATTCACTCAGATAAAGACAATAAAGATATTTTGTTAAGAAATAGAATCTCTACTAAGAAATCACAGTGTAGCCATAGAAACACTACTTTGTATATGCCAACATCGCATGAACAAGCAGACCCTGTCTATATTGAGTATGTTGGTCTAGATAGATCACGTCTGTAGGACGTCCTAACTAAGTCTTTGCACAGTGTGTGTGTGTGTGTGTGTGTGTGTGTGTGTGTGTGTGCTCGCTCTGTCTTCACAAACCCCCAGTGAGTCATGGTGGATGGTTGCTCACACTGAGCCAGGTACTGCTGGAGGTTTCTTCCTGTTAAAGGGGAGTTTTTCTCTCCACTGTCGCTACATGCTTGCTTAGTATGAGGATTGCTGTAAAGTCTCTGACACAAGTCAGTGACTCGATGCAATCTGCTGGGTTTCCTTACATAGGAAACATTTTACTAATAAACTGAATTGTATTGACTTCAATTCTACTAAGTTGTTAACAGATTTTCTAAAAGTCCAACATGCCACACATAATAATTCTGTAGATTTAGATGGGAATTTTCTGTTTTTTAATAAGACCTAACAACAGAAAACAATTTGCTGTTGAGCAGGTCCAACTACTATGGCTGACCCATCAGTAAAATCTGTGTAGGTACAGCTCCAACAGCACAAACAGCCAGCAAGTGAGTGGTGTAGAGCAGGAACGGTAAAGTGGTGCTGTTCTGCTGCATCACAGCTAGTTGTGCATTAGTTGATGTGCTGCATTTGTGGTTTTGACCTGATTTTGTGGTTACGAGTTAAACAAGCGTGCTGCGTGGCACAAATACCCCTCTCTGCTGACACATGTATCGGAAATCAATGTTGTCCATGCTGGAGAACTATGCAGACAGCACTGTTCAAAGGCTCTTCAGTGTGCCTACTTGCCTCGTGTGTGGAAGAGGTAAATACAGCTCCAATGATAAACGCCTGGTTGACAGAATCACTACTAAGGTGTTTTAATGTTAATTACAATAGTCCATATCTGCACAACACGCACTAGATTAAAGTCAAAATATTTTTCTCCAATTATTATTCTTTGTGGAATTTTTAGTGGGCCAAAAATGTATTTGGCAGCCACCGACTTGTCCCACTCAAAAAGATAGGAGAGATCTGTAATTTTCATTATAGATACACTTGAAGTGTGTATGATGATATAAAAAAAACCACAACATTGTATGATTTTTAAAGAATTTATTTGTATAGTGGTGTAGAAAATTCAGCAGCGAAAAACCAGCAAGAATTCTGGCCCTCGCAGTCTTTCAGAAGCTCTTCTGTCTTCCACTCCTTACCCGTATTAATGCCACCTGTTTGAACTCGTTATCTGTATAAAAGACACCTGTCCACATCTTTAAATAGTCACACCATGGCCAAGAGTCCACCAGTCATAGGCCCAATCCCAATACTCGCACTGCGCCCTACACCCTTCAATGAAGTGCACTTAGAGGAAGTGCGCAGTAAGGCTTCGAATGCGTAGTACTCAAGTGTGCCGAATTGGGACAGGGAGCATTGCGTTATCGACCACGACGCATACCGGAATGCTGGTCGCTGTTTGTGCTTTTTAAAAAATCTTTATTAACAACTTTTCAAACAAACAAACAATTATTTGACTAAATTTAAATTATAATTGCTGTCCACATTTATGTCTTAGTCTAAAACATTCAGAGCATGAATAAATATCACTAATCATCTTAAAATGAACTTCTTTCACTTGAAAATACATATTTTCAGAAAAGGCACTTGAGCCATTGCTCCGCCTTCTTCTCAAAATTCCCACGCAGCAATGGATTGTGGGTAATACCCTTGCCCAAAGTCCGCATCGCTGTGGACTTGGACGAAGTGCAGATTAAGGGTGCAAAATGGGCGTGGTCACCTTCTGCACTTGAGAATCGGGACACCCTACGCACTCGCACCCCTGGCCGGGAACGTGCAATTGAAGGGCGCTAGGGTGGAAGTGCGAGTATTGGAATTGGGCCATAGTCACAATTAACCACACGTTACACATCTGTTCCTCACATTATAAATTCATCTGAAGTTAAAACTACCACATGTAAACATTATACTTACATATTTTATCTGTCTGCATTAGAAAATCACATTAGAATTGTTAAAGCAGCCAGCTTAGAAATGACTGTCAAAGCCAGACTTGCTGTTGGTAGGATTAAAAACCTTCCTGTGCAGGAGAAATAAAAAGCTATAAGAGTAAAATAATATGATTTGAACCCCACTTTCACTCTGTCGTGCTAAACAGGAGGAGGATAAGCCTCCTACCTTGATCTTTACTCTCTGGCAGGATCACCACAGTCTCCTAAAATACTCTGACTGAGAGGAAAGAGGACAAAGCAACTGTCTCATTGATTATACCAGAGGGTTTTTTGACAGAGTGGGCACACAGAAGGTAAAACAAATGCACACACGTGCGCGTGCGCGCACACACACACACTCTTTTCTCTCAGTGGCTGAAAATCAGAGTTAATTTGGAACAGACTGCAGCAGCTGTGAAGATGTTGGATCTCAGAGGAGCTTTTAAAAGAATGTAGACACAATGAAATTATAACCCACAACACATTCCCTTGATGGGATAAAAACATCTCAATCTTTTTAACACGCTGCTTTGAAGCATTAACTGTTTTTCCTACATTTCAATTGTTTGTAGAAGAAAAATGTCTGAATCAGTGAAGCAGGTAAGTCCAGCAGCTCGTCATTTTGCAGAATCAAATTTCACGACATGTAAAAATGTCCTTATTTTCATGCTGATGAAAAAATTTGAAGATTTAGACTCTTTGGTCAACAGCTTCCTGGTCAGGTTTTTAAATATCACCATCCATCCATCCACCGACCCACCTACCCACCCATCCACTTAGCCAGAATCGGGTCATGGGGGCAGCATACTAAGGAGGGAGGCCCAGACTTCCCTCACTCCCGCCACTTGAGCCAGCCTCTCCGGGGGAATCCCAAGGCGTTCCCTGGCCAGATGAGAGACATAGTCCCTCCAGAATGTCCTGGGTCTTCCTTTGGGTCTCCTCCCAGTTGGACGTGCCCAGAAAACCTCACCAGGGAGGCGTCCAGGAGGCATCCTAACCAGATGTCTGGGCCACCTCAACTGGCTCCTCTCAATGTGGAGGAGCAGCGAGTCTACTCTGAGCCCCTCCCGGATGACCGGCTGTGGTGCAGATCCAGATCTGAAGCTCTGGAAAGTTTCTGCATGGACATTTTTTCTGGATGCCACATGAGGATTGTCATAAAGATAAAGAATTCACATGAGCCACACAGGAAGTGAGGCATGTTTCATCGTTAGGGAGTTTAATAAAATTATTTTCATTTAATAATCAGCTGTACGGTCTATTTTTGGGGAATCATCACGTTTGACTAAGGGGGTACTTGTGGTGGGAGAAAATGGCTCTGGGGGTATAGTCAACAAATGAAAAACTCAGTGACTGATCATTTTCAAAAATAACAAGTAAAAATGATTTCTCAGTGAAGGACCTATTTAACGTAAATCTACAAATCACAAATTCAGCTTCTTTTTTATCTATTTAGCAACGACAAACACTTCTAAAGATTGCAGACTTCTTCCCTAAATCCTCTACTCGTACCCATAGTGGTAGGTAAGTTAACTGTTGAACCTCATCATTGTGTTTCTTTGTTTTCCTTTGTGTTATTATTATTTTATGAGGCACCATGTGTTCCACTTAAGAAAAGGCAGGTCAAGCAACACCTGCGTCACAGCTGACACGCTGTGTTCAGAGAATGTACTCGTCCCGGATAATATAAAAACGTATCATAACACATTTCTCTCATATGGAAAGAAATGAACCAGTGAACTAATAATTTATATTATTTGTTTATGAAATGATTTCTAATTAAAGACCTGGTGGAATCTTTGACAATTCATAAACACGACTAAACACAAGGCTTTAATGTGTGTATCAAGACCACAGTGGGCGCTTGCCATCATCTGGATAGAGTAAAGGATTTACAGTCTTTGTAATGATGGTTTAGTATTGTAACAGCGAGGGACTGTGCCCGTGTGCACCAGCGTGGCTTGGTCATTTGGAAGGTTAATGAATTCCAAGGGGGACTTGAAGATACATGGATATCTTACTTCTGTAATCAGGTTTACGGCTCTGAGGGTGATGGTTGGTGGAGAATTCTAGGATAGAAAAGACAAAAAGGTTTGACATAGTTGGGAGATTCCAGGTGAATTCTGAGACTGAATGTTAGAGGGAAGGCAGGGTTTTCAGAAGGGTTACTGGGACAATGGACTGGTAGCGGGATTATAGGATCCTCCAGCGACTCCAGGAGGTGAGTCCTCACACAAGTGCAGATGTGTGATGAGAGATGAGAAGTGATAACTAGGAAGAGTTGCAGAGTACAGGAGTTAAAGCTGTTATAGTGAATCTACAGAACAAGCTAGGTGTCGAACGCAAACACAGTCATGGAACACTCACCCCTCCCCGCAGCTATCCTCACTGAGATTCTTCTGCTGGAATCAGAAGCCCAAATTACCAGAGTAAACGATATAGGGCTAAACACCAGTCGTTTTCTGCATCCAAACGAGTGTGTTTCTGCATAATCCCTCTGTTGTCTGTGACTTCAAATGGTGTGTTTCTTTTTGGGACTCTGGTAGTTTGTCCTAAAGTTGAAGTGGTAGCAGCCGGCTGTTTCTCCTTCTCTGATGTTACTGAGTGGAGAACCTCTCACACCAGTGGTGTTCTGTTGATAAATACGTGAGTGTGTAATGAGTGGAGAACCCAGGGAAGTGCGGTGGCTCAGTGAGACCAACAACCGCATGGTCCAATGGTTGCTTTGGGTCCGAAACGTGTTATTGGTGGAGGTTTTTAGACAAATGCAAGAGAACCACTTTATTGATTTTTTTTTTTTAATCTCCACAATATCTGTTAGGGCTGGGCGATATGGCCTAAAATCAATATCACGGTGTATTGAGGAGTTCACCTCGATAACGATAAATGGAAGATAACTACATGTATGCACAGAAACAAAAGTTGTCCACTAGATGGGGCTGTCACAGGTATTACGTTGAGTCATGTTGTCATGTGACTCGAGGTGGTACAGCTTCTTAAAGGGACATGAACGTCACCAACGTACACACACCTTTTCTTTTTTTTATTTCCGAATTTATTGTCATGGGAAAAACGATATCGGTTTGTCAGAAATTTTGATAATGATAAATTTTCGATTTATCGCCCAGCCCTAATAGCTATACTATGTTAAAATGTTAAGAGGCATGAAAAAATGTTTTAAGCTAATTTTTTTCCAAATTTGTTATAGCAGCTTTAAAGTGTGTAGTTTATGAGCACAGAAAATTTGAGACTAACATCTGGTCTAAATAAACTCAGTTTACCCACAAAAGGGTTTTGATTAATGCAACCAAAACAGTATGAGTGAGGGGAAAGATGAAGCATGAGATCGATAGGTGGATTGGTGCTGCATCTGCAGTGACGAGGGCGTTGTACCGGTCTGTTGTGGTGAAGAGAGAGCTGAGCCGGGAAGCGAAGCTCTTGATTTACCGGTCGATCTACGTTCCTACCCTCACCTATGGTCACAAGGTTTGGGTACTGACTGAAAGAACGAGATCACGGATAAAAGCGGCCGGAATGAGATTTCTCCTCAAGGTGTGGGCTCTCCCTTACCCCTACTGCACACTGGAAGCATCGGCAGCGCAGAACGGCAGCAGAATGTTGCTGCTTCAAATAGAATCCATTATAATCTATGGGGGTGATTCAAACCAGCCACGACACGGCAATTTTCAGACGCGTCCCAGAAGCGGCATGCCGCTAAAGATAGGATCGAGTTCTATTTTTATCGCGAGCTGCTTCTGGGACATGTCCATTTCCGCAGTTAACAAAGGGCTAGACAGGAAATCACACTCGGTTTCAGAGTAATATGTCCAGTAATTTTCAAAATAAAAGTCTATGGCAGCAATGCAATTTCATATCTATGTAGATTACGTCTATACGTGTGAGCCGAGTCCTTGCCAGTCAATTCTTTTTGGTTTAATGGTGGATGGCATAAACAAACCGTGATCTTTGAAGTCTCGAGGGATTTTGTGATCTTGCGAGTCCAGTGAGGAGCACAGTGGAGAAGCTGCTTCGCGGCTGAGATTCTCCCGGTGTGCACTGGCTGTTCCACAACACTGATGCTTCCAGTGTGTAGTAGGCTATACAGCTATGGTGAGAAGCTTGGTCATCTGAGGGGCTCAGAGTAGATCTGCTGCTCCTCCACATTGAGAGGAACCAGTTGAGGTGGCTCGGGCATCTGGTTAGGATGCCTCCTGGACGCCTTCCTGGTGAGGTTTTCCGGGCACGGCCAACCAGGAGGAGACCTAAAGGAAGACCCAGGACATACTGGAGGGATTATGTTTCTCAGCTGGCCAGGGAATGCCTTGGGATCCCCCGGAGGAGCTGGCCCAAATAGCTGGGGAGAGGGACGTCTGGGCCTCTATGCTTAGGCTGCTGCCCCCACGACCCGGCCCAGAGACCCTGGATAAACGGAGGGAAATGGATGGATGGATGGCAACCAAAACAGACAGACAATGGAGCGCTTCTTTTTTTTGTGATTATTGGTGGTTAAACAACAAACTGGTCTATTACCACTACCAACTAGTACGGAGTGTGGAAGAGAATGTTATTAATGTTGACTAATTTGATCTATTTTAGTGTGTGCTCACACATCAATAGTGTTTGCCTTAACTCCATGATTGCTTATGTTCAGTTTTGCAGCACATGAAGCTGATAGAAATCTTGACCAACCAAAGTGTTTAGCATCATAAACAAACGTGAGTACCAAATCCTGAGCTCTCTCCTGTTGGATTCTGACACAAGTTCAGCAATTTTGTTTCTAGCGGAGGGAGAAAGTATGGGGCTATGATGCTGTCTCTGCAGTTTACAAGCTGAGTCCGACACTAAGATTGATGACGAGGTTAAAGAAACATTAAGAATCGTCCCAGATGACACTCAATGATGTCAAAGGTGGACGTAAAACATATAAACCAGAATGAGAGTCATTTATTTTCAAATCCCTGTGTGTTTTTCTAATGTTTTATTTTCTACTTCTGCATGCTGTTTTATTGTAAAGGTCAGGAATGTCTCCACCTTTTGGCTGACCTAGATTCAAATGCCCTTTTTGAGTTTGTGTACACATTTGTGTGTGAGTTAGAATGCGTGGGAGGCTTGAGTGTGTTTCTGCATAATCCCTCTGGTAGCATAAGTCAGAGAACAGTCAGATGCTCGATTTACAATACGCCTGACCTACATCGGCTGCTCAGGGTGCCTATAGGACGGCACGTGAAGTCACACTTTAACGTATCCTGTGAAATTTCTCCTGTCGAGATTGTGTGAGTGTGATCCCTGCTTAAATGCACACACACACACTACTTCATGAAGACATGCAGCTTTTTCATGACAATATGTCTAATAAATGTTTTGTTTCTCATCCAAGGAGCTCATAGAACAGAAACAGGCATGGCAGAACGATTCAGCAGCACCACCTTGAATAGTGAGTAAGTAAGTGATGTTTATTTATATAACACTTTTACCATAAAGAATCACAAAAGTGTTTTAAAAACAATGATAAAACCAGCATAAACCTGTAAAACATGAGAGCACAAGACAAGCTATCACAAAATTAGCATTTAGTTAGCATTTTTAAAAGCTTTCGCTGAGGTTAAAGAGCAGCAGTAAAGCGTGCTGTAGTGTGGGGCATAAAGCTGTTCGATTATGGCAAAAATATTCATCTTGATTATTTTGACTGAAATTGAGATCTTGGTAATTTAACACAATCTTTAATTAACATTGATAACACAAATTTATTGAACATTAACAGTATCTTTTGTTTTTAGCACCCCCTAGTGTCTGTTAGTGAAGGCAAACGTGAAACGTATCTCCTCGCTGTGCGTTTGTCTTTTTAACACCTTAATCTAACAGCTGAAATGTCTCCTCAGCCTTCATTAGTGTCTACAGGAGCGGTTCATCACTAAATCAGACAAATCAGCTGTGTTCATGATCTAAAACATGCAGGAAACATGCAGGAAGCAGACTGCAGCACCAGGCATGTCAGCTCCACTTTAGTCCAACAGGTACCGGACCAGCACTCTGAAGTTGCAAGTGAGGTATTCTGGCCACAGAGGGCGGTGGGGGTCTGAGTGACATTTCATTAACCCTGTAAAGGGTCATTTTAGCACATACTGGCTCAAGAACATGATTTAAAAATATGAAAAAGTTGCATAGTTTGGCTTTAAACATTGTCGTTTTTAGCATTTCAGGCATTTTTAAAAAATGTAGACAAATTTCTCCCGTGATAAACTGATAAATAACAAAAGACAAATATTTTGTGCAAACATCCTCTATAAAAAAAGGGAATAATATAAACATCACTCACTGGCCACTTTATTGGGTACAACTGTCTAACTGCTCATTGACACAAATGACTAATCAGCCAACTCAATGCATTTAGGCATGTGGACATGGTCAAGATGATCCACTGCAGTTCAAACCGAGCTTCAGAACGGGGAAGAAAGGTGATTTAAGTGACTTTGAACGTGGCGTGGTTGTTGGTGCCAAACGGGCTGGTCTGAGTATTTCAGAAACTGCTGATCTTCTGGGATTGTCACGCACAACCATCTCTAGGGTTTACAGAGAATGGTCCGAAAAAGGGAAAACATCCGGTGAGCGGCAGTTCTGTGGGTGAAAATGCCTTGTTGATGCCAGAGGTCAGAGGAGAATGGCCAGACTGGTTGGAGCTGAAATGCAACAGTAACTCAAATAACCACTCGTCACAACCAAGGTATGCAGAAGAGCATCTCTGGAGGCACAACACGTGGAACCTTGAGGCAGATGGGCTACAGCAGCAGAAGACCACACCGGGTGCCACTCCTGTCAGCTAAGAACAGGAAACTGAGGCTACAATTCACACAGGCTCACCAAAAGTGGACAATAGAAGATTGGAAAAATGTTGCCTGGTCTGATGAGTCTCCATTTCTACTGCAACATTCGGATGATAGGGTCAGAATCTGGCATCGACAACATGAAAGCATGGATCCATCCTGCCTTGTATCAACGGTTCAGGCTGGTGGTGGTGGTGTAATGGTGTGGGAGACATTTTCTTGGCCACACTTTGGCTGTTTTTGATTTAGCATCCAAGAGAGAGCAGAGCACATCTCTGCTAGTAGAAGCTAACCGTTAGCATTAGCAACTCCTCAACATGGTAGAACTCCTTCAGGCTTGAGTTACTAGTGGAAAAAACCATCAACGTTGCAGAGTGAACGGAGGCAGTGGAGGAGTTGCATGGCTGTTAGCTAATCAGAGGTGAGATGTTTGGATATTATGAATATTAATGAGTAAGACTCCATATCCTGCTATTTTCTGGCTCCTCTGGCTAACTTCTAGCTCCTGAAACAGGAGCGCCTGAGCTGTTTTCCACAGAGAACGACTCACAACGCATTCATTCATTCATACTAGAGACCACAGCAGATTTATTGACAAAACGAATGAATAGGAACTTTAAGAGCTTGTTACTCTGCATCCTATGATGCAGATGAAAAAGATAAAATAGATAAAAAAGGAGATGGTTCACTCATAAATGTTTACTGTTGATAAATGTATCACACATGGTTAACTTAGGAGCGCACATACGTTACCCATTGTGTGCTATATGTAGCAGTAATTAAAGGTGTGACAGCCAGACAGGTAGAGGTGATGATAATGAGTCGCAGCTATTTCCGTTCTCAATTCCCTTCCTTCCTCTTCACATCATTTTCAGCTCTCAAACACCCAACTCTAGTTCTGTGGGAGCTAAAGTTTCCCTGAAAGCACACACACACACACACACACACACACACACACACGTTCCAACACCTTTGCCTTTTTTCACACAAGCTCCTCTTTCTTCAGTCATTTCCTGTTTGCCTCCTAAAGCCTTCTCCTACGCCTCGTGTCTCTGTTTCAATTATCTGAATCACATTTTCATCTAGGTGTTAAATTGAAGTGATGTCAGTGTTTCCTGCAGCAAAACTTACATTTTCAATTATTTCTACGGTTTTTCAAAGAAGCCCAGGAAGAAAACAAGTAATTGCATTTAAGGGTTTCTTTAGAAACTCACACAAACACCTGTATCCATTATGTTAGCAACTCATGAGGTGACATCTGCCTCCAGTTCTGTCTGTACTAAAAAACTCTGTGAAATAAATACACATGTGACAGGATATGACAGAAACACACAGAGCTTTCTCCAAAACTACCAAACTCCCACAAACTACTCAGCAACATTACAAGAGAGGTTACATTTAATTAAAAGAGCTTGATATTTATTTTCAAGATTGCAAAAATAATCATCTTTGAAACCAAGTCTGTTTTATTGTTGCTTTTATCACAGCTTATTTTAGATCCCCTCAGTGAGAGCTGGAGAGGGTTCAATACATATGTGTATTTTTGTCTTGCAGTAAATGTTTCATTTCACACAATAGACAAGAAACTTGCTAAATTCTTGTTTTCACAGCTATGTAAGAAATATAAAAATAATGGTATTAAAGGTCAACTTTACTCATTTTTAATACATTTGCAGTGGACTATAGTAGGAATGAAAGCCTTGTAAGTCGTTTTCTTGGGGGGGGCTCCGGTAGGCCTGCTTGAGGACGTAGAAGTCAGCTAGAGGTAGTGATGGGATTTATGGCTCTTTGAAGGGAGCCGTTCAGTAGTCGGTCGTTTACCTCAAAGAGCCGTTCAAAAGACTGGGGTAGCCATGGTAGCCTGGGGGAGGGGGGACCAATGCGTGCCTCCGATGTCTGTGAGAGTGCGAGAGGGAGGGCTTTAAAAGATTTGATTCGTTCGTGAACGTCACATCACTAGCTAGAGGAGAACGTAGCTTCACATGACAGGATTTACCATACCAATTTATTTGTAAAGCACAGTTTAAGAATAACAGCTAACCAAAGGGCTGTACATAAAAGATCCAAAGGCTCAGACACAACAGGAGGCATATAGCAAAAAACCGAGGAATTAGTTAAAACACATAAAAGGTGATGCATAGAAGACAAAGCATAAAAATATATGTTAAAGAAAACAATAAAACAGAGCATTTAAGAGCACAATACCAGGAAATTAACGAGAAAAAAGATTAAAACCCACTAAAACGACACAAATAAAAACAGAAAGGGCTAAAAATACCACAACTAAAAGAGCAGGTGATTCATAACTAAAACTAAATGAGAAATGGAAAACAGCTGAGCCCAATAACGTGCAGGGAAGTGAGAGATGGCCTACGGGACTCATGCAGTCGAGGGAAGGCGATGCTGAAAAAGTGTATCTTTGGAGCAGACTTGAACTGAGGGAAGGAGCCAAACGTATATGGAGGGGTAGAGAGTTCCAGAGTTTTGGGGCTGCATGAGATAAGGCGTGCTCCCCCCGTCATTTGTAGCGAACCTTTGGAACAATCAGCAGCAGGTGATCGGCCGATCGAAGGGGACGTGAGGGGACATAAGGAGTCAACAGCTCAGCCAGATGAGATGAACCATTCCAAGCCTTGTATACAAAAGCAAGAGTTTGAAATGAATCCTATAACTAACAGTGATGTAAATCAGCAAGAATAGGTGTGATGTGCGTGCGTCTGTCGGAATTGGTTAAGAATCTAGCCGCAGCATTTTGAACTTTCTGTAGTCTGACTGAAGGATGCATTCATTTGGAGTCTTACTTCCTGATATTTGGACATCTTGCCTCTGATTGGCTAACAGCAACATGACTCTAACACTGACTCGATGTTTTATCTCCACTAATAACACAAGCCTGAAGGAGTTCTGCTGTGTGGTGGAGTTGCTAATGCTAATGGTTAGCTTCTACTACCTGAGACTTTCTCTGCTGTTTCCTGGACGCTAAACCATCAACAGCCTTCCCCGTCGTGAGTCAAGATGGGTGAGTCCATGAATGTTAAGTGACAGTGTGACGTAGATCTGTCAGGATTTTCTGAACCAAGCGTTTTTCTGTCTATTTTCTATCAGAAGCTAAAGCAGGAAATAGGGGTAGAAGACTATTTTCAGCCTGCATGTTAAACTCAGAGTTGCTGATCATTTTCAAAAATAATATGGAAAAATAGTTTTTCAGTGAACCTGCTCTTTAAATAGTTACCACCCAAAACAAGCTTTACTTCCAAATATTTCAGTGATTGCTTTGATTATTTTCACTGATCCTATGTTAGGTCAAATTTTATAAAGTATTTGGCTTATTTGCTTCTCCATGTTTACCAGTAGAGAAAGCTGTCATGACAAGCAGCAGAGGGCCAATCTAATGCAGCTACGCTGAAATCAAACATCAAAGCAGCACATTCGGCTGATGCAGTAAACACATTATACACACTGGTCTTT
Organism: Aphyosemion australe; assembly: GCA_006937985.1. NCBI lineage: Eukaryota > Metazoa > Chordata > Actinopteri > Cyprinodontiformes > Nothobranchiidae > Aphyosemion > Aphyosemion australe. Next base: position 1,923,902 of record SSNS01000084.1, on the reverse strand, counting down.
GCCTAAATCTCAACTTCTCTAATCTTGCCTCTAGCTTGGTCATCTTTAATTTCCAGCTTCCCTAAAGCTATTTAGAACTTAAGACGATGCACTTTTGCTGGGTTTAAACCTGTAGGATGTATTTTCTGTCATCCTCAATCCCAGCAGAGGGAAAAGGGTCAAATCATGCATGTATGAAGAATCTCAATCACTACATTTGCCTCATTGCCCACATCTCATTCCAAGAAAAGGGGAAATCCACAAAAGGCCCTCATCAATGGATTCATGGTTCCCACCTCATCCCAGAAGTGGCCATCATGCAGTACTTCAGACAAATGCAAGAAATCTCCAAAACACCTGTCTACTTTCAGACACCTTATTTAACTAGATGCAGCAAAAATGAAATAAAACAGTTTACAACCTGTACCATATGAATACAGTTTAGAAGAGAATAGACTTTATTAATCCCACAGTGGGGAAATTCACTCATTAAGGCAGCACATACGCTTAGAGAATAGGAAAAATTAATACAGGTAAATACACAAAGGCAGCAGGCTATTATTGTAACCGAATCAGTACAGCTCATTTTAAAAATGATTTGCTTGAAGTAATGAAGAAAATCAGACACTCCTTTCATATTACAAATCCTAACTAAGTTTTACTGTTTTTCAGAGATCCCGGACAAGCCCCCAAAATAGATTTGTGTTCTAATCAGGGGATACAAGACAAAATTTGGGTTAATTTAAATGCGTTCAAGCCTTGTCTGGTACTGTACATGTAGGTGTAGTGTTCATGTACATATGTAATCTATGTATCCCCTCTATACTTCAGCATTTGATGAGAGTAGGAGTTACACAATGTTGTGAAATTGTTGACCATAAACACTTGAATAAAAACAATCTTAAAGATACAACAGTTTTAGAGGGCAATCACACTAGTTGCTGTTGACTATAACTTATCTATCTATCTATGTATATATATATATATATCTGTTGTTTGGATATAAACGTTCTAACTGAACACAGATGCTATCCTTTTTTGCGTTGTACAGAAAACATGTAGATTTTCCACAAACTGTTATAATAGTTTAACAGTGCTTTGGGCAGGCCTTGCTGAAATTTGAACCTTGTTGGAGATAATAAAAACATGCAATTAACTGAACTAGACCCTGTACACACGTAACTGGGCATCCAACAAAACAAAGATTTATTTTTATTTTACGATTTGGCCTGTCATTTATATGAAAGTAAAGATAAACAGCCCCAAAAATGATTCTTTCAAAAGCTCAGAGCAAAGTGGAGATTTTTAAATTCTCTGTTGTCAGTATTTGCTTGTAGATTAAAATAATCAGGGTTTTGGGTTTCGCAACATTACAGCGACCTGTGTTTACACTCACTAGCTTGTTTTTACGTACAAGCTCAGTTATTGCTCCATATAGAAGACCACAATCATAGGACAGCATTAAGGTATTACCCACCACTTAATTAGTTATTCCATATCAAAGGAATTTTTTCGACAAAGATGCTGGCAATTAGGGGAACTACCGCCACCTACAGGCTTTGCATGCATTTGAATGTGCTTCAAACATTCGCTGGATTTCTTTGCTGAAAATGAGGTGAACCAGTCACACACTGTCACACCTATAGGGACAACTTAGAGTCGCCAATTAACATAACATGCATGTTTTTGTTCTGTGGGAGGAAACCAGTAAATTGGGATAACGTGCTAACTCCATGCAGAAAGGCTGCAGCTGGGAGTCAAATCTACCACCTTCTTGCTGTGAGGCAACAATGAGACCAACTGCACCACCATGGAGCCTTACGTCCTTTTACAAGTTAAGGTAAATCAGTGTTAATTTTTTTGTATAAATTTATCCCTTTGAATGTTTATGAGAGGTATTTATCTTAAAATACAGATTCAAACAAATTGGTCTGTTATCTTGTTTTCTTTACCACACATTGCTTTATCTTTGGCAGACCTACGCACAAGATTTGTGCCTCAGTGAGGTGCAAGCCTAAACACACACACACAAATTAATTAGCGCACATACCAACGCTTAAATTCTGTGTGTTGGACGGAGCTCAGAGGGTGTTGTACTATTAGAGAGCCTGAAGTTATTCAGCTGGAGCTTTGATGCATCTCAGCGCTGCAGCAGGGTGTCTGCCTGTGATGTCGAAGGGAAAAACATCTGGGCACAAACAGACAGGAAGGGCTTTGTTCTGCAAGATGCACATATGTGAATATATTTACAAAACTCACACAAGTAGAGAGAGGTTAAACATTAGTGGGTCATACACTTATGTGTATATACAGTATGTATATTATGTATATTATACACACACACACACACACACAACTGAAAGCACCTAAATCTTTGACAAGACTCAGAAAGTATGGAAGAGGGGTTATACCTGAGATGAGTAATTACCAGACTCTTCGAAGGGACAGTGTTCTTCAACTTGTGTTTGAACCTTTGGTAATCAAGTTATTCAGATAAAGACAGGTAGCCAAGAAAAGACAAAACCATCTTCCTCAGACAGAGATAACCATCTTACTCAGCCACTTACTCTCACACCTAGAGCAAAGTTAAAATCACCTATCCTTACATTTGGACAGTGAGAGGAAGCCAGACTACCAAAAGAACAAACAAACACACCAACAAGAAGAAGATGCTTGCTTAATTGTGAGATGAACTCAAGACCTTCATGCTTCAAGACAACGGTGCTTACCAACTGCCTTTCCATGTAGCCCAGCTATTGTTTTACATGAATATGAGATTTTATCTGACAAGGAACACATCCGACCCAGGCTGCTACAATACGTCCTACCTCCCAACGAGTATTCATAGCTACCTTGGCTCAAATTCTCTCCCAAATCCCACTGACGCTCCTGACGCTCCAGCAGGAACAGTAACAAAGCTGCTCTGAAGCCTCTGTTCTTTCAAACTGAATGTGACAGTCTTTTGAAAGTTCAGATGATTTCAGTCCACGCACCATGACGCCTGTAAAGCAGATGATAAAACAAAAATAAATTCCTGGTTAAGAATATGTGTTATTAAAGCAGCAGTCTATTCAGCTGGAAGGAGAAAGAAAGACACACGTAGAGGCAGAAAAATTAATGACGGGCAGACAAAAGGAAGAAAAGACGAGAGGAAAAGATCGGCAGAGCAGAGAGCTGTACGACACGCAGCCGCTATACGATCCTCAAGGTCAAAGCAGTCGCTCTCCAGATGACAGACGATATGCTAAATCTGGATCCCTTGGAAGAAAACCTGCTGTGATGACATGTTCATCTCACACACACACACACACACACACACACACACACACACACACACACACACACAATAGAAGCAGATTTCAGCACCAGCTGCATGTACAGACAAATTTGCTGACTGTCTGTCAGAAACACATGCCAAATGGTGACACGTGCCATAAACAGCACATTAATCACATGCAAGCAGTAAACAAAGACAACACACATGCTTTTTATGGAGGTATGAAATTTGGCACTCACCTCACAGCCGAGTAAGGTCTGGAAAGACTGCTTGGGGCCTTCTTTGTAAAGCTGTTTTTATGGCTACTTTTCCTCGTGGTTCTACAGCTTACTCATCTGAAGAATAATCTATCATCTTAAAGTGGCCGTAATGTCTGTATTCATCGTTCACTTTGAGTTAGCCCAGCACCAGACTGACAACTTAATCAGATTACCACTTGTCCTGTTTGATCAGGAACCAACCGTGACCCCTGACCCTGAACGACATCACTCAGATATAGAGACCGAAGGCAAGGCTGTCAGAGGAAGGCTTACAAAGTGATGATTGTGTTGCTGCCTTCAGATGAATGTTTTATTCAAGGGCAACAGTTAATGCACTCACATCAAACTACATGCAGCTACAATTTATCTGCTTATTCTGTCTCATGAATTACTCATAACACAAGGTTAGCCTCCACCAACTGACACAGGTAACTGTTTCCAGCTTGGAGGTCTTACTCGAACAAGAAACGCTTTCTTAAAGGAGCAACATGTAAGGATTCTACAGTGAAATATTAAAAAACAGTCTAATCAGTGTTTCCCCAAGAAATGTTTCCAGCTAGTTATGGTGCTAGTTATTATTTATTGGCGTGAACTACCTGACCTCACCCTTGCTGCCTGCATGCTGTGTTCACGTGTGCAACAGAGTGGTTCCTGCTGCTTCTTTGAGAAGTGTTAGAGTTAAAGTAGCTCTCCGGAGTATTTCTTTTGTCTGATGGCACCATCTAGTGGCTGACAAGCGTATCACACCAATAGTAGGGTCGACTCGATAACTTAAGATGGCGTTTCTTGTTTATGAATATGCTTCTGTAGCCGACAAACAGAGCTAAAACACGTTTTACAAGTATTATTCTCATGTCATGTTGTGTTTTCATATATTTATATTTTAAAGACTTACTTCAGAAAAATTTATCAACGCTGCATCAGCCAAGGTGCTTAAAGTCCCAAGTCATCATCACACACTGGTGAAATTACATCTCCGCATTTGACCCATCCCCGTGGTGGGGAGCGGTGAGCTGCAGCTGTGGCTGCGCTCGGGAACTATTTTGTGGTTTAACCCCCCAATCCAACCCCTTAATGCTGAGAGTCAAGTGAGGAGGCATTGGGTCCCATTTTTTCAAAGTCTTTGGTATGACCCGACCGGGAATTGAACCCCGCGGACACTCATACCACTAGGCCACCGGAGCTGGTCTAGCATGTAAGCAGTTGTCTGATGCTATTGGTTAGTTTTACTCGGCGGCCAGTTTCCTATTGCACGGATTTTACGGGGCAGGGGGCGGGCTTAGCAAAAAAAAAAAAAAAGACGTATAGCTTACATTATATCACACGACATGATAAGTCACTTTTACAGATTTCTAAAAAATCATACGTAATTCCTGAAAGGGGAAAACTCCGGATTGTTGCTTTAATATATTAACTCTAACACTAGTGTTAAATTGTCAACTCCAGAAGAGTTGGTTTTTGACACTAAATCAGAGTTAAAGTACCACCTCTCCATAAAGAGTTAAATGAACTCTTACTGGCGTGGACCCATATACCGTAAATCCTCTAAAACAGGCCCGGGCCTTTATTTACTCAAGCGCATCCTGGTTCAGGCCTTTATTGGAAGGAGGCCAGAATTAGAGGCAGGCCTAATATTTCAATTTGAGCAAAATAAACTACCAGTAGAATGAAAAAAAACAAGATTTTGTGTCTACCGGTATTTGAGCGGTCAGGTCTCACGTGCAAATCAAAAGTGATGATTGGTGGGTTTCACTCACGTGACCCTGCCCTGGCGCTGAACTCAAACAGTGGACAGGAAGTGTTTTGCTCTACTATAAAACACAGCGTGACGGATGAAAGTGAGTGTTCTAAACGAGCTGGCACAGACACGATATCTTCCTTTAGGTTATGACTCATTTAATTTTAAAAGTTGGACTTTTAATACATGCTGGAGGATTTACCCAACGCTGAAGCGATCGACACAACAAACTATCTCGTGTGGAAAATCTCATATTACACTGCAAACCAAAAGCCTTTTATGAGTCTGAAAGCCTATTTTATTTCAGGTTGGTTAACAGTTTAGAGATCCGGAGAAGCTTTAAATGACCGTTGTCTTGTTTATGCTCGTGAGATGTGCTATTTTAGATACGTAATTAACTTGTAATGATAGCTAATGCTAACGGTGAGTACGTGCTAGGATCTACTTATAACTAACGTTTTATGCCTTTTTAAATCCACATTTCTGGTACATTTGTTTGATTTTATTAAGGTATTATAAGGTAACTATTTGCGGACCGCAAATAGCTTTTAGAGTGCTAATGTTTTAGCAGTTAGCTCAGTGTTGTAACGTGGCAGGTAAACAGTTTGCAATTTGCGGTGAGGACACGTGAAAACAGTATCAAACTATTTACCTGCCACGTTACAACACTGAGCTAACTGCTAAAAACATTAGCACTCTAAAAGCTATTTGCGGTGAGGACACATGAAAACAGTATCAAACTGTTTACCTGCTGTTTATGTAGCTGCGTTTCTAAATAACTGTTCAATAAAACGCCATAAAACCCTTTAGTAAGCCCTTACCTGTGATGAAGTGATCACTGCAAACTAGCATTTTCCGTTCTGTTTCTGCTCATCCTGCAGCCGGAGATAAGATCCACTAGTCCGCTGTTACCGTAAAACGTGTTATACGTGCGCCTCGAAAAATCGAGTGAGGGCTCACTTTACCGTCGATCTCCGAAAAAAAAAAAAATGAGGACACATGAAAACAGTATCAAACTGTTTACCTGCTGTTTATGTAGCTGCGTTTCTAAATAACTGTTCAATAAAACGCCATAAAACCCTTTAGTAAGCCCTTACCTGTGATGAAGTGATCACTGCAAACTAGCATTTTCCGTTCTGTTTCTGCTCATCCTGCAGCCGGAGATAAGATCCACTAGTCCGCTGTTACCGTAAAACGTGTTATACGTGCGCCTCGAAAAATCGAGTGAGGGCTCACTTTACCGTCGATCTCCGAAAAAAAAAAAAAAAAACACACGCGCTGTTTCTAATAGTAGCCCCGGCCACTATTAGAGACCGGCCTTTATTTACCCCCGCTGACAGCGAGACCGGCTAATATAGGAGACCCGGCCGGTAATGGAATACAGGCCAATATTAGAGGAATTACGGTAGACACTTTAGAAATGTTGAAATTAACTCTGACAGTGTTAATTTGAGCATGTTGAGATTGCTGTGTAACAGCCACACTGACAAACACCAGCAAACTCATGCCTTGTACACCTTGTGAGTGACTGCTGACAGCCAATGAGAGGAACACAAGGAGCAGAGTCCTGAGCATTTAGTGTGAACCATGCACCATTTTTATATTGTGACAGCTGAACGGTACAGTGGTCTCATTCCTTTGACCAACTTCTTCACTTACGGTACCAACATGACACAACAAGTAACACCACATTTGCACCAGTGAATAAAGCTCCAGTGGCCTAGTAGTATGAGTGTCCGCCCTGGGACTGGGAGATCAGGGTTCAAATCCTGGTTGGGTCATACCAAAGACTTTGAAAAAATGGGACCCAATGCCTCTTTGCTTGACACTCAGGATTGGGGGGTTAAACCACCAAATACTTCCTGAGCACAGCTGCAGCTCACCGCTCCCCATGGGGATGGGTCAAATGCGGAGATGTAATTTTGTCAGCTGCGTTGGGACTCGAACTTAGCGGAGAACAAAGGCGTGAGAGCGTTCCACACGGGGAGGAGGTCTGATTGGAGCGGGAGGAAGGTGGCGTCCCGAAGCCCGTGGATACGCAGGACAGCGACGTGGTTGAGAGGCCGACAGGATCGGTGAAGCAGCGTGGCCCGGGAATTCAGGTTAGCTGGATCATGAGTGAGAGCTTCTCAGCGACAGGTACCAGTAACTTGGACCAGGAGCTCATGCATGAAGAACATACGATGACTGAACAAAGAGTGGGAGGTGAGTGAGCCTTTTGTCCAGTCCGGGAGGTGGGTCTCCACCCAGTAGCGGGCGGGGAGCTCTCGCGCTCGGCTGTTGCTGGTTGTGCTTGATGTGGGGGTTCTGACAAATTTCACCAGTGTGTGATGATGACTTGGGACTTTAACTTTAAAGTAATAACTAAGAACAACACAACCCCCCAAAATAAACATGCATAAACACCCCCAAATAGAACAAACTAACTAAAAACATGACTACCCACAATGCACCTCACCCACTGCAGCTCCCGCAGCTCTCTGCAGCCAATCAGTCGCTACCAGTCCAACTTTTAGAATAAAGGGGTGGAGTCTGCAAATTAACTCTGCAGGTGTTATAGCTGCTGTGGGGGTTCAGAGTTAGCTTTTCAGGAGTTATTTTGTCCAAAATAACTCCTACAGAGTTGATTAGGAAACACTCCTTTTTAACACTCGGGTTTAACTCTCATGTCAGTGTTGCATATCAACTATATAACTCTTTTAGTGTAAATTAACTATTCTTAGTGTTAAATTGGACCAACACCCCAAAATTAACACTTTTAAATTTGCTGTGTGTCTGCATGATGTTTAATGTGCAAATAACTGTACTGCTTGAGAGGCACCAACAGCTAAAACCTTATTCTGGTCTAATTCTGATCAAATTGCTACAGATGGAAATATTTTATCATAACTATTTAAAATATTATCTTCACAGTATGAATTCTTCATCTGTGGGGTGACCGGGCTTAGCCTTTCCACAGAAGATAAATCCTGTGAAATAAGTAAAAAGTAGCTGTCAGAACAAAGCCAGAAAATTAGGTTTCCACAGTAAAAGCAATAAAACCTGAAACAGGTAAAGTTTCACAGAGGAGAGCATGTCAAACTTAAGTGACACGATAATTCACTTACAGGATATAAAGTCTCCATCACATTAAGTTATCAGTAAAACCTGCAATTAAATGACAAACTATGGCCGCACTTTAGAATTCAGTAAAATGTTCAAAGGCATTTTGTCATTTGAAAAAAAAAAATTAAGAAAACACAAACTCATTATTAAATAGTACAAGAAAAAGGGAAAAGATGGAGGCACTGTAAACAAACCCTCAGACTGTATACATTAGAAAACCCAAACCAATGGAATAATAAATACAAAATGTGTTTCCATACCTAGAAACATTGATATAAATATAAGGAACCTGTTTGTTTAAACCAAATTCATTGTAGGGAAAATGTAACTGGGTAAAATGAAAAAATGAACTATTTGACATTGAACATTCAAAGTAATAGAAACATCAGTCTTTAAACTGTGCCCAATGCGATGGACCATCTCAGCTCAAACCTCTCAACCTCTCAAACGTTTAGATGAGGTGAGAACGCATACGTTGTTGAGTCATCACACTTTCAGACCGTGGCGGTAATGTGGCGCAATCATATCCTTTTTATAAACGATTCCGTGATGGCGGTATAAAGGAGATTTGGGGGCAGTCACTACGCTGTCACGGACCTCTGTGTATCTTGGACATAACTTGCTTTTTATTGCGATCAAAGCCGTGCTCATTAAGTTTTTTTCACAAGCAGCTCCTAAAGGTGTCTGTCCTCCACCGTCCCCATGAACTGTCACATGATCTGAGCTCCAGCTCTAATGGAGAGAAGCTCCTGGAGCGCTGCATCACTCCAGTTTATAATCTCAGCTGATTCTGTTAACAAAGCAAAAGTTATGCCAGAGTTTACTTTCATTTTCAATATAGTTGCCAGCCGGAACTCGGCATTAATTCATCATGTGGTCATGACACCTCCCTCTGTTGCGCCAAGGCGTAATGTGCATTCACAAGTCCAGCGTTGCTGTAATATTACTACCAAGCTTTGCGGCATGAATGCAGCAAAATTCCCGCATCGTCAAGGCACGTTCATAAGACATAGCGTTGCAGCAATATTACGCTGATTTACCGGCAGGGTGTGTCTTATAAAAAGGGCTAAAGTCTCTCTTAGGTTCACACCATTGGTGTCCAATGTTAGTGCTTGAGGGATACTGTCCTCCATATTTTAGTTGCTTTGCTGCTCCCACAAAGTTCATCCATCCATTGTCTATACCCGCTTATCCACACAGGGTCATTGGGGGCTGGTGCCTATCTTCAGCAGTCTTCGGACATGCAGGCAGGGTACACCCTGGACAGGTTGCCAGTCCATCGTTGGGCAGCCAGAGTACCCGGAGAGAACATACGCGTGTACAGGGAGAACATGCAAACTTCACGCAGAGAGAACCCAGGACCTCCTTGCTGCAAGGCAACAGTGCTAACCACTGCGCCACTGTGCAGTCCTTCCAGCAAAGTTGACTCAACAATATGAACATAATGACAACAGAGAACTCCACAAAAGCCTGCAAATCACTCACTGATTAAAACCAGGTGTGGTGGAGCAGAGTAACCTCTAAAACAAGGGGCTGCTCACCTCATTCATACGGCGGCGGTCTGGTTTCCGTACGGCTCCTGGTTCGACTGCCATTTAGTGACTGCAGTATGTGTGTAACGTCTCTGAAAAGTCGCTCCCACGAGAGCAACAAGTGATTGGAAATTGGACATGTTGACAAATACTTGTAAAATTAACGTGAACTATCACACACTGTGAACTGATATCGCTGTCATTAATAGCAAAATCAAAGCTAGAAAAACAATGCAACATGGGTTTTATTTTGAAATATACCAGATGCACCTCTCTGAACCACGTCTTACTTCCTGTCGTGTAATTTCTGTAACTTCATGACAATCTGCATGCGGCGTCCAAAAAAAGGGGACTCCTTTAAAGACTTAATTGTCTGTGAAAAGTTACTTACTTTAAGGTACTTCCTTAAATTTGAAGCACGTAAGCGGTAGTCTGACACTATTGGTTAGTTCTGGTCTGCGCTTAGTGTACTATTGCATGGAGCTCTACGGGGCAGGGGGCGGGCTTAGCAAAAAAAAAGACGTATCACTTACATTATATCACAGTACATGATAAGACAATCACTTTTACGGATTTCTGAAAAATCATACATAATTCCTGAAAGGGGAAATCTGCTTTAAAGCTGGTATAACAAATTTGGAAAGCAAATTAGCTTTTTTTCATGCCTCTTAACTACGGTGTAACATATTACAGCTATAAATATGTTGCGGAGATAAAAAAAAATATCACGTTTCTGACCAAAAGCATCTATTGGACCAACCGGTTGTCGGTCTTGCCAAACCACCACACTTCCCTGGGTCCTCCACTCATTACACACTCACGTATTTAGCAACACCACTGGTGTGAGAGGTTCTCTGCTCAATAATATCAGAGAAGGAGAAACAGCCGGCTGCTACCACTTCAACTTTAGGACAAACTACCAGAGTCCCAAAAAGAAAAACACCATTTGAAGTCACGGACAACAAAGGACGTTTGGACCTAGAAAACGGCGACTGGTGTTTAGCGCTATCCTGTTTTGTCCGGCATCGTGGGTCTCCGGTTCCGGCAGAAGTGTCTCAGGGAAAATACCCGAGGGGAGGGGTGAGTGTTCCGTGACTGTGTTTTGCGATCAAAACCTAGCTTGTTCTGTAGATTCGCTATAACAGCTTTAAGACTCTTGTGAACTGGTAGCCTAGTAAACTAGACCAATTCTTGCTTTGCAGTTTGGTCTAGGCACGCTTCATAGGAACCCTCGCAGCCCAAACCACTGCTGTGTCTATCCAATCACAACTCACTATAGTTTTGGTTGGGCCAATCACAGCGCTCTATATTGTGGGCCAATCACAGAGCGGGAGTAGCCGATGACGTCAGCGCTGCGGCCACGAACCCAAGCAACATGGCGGCAGCGCCGGAGCCACGTTCTTTTGAAACGGCTTTGTCATCAACATTGGATTATTTAGACTCCAACGTGCGTAAGTCTGTCTGATATACTTAGCGGCTTTTTATTTTTATCAAACAAAGTAGTGCAATGTCCCAGTACACCTGATATTCGCGTGTTTTTATACAAAAACGACAGAAATCATTGACGCCATTAGTGGGTCCCGCTTTTCCATCGCTGTGATTACGTCACGTTGTTCGTTACTCTGATTGGTCCTAGCGCTATCCAATTGCGTGCTGACATTTTGAAAGACAACCGTAGATCCCGCCTCACGACTGAGAGCCGTCAATGGTTCGTGGCCAGACTATATATACACATATATAGGATGGCTTGCCAGGCTAGTGAACTGGTGCTATATAATTAAATAAATCACAGGGGTCCCAGTGTGTGTGCAACTCAGAACTATCCAGAAAGTCTACAGAGAAGACACTGAGGGGAGTTTGTAGGATTTACTTCTGCTCTTGCTCCTCCCATTGTGAGGTCAAACCAGTTCAGCCCTCGACCCTCTCTTGTTTCATCCAACGTGTCCATAGGGGCTGAAGGGTTGTCCAGAATGTTGGGAGTACAGAGAAGTTGGCTGTAGAGGTCATCGATCAAAGTCAACAGACCACCTGGCTCGACTCCCAGGAGAGCCAGTGGTGCTTTCCAGAAAGTCCTCCAGGCGTCCATTTGTGTTGAGACTCAGGTGTTGCTTCTCTTCAGTGGTTTCAGACTGGGTCACAGGTGCAGGAGGGTCAGGCTTTGGGGTTTCACAGCTGGGAGGGTTGGGGGGAGATAACAGAAACTGGAGTGGTGAAGAAAAAGAGGAGTATGGATCAGGCTGGTCCAGTGAAAGTTCGAGGACAGGTCTAAAGGCGGTAGACGTGTCTGGAATAAATAAGTAAATAAATAAATAAATAAAAACCAGCTTAAAATCTGTAACCTTTGATTTAGTAATACTAATGTGGGTGCCTTCTCTCAATTTATGAAATCATTAAATTTGTTAATTAAATTTCCAAAAGCAATTATAGAGTTTTATTAAAGAGCTAATCAAGAAGACAATTATTTATTCCAGACAATTACTGCGCCGCACCTCCTGCCTACAGAATGATGGCTATGAAATCCTCTTCATTGTCTCTGTCCTCATGAACGACACATCAAGTTAATCTTCACAGCTGTAGGAGATGTTCGTAGAACAAACGACAGGGTGGTTTAAAGGGATACTTCAGATGTTTCAAAGAGGGTTTCTCTCAAAATGTTACAAACAACTAACATCCTACCTGTTGCTGATAGCTCTTTGAACAACCTCGGTTTGGAGAAACGGAGATTAGTTCTGAATGGATTGATGAGCTAATGGCTAGTTTTAAATTTGATGCTGTTGTCTTGAAATAAATCAAATCTAAAAAATGTTATAATGGTCCACGGGAAGGCTATTTGTTTATACAGGGGTTTCTCAAACTTAAGAAAAAAGTATGAACAAGAAATGTAAACAAAGATCTTGCACAGATTTCTTTTTAAAGTTTATATTAAAGAAAAAGAAAGGAATATTGTTTTTTTATTTGCCCCCAATAACATTTAAGGTTTATCTACATTTTTAGATATTTCATAACGTCCATGTTTCATTATTTACATCACAGTCTATGGAAAGCCAGGAGGGCCAAAAGAAACTACGGAAGCCTGTTAATTAATGCCATTAACCCCTTAAAATTCCAGGTCCCATGAACGCAATGAGTTTTGTCCCATGGGTGGGACACTGGAATGCTGGGCTTTGCATTAAAGGCCCTATGTTGAATAGGGGTGTTCCAAAAAGGGTACTTCACGATTCGATTCGATTTCGATTATGGGAGCTTTGATGCTTCGATTCTTCGATTATAATGGTTGTTGGTTCGATTCGATTACTGGTGCCACGATTCTTCGATTATTGACATTTTTAATGCTTTTTTTCATACGAGATTGATTGTCTTCTTCTTTGTCTACATTTGTAAATAAATAACTCAATTAACTCAGTTCCTCTAAAACTACTCTCAGTAACTAAATACTTTTTTTTTACATTTAACTATTTTTCAAAGACAAAATCTTATTTTATGACTGTATGACTTGTGTAAATATTTGCACTTTGACCAACTTAACTTCGATCAGGGAAAGCTTTAAACATTTAAAACCTGCTAGGAAAATTTTTTTTCTCTCCTTCCTTTACTTTATTTAACAACAGAACATTATTAGAAAACAGTTCAATAACATGCAAAACAACATGCTATCACCTCAACTGTCTTACAGCTTTTGAGATATTGAATAACATTTCATTTCTACTGGTAACAATGTAATGGTGGCATGTCTATATTGTACGGGTTGGCAATAATCCAGTTTAAATTACGTTCACAGATAGAAGTGCTTGTGAATTACATAATACAACGGCTTGCCATAGACCCAGGAGCGGTGTGTTGCGCAATCTTGAAGCAACAACAACGTCATGAGTCCCGGTAGCTGCTGTGGCTCTGCTCCATAGCGCTGCAGACAGCTACGAATAAACAGGATGGTGGAACTTTTCTTCCGCTTGTAGAGTTTAGTCATTCTTAGTTCCAAGATCATCGTGTTCTTTGGAACCCACGGCGTGAGTCTGCTATCCGCTAGCTTAGTTAGCATTAGCCAATCTGCCCGTAGCTGCGTGTTTGATCCCAAACTTTGGACCGTTTCTGCTGGTTCCTCTATTTTCCTCCACAGCACCTAGATCAGGGGTTCCCAAATTGGGGGTCGGGACCCCCAAAGGGGTCCCCACAAGATTGCAGGGGGTCCCCAAAATTTTGTCTTTGCTGAGGTTGTGAGGTTAGCAAGATTTTTTTTGTAAAAATTTAATTTATAAAATCCCAATAACACACCCTACAGTATAATCAGAACTCCATATAAAAGTTATAACTCAGTATGTCTGTAGAAAGTGTGTAAATGATCATATTTAATGTGTTTATGCGTGTAGGAGTTGGGTTTGGGTCCTGGCTTGTCTTGGACACGAGAAAGGGGGTCCTCAAAGAAAACATTTTGGGAACCCCTGACCTAGATTACCACATTGTGTGCCAGTAAAAAGCATCTCCCTTACACAAAAACAAATAACTTACATTTGTTAAGGCTCCGGTTACGTGTATTTTTATTTAGTACCGGCTTTGCAACAAATCTTTCACGTTATTTATTTTTTTAAGCATCGACGTTCATTAATCGATTCTGAATCCTCACGTGAAGCTTTGCGATGCATCGCCACATCGATGAAATGCACCCACCCCTAATGTTGGATATCCATAGAAATCATGGTAAAAAAAATGCAACTCTTTAGCGCCATGTAGTTCAGAGTAAGTATTGCAGCTACGGTGGCCCACTGAAAACCTCCAGCATTCACTCCAGCCATCTGGTCCGTTTTTTTATAAAAAGCATGAGATTGATCTATTTCCAATCTCTCTAGCCTAACCCACACAAAGCATATATGTACTCGACCAGTTAAAAAAGCATTTTCAATTAATTATGACTGTTCAGAGTTAGTGCCTACAAAATGCCACGCACGCACCTCCCCGGCCCCCCTCTGCTCAACGAGCATCACGGCTGTAAACATTTCTAGGGGAAACACTGCTGTTAGCTGTTATATCAACCTACCAGTCGTGAAGGAAGCTAGCATGGCTGCCTGTCACCGATTCACACACGGAGGAGGGGTGGCATCAGCTGTGGCGTCCGGTGTCAAGTAGATCTGAGAGCAGCGGAGTAAACAAGCTTCTGCCGGTTAGCCATCAGCTGAACGTGGCACACGGTGTGAGCCGCAGTGGAGATGGAGCTAAAGTCAACCACTGGCTGTTTAGTGATCGGATAGCCGATGAGGTTTGGCTGGAGCCGGGGACACGCTGTGGAAATAAAGTAACTAATGCTAACATAGCTACCGGCTAGAGGACGACCGCTGAAGCGTGTTGGGAGAGACATGGCAGGCTGCGGTAAGAGAGGAGACTTTAATAGAAGGAACTTTCTTGAAGAAGGACTTTGGAACTGATACGTTGGGACCGGATTGGGAGCTTTTTTATGAAGAAAAGAAATGATCAGCTTGAGGTGAGTCATGAACAACACTTGGAGGCTGGTGTCTAGCTGTTGCGGGCGGGGTTCTCATCATATGCGGCTGCCGGGTGTTGGAAATTAATATGACCTGAAAAATTTTACGTGTCTTGATTTCATTGTTTGTTATTCAAACTAACAAAGTACAGCAACGGTGTAACAGCTAGTCTCGTCTCTTCTTAGTTGAATTGGCAGACGCCATGCTTCCACGGCGCACTGCTGCCCTCTGCTGTTTCTTTCAGGTTACAGTCATAGTGCAAACGCGTAACTCAGAGCTCGTATGTCCCTAAATAGCTACCATATTTCAAGATGGAGGATGGCCATGGAGCGTCGACCACAGTTTATGTATTAAAAATGTAAAATTTCAAGCTGAGAGGAATATTTAGAATTGATGTTGTTGAGAAATATTAATGAAAAAGGACAAGTTTGTGCACTGGATGCACATAATTTGGTAGTAAACAGGTAAAAATATTACACACTGGGGCTAAAAGCCATTAAAAACATGTTAATTTTGACTATAATATATAAAAAATAAACAAATAAAATTCCCATCTCACCCACCGCAGGTGGTCTCATCCTTTCAAGCTCAGGTCCTCCAGAGGCCTGGGAGCTTGAGGGTTCTGCACAGTATCTTAGCTGTTCCTAGAGCTGTACTTTTCTGGACTGAGATGTCTGAACTTTTGTGTATTCATCCTGTGTGTATCTTCTAACTGCATCTTTTGGTTCTTTTTATAACACAGAAAAGAGCTGTATTACCTTCTTTTTGCTGACGTTTCGACCACCACTGCAGTCATCCTCAGAGCCGCGGTTGGCGGCGTCACTTCCTTCTCCGTTTTTCTGCATGCAGCAGAGGGCCAAATAGCAGAGTTCTAGTTCTTTATCACACTCCTCCCTTTGTCCTTGTTTTATTCTCACATGTATTGAGTCCTTGTCATGGTGGAACCATACAAGGTAAAATTATTATTGTGTGGGGGGGTTATGTTTAATTGCACTTTTGAACATTTTCCAGGATTCTGGACGGTACTTGTCATGCTTGATTTTGCTCCAGTTATAATAATTATATTTTCATTTAAAAAGTATATTTGTCCACTCCATATTTGAAATAAGAAAAATATTTTGGGTAAAATAAAATAAAAATTTGCGATTAATCACGAGTTAACTATGGACACTCATGCGATTAATCGCGATTCAAAAATGTAATCGATTTAATCGATAATGTGTGTGTATATACATTTACAGTATGTATATATATATATATATGGAGAGAGAGAGAGAGAGAGAGAGAGAGAGAGAGAGAGAGAGAGAGAGAGTGAAAGGGCCTTTGCCCTTCTGTATTTACAGTAAACCCAAGGGCTATGCAGGCTTTATCATATTTCCGGGTCTTTTTCTGCCAGCTACCGTTCCTTTCTTTACTCGCCTTTGGCGGCTTTGCCATTTTTCATTTCTCTGTCACAAACTTCTCCCTCTCTCCTCCATCAGCTCCTTACAGTGGTGAGTGTATGCAGGCTTGTTCTGCTGCTTGATTCAACAGTTGACTGGTCAGAGCACTGCTGCCACTTGTGACTGGACACTTGTTTATAGTTGAAAAGTACTGATATAAAGTCATTTGCAGGGTATCTCATTAAAAAAATAATTATCATAGTGGTTATAATAAATGATACTAGTCCAAGCAATCTTCATTAAAGTTGTATTATATGTGCATTAAACATTAAAATGTACTTTACTGTAAAGTTTTAACCTTGAACAAAAGGTTTGCTTGTTTGTAGCTGTATAATTCCTAATTCACACATTTAAATAAAAAATGTTTGAGCCATCATTTTATTATTTTTCTGATCATTGCAAAAGACAGAATTTTTCTGAGATTAGCCATTTAAGGTAACCAACAGAATATAGACATTTTAAGACAGCTTGTATTAAGAGGTGCTGTTCACCTTTAGTCTCTGTTCATCATCTAATAACACCATAAATCACAGTAATGGAGCATGTTGTTGGTCTCATTAGCAGAGTAATAATAATCAGGATCAGGTCAGCGACAGACACTCATCAAGAACTGCTGTTTTCATGGCAAACATCATTCATCTCTCAGTAATTTGACTCCCACGGCAGTTCTCTCTAGCATTAACAGGACGTAAAAGACAGGAAATGAGCCTGTGGGAATCAGTGATTTATGTGGAAATAAATTGTATCTCTGGGAAATAGATAATAGATGTTATAAATTGTTAAAATACTTCTGCTTGCAGTGGTGAAGGAGTGATGAGATATGTGGTGGTAATGTCTAAATGCTCCAAGAGGAGGTTTAAATCGAGGAGCATAACCAATGTCTTCCTTTTCTTTGTTTCCAGACTATCCACTGTTTGAGAATTTCCCTGTTGGTGCCAAAGATGTGTGCAAAATTCCTGAGCATTTCATCATTGGTTAATATTCTGCTTCCAGTCTCTAGTAGGAATGAATGTCTTGTAAGTCGTACTCTGGGGGAAAAAAGCTCTGGTGCGCCTGTTTGAGGATGTAGAAGTCAGCTGGAGGAGAAAGTAGCTTCAGACGGCAGGATTTGGAGTCTTATTTCCTGATATTTGGACATCTCGCCTCTGATTGGCTAACAGCAACACGACTCTACCACTGACTCTGTTTTGCAACGTTGATGTTTTATCTCCACAAATAACACAAGCCTGAAGGAGTTTTGCTGTGTGGTGGAGTTGCTAATGCTAACGGTTAGCTTTCTGCTGTTTCCTGGACACTAAACCAAAAACAGCCTTCCCTGTGTAGGAGACAATTTTCATGTTCAGCCTGCATGAAAAACTCAGAGTGACTGATTATAATCAGAAATAATCATTAAAAAATGTTTTTTTTCGGGGAAGTTCACCTTTAACCCTCCCGCTGTCCTATTGGGTGACCCCACCAGGAAAGGTGACGTTTGAGCAGGGTTGATGGTTTATCCCTTGGGGTCCACGTGGCAGAGGTGAGGTGGTGCTCAGTCCTCACCTCTGCCACGTGGACCCCAAGGGATTAACCATCAACCCTGCTCAAACGTCACCTTTCCTGGTGGGGTCACCCAATAGGACAGCGGGAGGGTTAAAAGAAGATGGACAAGTAAACATCTGTTACGGTGCATCTTGGCAGCACTTATGTGAGAAGACAGTTGCGGACGTCGATCTCACTTCTGATTCCAAATCTGAACTCAACAAAGAAGCTAAATAATTTTAGAGTATTATTTTACAGGACACGTTTTTATGGGTGAGTTTAGACGTTTTCAGATACAATGAGCCGATAAAGTGCTCATGTCTGCTGTTTAGTGTGATTTATTGTTTTTCCCTCCAAGCCGTCTCTTTGGTTTCCAGTGATGTGATTGGTCAAGGAAAGCAAGAAGTGGTTGCTCTAGCTGCTACGACTGGTTGAAGTTGGTTTGGGTTGGTCTTTAGAAGACCGGGTGGGATGGGAGGTGAAGCTGCCTGCAGGTGATGGGTTTGTTTCAGACACCTGTAGAGACAGACGTGATCTGTGACTGCACTGAATCTAGAGACCATTCCTGATCTGTGATAACATTTTTATTTAAAATCCTACTAGTAATCGTCTATTTTTTAGTACCTGTGCTTTAGATGTATCTCAGTCTAGATGCATTGCAGTTTTTTGGCCTCTTTGATTTTGCACACACAGCTTCAGTTGCATTTGCTGTTTTAGTTCTTGATGCTTCTGTTGAGTCTCTGGCATCAGACGGAGGCTCTTCTGGGTGTCGTGCTGCTGCTGCTGCTGCTGAGCCAGCTGTAGAGGGAACTGCTGGAGAAAAACCTCTTTCTTCTGCTCTGCAGAGCTCCCATTTCCACAAATGCTTCAGAGCAATCCATCTCCGCCCCAATGGCCTCCTGTTTGATGATTACCTTTGTGCAACCCATTTCACATAGAATGGTGGATTTTAAGGGGAAAGTGGTGTACGGCTCATTGAAAGAGTCGTATCAAAGCTATCAGGTGGTTCTTCTTTCACTCTTAGAGGAATTTGTGGCTCTGGAGCTCTTGCTTCTCTTTCCCAGCAGCATCTCAACTCCTGCCTCAGCATCCTGGTAAGCTCCGCAACCTGCTTATCTTTCTCCTGCAGCATTCTGTCTTTGTCAATAGTCACGGGAGGAGCTGCAGCTGGAGTGGCGGGGGTGGCGGAAGAGACCAAGCGGTGTTTGTGAAGAGAGGCAGACTTTAAAGAGAACTGACAAGGTGGCGGGGTGGAGCACAGGAGCTCCTCTTTAATGTTAGCAGGAAGCTGAAGATGGCTGAAAGCTCAGCTTGGTGAGAGGAGAATAATAGGTTTTTAGTGGCAATAATGATCCTATTCAAGCACAGAGTAAAAAATATGTATCAATTCTATTAAAAAACCTACGATTTATTCATGTACTTAATTAATATTGAGCACAGTAATGAAAAAATTGTGCTCCAGATGGAGCAAGAATGTGGTTTTCCATCTTCTAAATCAGGTATCTGCTTGACCTTTATCAAACCAAAATCAGTCATGTTTGTTTACATTAAGTGGGTGTTTGAGGCTCTACTAAGCAAACAAATATCCGTGTGGCTCTAATCAGACAAATTTCAGCACAAATTGATTTAACAAGATTTTTGTTTCAAACCTAGGCAGCAACTGTTACCATCAATTACCTGTTTGCAAAATATCTCATGAAACAGAATAGATTTTAAAGCTGGGGTACATAGTTTAAATATTTTAAAGTAACATTAAACATGCTTAAACTTGACTATGATATAACGTAGGTACTCTTTTATAATTTATTTTTCCCTAAGTCCCTCCCCTGGCCTCGTCAGCATAATGGATCATTTGCGCGAGCCTAGAGCGTTGACGGGATGACCCGCGGCGCTCACGATCTTTACTCAAGGCAAAAGCAGCTCGAGGTGATCAGTAAACAGTGTGAGGTGATCTATAAACCACACAGAACCACAACCCAGCACAATCAGCAGCAAGCCCTGGAGCAACTAGTGACTCCGCCCCCTAGACAAGTAGTGACTCTCAGTCGCTGACATTGCGATAGATAGGTAGGTAGGACTATAAATCTAAATTTTGTCGTTATCAAAATTTCTGACTCTAACCGGTATCATTTTCCCCATGTCAATTAATTTGGTAATAAAAAAATTAAAAGATGTGTGTAGGTTGGTGACGTTCATGTCCCTTTAAGAAGCTGTACCACCTCGAGTCACACGACATGACTCGTTTCTGCGCATGCATGTAGTTATCGTCCATTTATCGTTATGGAGGTGAACTCCTCAATATACCGTGATATTGATTTTAGGCCATATCACCCAGCTCTACTGTTATCCAATCAGAGGCAAGTTGTCCAAGTAAGAGTCCAAATCCTGCCGTCTGAAGCTACTTCCTCCTCCAGCTAAATCCTTCATGCTGGTACAGGCGCTTCTGGGCTTTTGTTCCTTACAAGGCATTCATTCCTACTACAGACCACTGCAAATGTATTGATTAAACAAGTTTTAAACACCTTTAAATCTGATTTTATTTGTTTTGTTGATCTTTGTGAAGCACTTTGTGATTTTTTTTCTGTGATAAGTGCTATAGAAAAACAAAAACTTTACTTACTAATCAAACTGGGCAAAGTCAAAAATGGCTATCTATAACTCTGACAGTCTTATCGAATGAGATTGTGTTATTTTTGCATTTGACCACAACAGCTGTAACTCAACAAAAGATGAGCTTATCAAATTCTGTCATGAAGGTGGCATAGCATAGGAATTGGATTTTATTATATTTATTGTATTAAATGTATTCAACTGAACTACAAAAGTCTTTATGAGCAGCCATGAACACAATGAAACGGACAGGCTACACCTGCTTTATGATGCTGGTTGTCTTTATATATATATATATATATATATATATATATATATATATATATATATATATATATATATATATATATATATATATATTTACAAAAGTATAATTAAACAATAAAAAACTAGTATGTACCACAAAGATGTCTGACCTGTATCGACTGCTTAGAGTTCAACCCAAAGTCCTTTGATAATTTTCCATCCAGATCGTTAGATTGTGGTTTTTGGAGTTTGATTGTCCCACTGCTGAGAAACGTCTTAGAGGTTACACTGAAACCTGTACAGAGAATATAGAAATCAGGGGTGGGCATTAGAAAGGTAATTTTACATGTTATATAACATTTTTACCTTTAAATTATACATTTATCTTGCGACGACTTTCCGAAGAGACAACCGACAAAACTGAATTGTAATTTTGATCAGTTCTGATCAGAACTGCAGAGAAAATTAAACGTACAATCAGCCCAATGACCTTCTAGAGCCGGTGTGTGATGGTACTGCTGCTCTTGTGATGTGTTGATTCTGGAGGGTTTTCTAGCTGTTTCAGGCCCTGGCTCTGGTGCCCCCTGCTGTGCGAGAGGAGATAGTTTTGCAGCCTTGGTTCAGTTCCTGGTGGATCCTCAGCTTCTCTGAGATCCTCCTTGGTGCCAGAAACAGGAAAGTGTCGCAGCTTTACTCAGACTTTAGCTCTGTGACCTGATGAAGATGTTAAAGGAAACGTGAAAGAAATGAAAAAGGACTAATGTAAAAAAAAAAAAAGAAGTCACCATCTTTTTTGTATACTCAGAGCTGTAAATGGTAAATGGTCTGTATTTGTATAGCACCTTCTTAGGGTTCTACAACCCCCCAAGGTGCTTCACAACAGTCATCCACCCATTCATACACACATTCACACGCTGGTGGGGATGGGCCACGGTGCCCTGGGGCGTGCTGACGGAGGCGGGGCCTGCCGTACGCTGGCGCCGCCGGTCCCTCTGACCACCACCAGCAGGCAATGTGGGTTAGGTGTCTTGCCCAAGGACACAACAGCAGCATTCTATGGGGGGAGCTGGGTTTGAACCTGCAACCTTCCAATTACTGGACAACCCACTCTACCTCCTGAGCTACTGCTGCCCCAGTAGTCAGGCACTTCATTATTTTTGATAGAAAAACATATTTTGAGCATTTAGTGTGAGCATGCACCTCTTCTTTATTGTGACAGTGGAACGGCACAGGAGTCCCATTCCTGTGACCAGCCTCCTCACTTAACACCACATTTGCAACAGTGAACAAAGTAATAACTAAGAACAACACAACCCCCCAAAATAAACATGCATAAACACCCCAAAATAGAACAAATTACCTAAAAACATGACTCCCACAATGCACCTCACCCACTGCAGCTCCTGCAGCTCTCTGCAGCCAATCAGTCGCTACCAGTCTAACTTTTAGAATAAAGGGGTGGAGTCTGCGAATTAACTCTGCAGGTGTTATAGCCACTGTGGGAGTTCAGATTTAGCTTTTCAGGAGTTATTTTGTCCAAAATGACTCCTACAGAGTTGATTAGGAAACATTCCTTTTTAACACTCGGGTTTAACTCTCAGTGTTGCATATCAACTATATAACTCTTTTAGTGTTAAATTAAATATTCTTAGTGTTAAATTGGACCAACACCCCAAAATTAACACTTTTAAATTTGCTGTGTGGTGGAGTTGCTAATGCTAACAGTTAGCTTCTACTAGCCGAGACGTTCTCTGCTGTTTCCTGGACGCTAAACCAACAGCCTTCCCCGTGGTGAGTCAAGATGGGTGAGTCCATGAATGTTAAGTGACAGTGTGACGTAGATCTGACTGGGTTTCCTCATCCTAGAGTTTCATCATCTGTTTTCTATCAGAAGCTAATGCAGTAGATAGGTGTAGGAGACTATTTTCATGTTCAGCCTGCATGAAACACTCACAATGACCCATTATAATCAGAAATAATAAAAAAATGTTTTTTTAGAGTTCTACACATTTAACTAACCTTCATTCCAGATTTGAATGCACCAAGATGGCTTTGGTCTGTGTTGAAGGAGCAGAACTTAAACAAATATGGTTGTGCTGGTTAGAGAGGACCATTGAAGAAGCAGCAGCAGATTTAGGTGGTGTTGACTTGGAGGAGGACAATGTTTTCTGATCCCTGTTGAGGGCACAGAAAGTCAGCTAAAGGTAAATCCTCACACAACCATCCTTCACATTACATATTCCTTTTTTATTTCTCTTCCTACATTTTAAAATCATTTTTTTATTTTTTGTTCTCGGGATTTTTATCTTGAAAGGCGCTATAATAAAATTGTTTCTCCTTCTTCTTCCTTGACAAAACCAAACATAGTAACATAATTGTGGGTATAGAATGATACTTTTGAATCCAAACTTCTACTAACTTTGATTTTGCAAGAAGGTGGTTGTGGTGCTGCAGCTGATGAACGATCTGGAGCTGCAGCAGGAGCTGCTGCTGGAGGATATTAGCGTGAGACGAGTCCACATGACGAGGTGGCTCTTTCCCCTCCTGATCAGGAGGAATGTACTGGTGGTGCATTAACGTCTTCATCTAGTGACACAAGTAAGGTTATCAGAAAAAAAAACTATTTCTTGTTGGTTTGTTGTCCTTTATTTTCTTGAGTTTCTTTGGCAATGCGGTCAAAGTTTAATTTAGACTGGAATTTAAAGAAAAACAGAACAAAGTGTCTTTTTGCACTCAGCTTTGTTTTTTTGTTGTACAGATCTTGTCTCTGAATGGCTAACAGCAACACGACTCTAATCCATTTGCTCTGCAACGTTGATGTTTTATCTCCATAAATAACACAAGTCTGAAGGAGTTCTGCTGTGTGGTGGAGTTGCTGATGCTAACGGTTAACTTCTACTAGCTGAGACGCGCTCTGCTGTTTCCTGGACGCTAAACCAACAACAACCTTCTGTGATCACAAACCAAGATGGGTGAGTCCAGGAATGCTACATTTACAATGTGACTTGCTGTGTGACTTTTTCTGACCCGTCTAATTTCTTCCAGGTCAATGCAGAGACAAGGGGCGGGAGACTTTTTTCATGTTCAGCCTGCATGTGATACTCAGCGTGACCAATCATATTTCAAAAAGAACAAGTATTACACACTTCTCAGTGAACCTCCCGTTTAAAGCCATATATGCAACATTTTCATATTTTTAAATCATGTTTTTGAGCCAGTCTGTGCTAAAATGGCCCTTTACAGGGTTAATGAAATATTACTCAGACCCCCACCACCCTTTGTGGCCAGAATACCACACTTGCAACTTCAGAGTGGCGGTCCTGTCCCTGTTGGACTTAGAAAAAGTGGAGCTGACATACCTGGTGCTGCAGTCTGCTTCCAGCATGTTTCCTGCATGTTTAGATCATGAACACAGCTGATTTGTTTGATTTAGTGATGAACCGCTCCTGTAGACCCTAATGAAGGCTGAGGAGACATTTCAGCAGTTAGATTAAGGTGTTAAAAAGATGAACACACAGCGAGGAGATAAGTTTTACTTTCGGTTTTGCCAATGAACACTAGGGGGTACTAAAACAAGCCAAAACTGACTAGTGTCCCTGGAAAGATATTTCAGCAGATAGATTAAGGTGTTTGTTACGGCCCTTGGCCGTTTGTGTTTTGTGTTTAAATCTTCTCCTCTGTTTTCCTCCCTACCCGTGTGAGCAAACTAAGGTGATCACTCATTCATGGATGGTTTTTAGTGATTTTAGCCGAGTTTGCTTTAGTCATACCAGAGACTTTGTAGTTACTGTTACCTGTTTGAGTTGTCTGCTGGTTTGTCTTTTGTTCCATTGTGTTTGTCTTTATTTACCTTTTTGTTTGTAAATAAACTTTGTTATATAATTTTAAACACCTGAGCATGTATTCCCTTATTGTTACCCCTGGCCCCCTAGACGGCCTGGGGTGTAACAAATGGGGGCTTGTCCGGGATATTTGATCCCCTTATTGTTACCCCTGGCCCCCTAGACGGCCTGGGACGTAACAGTGTTAAAAAGACAAACGCACAGCAAGGACATAAGTTTCACTTTTGCTTTGACCACAGATAATTAAAAACAGACACTTGTGGCTTCTTAACTTCTGGGTCGCTCCTGTTTACTGGCTTCAATTCTTTAAACAACTCTAGAGCTTTTTGCCTGCCAGTGTCGAATTACATATGTCAGCGCTACAGCGTTAGCTCTCCGGAGACACGGCAACCACACAAACTCATCAATTGTAAATAGTGACTACATCCTTCTTTAGTTTTTTTGAAAGAAGAAAATCTGACAACCCCCCAGCTGGCTGTAAATCTGTTTCTGTATAACCTTCCTTCTAACATGACTGAGACATCAGACCTGTTTTGCGATTATGTCACTGTAGAATTCTTACCTATTGCTCCTCTATGGGTTATCTAAGGGTCCCCCTCTGCATCTCTGCCTCTCACTATATCATCTTTACAGAATGTTTACCAAGTAGCTGAAAACAGAAGACAGAAAATAATGTGCACCTGTTAAAAACAGCACCGAAAGTTCCATATTAGCCAGCGCTGGAACGGTTGAGCACAGCAGTATATCCAGGCCTTGATGCTTCAGCTAATTTTCCCCTCAGGCATATCACATAATCATCCCATTATTATGCAGACTTATAAGTCTTCACTGGGATTTAGGGAATAATAGTGCCTGCTAGGATCCCCTGGACTGGTGTAGAGACATTTTTTTAAATAAATGTGTGTTATTTAATTACAGGAGCTTCTATGTTGAACTCACTGCTGGCCAATAATTCACCATCAGCAGGCGGCGATAAAAACACAACATGGGGCTGATTTAATATCCTCTGATCTAATAATGTGATGAGCTACCTACTGCTGTGTGTGTGTGTGTGTGTGTGTGTGTGTGTGTGTTCTATTCTTTCTAAAGCTGCATCTTTGCACATGTGTAAATCTATGGTTATAACTACATTGTGTTGCAATGGCAAAGATGAACGTTTCAGAAATTCTGAATGTGTCCTCTGAGCAACCTACTGAGTCTATTTATGTGTCCCATTTAGATAATAGTGACCCCTTGATAATTCTGTTACATGGACAGAGTTAATTCAGAGGTTGGGGCTAATTAACTGTGAGACTGATTACTAATTTGTTCATTAATTTATAGTGTCGGCTCAACAAGCAGCATGTGATCCTCTCAACAAAAGATGCTGTCTTTTATTCACAGGCGTTTTAAAAGCTGATAGCAAAGATGTCGATGATATCTTTACCTCCTGTCTGACGATGGGAGCAGATAAATGATTCTTCTTCAGCCCTAAAGAAGTAGAACATCTGATTAATCAATACATTTGTAGTGGTCTCTAGTAGGAATGAATGCCTTGTAAGTCGTTCTCGGGGGGGTTGACCAGTGCACCATTTCTCTGACCCACATCATAGACATGAATATGTAGACGCCCCATCGAGCGCTGGAGAGTGTAACAGCATCACTGCCATATTGGTTGGGTCTCCTCACTGTCCAAAGTCAATGCCGGGTGAGCAATTTATGCCCGTTTTGTGCAGCCTACAGTTGCAACAACCGGCGTATTTTTGAAAACACATCACGTGGGATTATTATTGACTTTTCTAGCCTACCTGATGGGATTTTATATTTTAATTCATTTTGTTTAACTATATTCAAATTTTAAAGGGACACTAGTCAGTTTTGGCTTGTTTTTAGCACCCCCTAGTGTTCGTTGGTGAAACCAAAAGTAAAACTTATCTCCTCGCTGTGCGTTCGTCTTTCTAACACCTTAATCTAACTGCTGAAATGTCTCCTCAGCCTTCATTAGTGTCTACAGAAGCAGTTCCGACAGACCGGACCGGCAACTGTGAAGTCACAAGTGGAATATTCTGGCCACATGGGGCGACAGGGTCTGGGTGACCTTTCATTAACCCTGTAAAGGGTCATTTTAGCACATACTGGTTCAAGAAAATTATTTAAAAATATGAAAAAGTTGCAAAGTGTCCCTTTAATTATCATGCCATACCATGTGTCTGATTTTGTGAAAAAGCTTGATAAAATGAGTTTTTTAGCTGGGTAAGCACCTTCCTTAGTACAAATTAATGCACTGGGGGCGAATGGAGACCCATCTAAGATGGCTGGCCGGCCACTACGGCAGATCCAGTCATAGATATCATATATATCACTAGATGCCTTACCGTGCTGTTCGTCGATTGGACGAACGTCCCTACGCGGCGGCCATCTTACCTCGGACAGCTGCCCCCTTTCGTAACATTGGTGTCAATGGTGCATGTACTATTTAAATAACTCTAACTTGCTCAATTTTCAACCAAATTTCAAACGGTTTGATTTGTTATAAACGCCAGAGACGTGGCTCTAAAATATGACGGATTTGGCCCATTAATTTAAAAATGTTAAAGTATGTCCTATCAAGCCTATGTGCTATAAGGTTTGTAATAATGCAACCGGCTTGTAACTCCATTAATATTTCATCGAGTTAAGAGTGTTTTTGTTTAAGTTGTTCAATCACCTTCCATCTGCTACCATTGAGAACGGAACGTAAGCTGTCCGTAGTAAGATGGTCGCCGTGTATGGACGCTGACGACTCCCAGTTAAGGCATCTAGCAGTATATATGATATATATGGATCCAATAGGCAGCGCCAGTTCATGGGGCGTCTATGTATATATGTCTGTGGCCCACATCACAGCTGAGCTTCAGATGGCAGGTTTTGGACTCTTATGTCCTGCTATTTGGACATATTGCTTCAGTTTGGATAACAGCAACGCGACTCTACTGCTGACATGCAATGTTGATGTTTTACCTCCACAAATAACACAAGCCTGGAGGAGCTTCTGCTGTGTGGTGGAGTTGCTAATGCTAACAGTTAGCTAGCCGAGACGTCCGCTGCTGATTCCCAAACGCTAAACCAACAACAGCCTTCCCCGTCGTGAGTCAAGATGGGTGAGTCCATGAATGCTAATTCACAGTGTGACGTAGATCTGTCAGGATTTTCTAATCCCATTTTCACCGTCTATTTTCTATCAGACACTCATGGACATTTTTACACACGCAGCAACAAAGAACTTTGTGTTCTTTAAGAAGTGTTGCCTATAAGTGTGTGAAATGAAATAGCACAGTTTTAATTTATATTACACCTCCCTCCTCCATATACAGGATATTTAACAAAGTAATCACATTACATTTGATGGTTGAGTTATTGTGAGTAGAAACTACAGAACAAGAAACAGCAGCAATTTCATCCACGTTTAAGGAGATATTGTGGGAAATCCAGTGACTGGAGACTTTTATTCAGGTTATATGAAGTATTGATTTTTGTATTGATCCTTTTTTTTAGCAACACAGTTTCTCATTAAAGATGGACAGAAGCGGAGGGACACTTAAGTCCCGCCGACACCGGAGGGGAAAACCAATAACTTTGACTTTGTATTCTGTCCTTGTGACTCCTTTTATCAAAAAGCTGATTTTTAGTGAAATGTTGTAAAGCCCAGATTTATTACGGTTTTGAAATTGAAGTATTTTTTGGCACTGTCTGTATTTATCATGCATGCATAGCAGAGCATCATTCTGGGTATTTCAGTCCTGATCATCATTAGGCAAATAATGCATCATTATTTACCTTTACTAGAAAGAGCTTGTGTTTACTTTTGCACCTAACGTGCCTGTAATACTTTACACGGGTGTTGCACAGCATTGGTAGGTGGGGAAGGAGTGTGATATACAGACTTCTTTCTTTTCCATGTAAGTATAACTGATCTGCCAGAAGAAATCTTGCATTACAATGACTTCCAGTCTATTAAACTACTTTCAATTCTCTCATTCTACTCATCCAAAACTTTCTATGGTTTGTGGATTTTGTAGGAATTCGAATTTGTCCTACAAAACATACATGTCCTAAAAAATCTGTATATTTTGTTAGTTCTTATGTAAATAAATCCATTCATTCATTCAAAATGTTGCTTGCTATTTGTTGAATAAAGTTTTTTATTTTTATTTTGCCCCATTTCATCAAAATCAAGAGCTGCTGAGGGTCTCCGTTTATCAGTTGATATTTTTGCTTTTATTTTACGTTTGGCAGTAAAAAGATATTTTCCCAGAAAAGTGTTTGTTTTAGGACTACAAGATTTCAACTACAGACCGGCCACTTCGGCAGCTCCAATAGCAGCGCCAGTCCACGGGGCGTCTATGTGTATGTTGTCTGTGACTACAACCTCAAATTTGTTCAGATCAATAAAAATCTTCAGTGTCAACGTGCTAATGTAACTTTCACAAATGTGGTATCGTAACTTCCGTAAGACCTACGATCAGCCAATCATTTAGTGTGAGGTCATCGGCAGTCGCAGGACCCCAAGTCGATCTGGCAGCCCGAGCAGATCCGGTACCTATCACTAGATGACTTACCGCGCTGTTCGTCGATTGGACGAACGTCCCTACGCGGCGGCCATCTTACTTCGGACAGCTGCCCCCTTTCGTAACATTGGTGTCAATGGTGAATGTACTATTTAAATAACTCTAACTTGCTAAATTTTCAACCAAATTTCAAACGGTTTGATTTGTTATAAACGCCAGAGATGTGGCTGTGAAATATGACGGATTTGGCCCGTTAATTTAAAAATGTTAAAGTTGTTTTTAGTCCCATCAATGTTAGAGCAACCCAGCAACCCGACCTCCACTATCTGTCTCCTAATGTCACTTCTACTGTTTCCAGCCTTGGAATAAAAATGGACCCGGTTCTGAAGATGGAAGCTCAGGTCAATAGCACAGTCAGGTCCTGCTTTTACCACCTCAGGCAAATTTCTAAATTAAAGCCCATCCTGAGTGCCCGTCTTCTACAATCTGTGATTCACGCCTTCATCACTTCCCGACTAGATTATTCCAACTCCTGCTTGTACGGCATCAGTAAAGCTGCTCTATCTAGACTTCAGCTCCTCCAGAATTCAGCAGCAAGGTTCCTGACTGGAGCTGACAGAAGACAGCACATTACACCCATTCTTAAATCACTCCATTGGTTGCCCGTTCAGTTCAGGATCAATTTCAAAATTCTGCTTCTTGCATACAAATCGTTGAACAGTCAGGCCCCTCCCTATCTGTGTGAACTTCTCCATTTCTACCACCCTCCTCGTGCTCTTAGGTCTGAAGATCGGCTCCTCCTAACCGTCCCTAAGGCACATTTGCCTTAACTCTGGAACTGATTACCTCTTCAGGTTAGGCAAGCACCCTCTATTGCCGTTTTTAAATCGCGCCTGAAAACCCACTACTTCTCCCTGGCCTTCAACTCCCAAACCACAAAGCATTAACTCATCCTTAAGTTTTCCACCTTGTTGATTTTAAATTTGTGTTTTTATATTTTGGTTTTAATTGTTCTATTGGTTTTAGTTTGCTGTTCTTTTAACTCTTTTATCTTTTTTGATTTTTCTTATGATTTATATGACTATTTTGTTTTTTACCTGTTTTTATGTGCAGCGCTTTGGTTGGTTGTAATGCCGTGTTAAAAGCGCTCTACAAATAAAGTGGTATGGTATGTCCTATCAAGCCTATGTGTCATAAGGTTTGTAATAATGTAGATGTCACAGTGGGAATTGTGTTTTTATTTGCATGCTTACTGTTGCAATTTTATTTAATTTAAGTGCATGTTTTTAGTAGTTTTTAGGATATGTTGTGTTTTTTCCCATTGTGGAGCTCCCCAGAGACACTGAACTGGCTGAACAAGGAGGGGAATGGGCCAATCAGCTGCCCTCTAACAGGTGTGCCACACCAGCAGGTGTGGTTAATTGACTGATTGATGCTCAATAAAAGGAGCTGGAGGAAGACTGAGGAAAAGGACGGCAAAGGAACCGACAGAGATGAGGACCGGCTAAGGAGGAGGTGCGCCCTGGACGGTGGCTCCTCAATGGAGACACGTTGATTGTAGTTGATCAAATGTGAAACTCTTGTGTAGCATTTACATAGTGGAGCCTTTTCATCCTCCATCTCATAAATATGATAGTTGTGGGGTCATTTCTGATTTACTGGATAGGTATCCAGTAAGCAGATAGCGACTTCTCAGCGCTTTCTTTGTCCTTTTCATCTTTTCTGTATGACGGGATTATTAAGGAGTTTCTGCATTGGTGTAACACCTGCCAAAGACAGAAAATGAAAGCATGCCTGGTTCAGTTTTAGAGGAAGATGCACTCACTTGAGCTTGATCCTAGCTGCATCTCTGCTCGTGGAAGGCAGCTGAATGTTTAAGTGCTGGAAGAATAAAAAGACTGACAGAAAAACTCAGAGGGCATTAACAATGCAGCATTTATTTCCAGAGAAAACAGCTTTAAATAGCTCTTTGTTCTATTAGCTATAAATACATGTATTGATGGGGATGAACATTCCACATTTAGTCTGTACATAGAAAAACTGGGTGGTGAACCAGAGAGCAGATGCTAGAAAAAGGCCATGAGCTTCTCAGTCAAAGGAGAATCTGTAATGAGATGAAGACTGAAGGCTTCGGTCTAAAAGGCAGAACTAAAGCAGATGAATTCCTGTTCAGCATTCATTAAACATTTCAGCTCAACTGCCTGCAGGTTGATGATTAAGCAAAAATCTTAAAGTTAGCTCTAAAGCTTTAGGCCGTAAAGTTTCTGGTGACATCAAAGTGCTGAATTAACTACAGCTCAGGTGTTTTAGTTTGCTTCTAACAGGGTAGAAATGGAATCCAAACTGTTCAACAAGGCTGTTCTTTTTGTAGAAGAATGATTAGCCACAGTAAAACCAATAAGCAAAAGTAGTCAATGTTACTGTTAAAGGTTAAATATGGAACACGGACAATATAGCGACATCTAGTGTTTAGAGGTGGTATTGCAACAACAGAACAAATTTTCCAGCCGTCGGGGTGTTGGTTCACTGCTGATACGTTACCAGCCAGCACCATGTCCAGTGACGAATCGTACAGGCTAAGGACTAATTTCTACTAATAAGTTTATTTTACAGCATTATTTACCGTTAGAACATCTTCTGGGCTCAGAATCAGCTGCTTGACTTGTCGAGTCCACCATTTTACACAGTCCCAGCCTCGCCTTGCCGAGTGGACTTTTAACCACAACGGTGCCCTCTAGTGGCTGGTAGATGTAAACATAAACCCAGTGTTGTGCCTGTCAATTTTTTTTTTAAATATAGCTTTTAAAGGAAAAACTGTACATTCATTCTGCACACCTCTAAACGCGCTGTGGAGGATATAGCTTTATATTAAAATGATTATAGCTTTTTATTAAAATGTTCTATATTACCGTTAAAGTGAAGGTTTCTTTAACCTTCCCCTTGTCTTAGAGTCAGTCTCGACCCGTTTCTGGGTTTTAAAAACATAATTTTTTGCACCAAGATTTTTCTCTTGGCCAGGACTCCCTTGAAAATTTGGTTTTTAATCTCAATGGGTTTTTCCTGGTTAAACAAAGGATAAATAAAATAAATTTTTGACTTTGTAAGGAACCTTTATTTGAGCAAAAAAGCAACAAAAAAGTAACACTTAATTTTAAAATGTGCAGGTTAAAATTGTTACATTTGTGGTGTGTTAGTTGACCCAGTTATAATAAAAAGGTTATTAAGCCAACTAGCAGGCTAACATGACCCGATTGGGAAATCTCAGGGTCAAAAATGTGTTCAACCTCAGTCAGGCTATTGAACAAAGCCCATGCAGTTCTTTCTCTGATGTGGAGAAGTACAGCTGAATATCATCGGCATAGAGGTTGATAAGAGACTAAACTGGCCAGTTAGTTGCCCCAGCTGTGATGTCACTTTGTCACTTTGAGTTTTGAGATTTAAACAAAGAAGCTAAACTCTTTACTGCTCTCACAAAATATTCCATTGGTTAATTCAGACCAAGTTATTGATGTAGCTTCTTGTCTTAATGTAACGTCAAACAAAGTTCATTATATGCCTCATATAACAGCAACTGAGTTTCTACCTCCATCTTCCTGCTATGGAAATGATCTGAGTGCAATAACTAGATCAGAAATCTTGAGACAAACTCATCAAGCCTCAAACCTAGTTTATACTTCTCCATCAGCCTGTTTGTGCTCACACACAGACGTTTTGATGAAGATGTTTTCCATTCATACTTCTCCGTTGGTGTTTCAGTGTTGTGAAGCAGTTCTCCGCCAGGACAGCAGAGGGCGTGGAGCTTTTCTGGTGCATCCTGCCATCATTGCAGTCACGTCTCTAGTGTGTTTATATTGTGTTTTTTGTATTTCAGAGACTTTTTAAAACTGAGATTTGTCCTCCACCTCTTCATCCAGTCACCACCTCTAAACTCACGTTTCCTGTAATTTCCTGACATGAATTAAAAGTTTGCTGCGTAGCTCTGTACTCCTTCAGTCACGGGTGTAGAAACGTTTCATATCGTCTGGCTTTTTCCGTGAGACGTTCTTCAATCTGCTCCGTGTCTGTCGCTAGATATGTTTGGCTCTCGTTTTATTTTTTTGAGGGGAAATGGCGGTGCTGTTGACAAAGTTAAAGGAAGGTTGATGAAGTCTCCATACCAACGTAAACAGAAAAGTATAAACCATGCTTCAGTTCATGTCACTGAGTGCTGTCACGCTGATGGTGCACCTTCCTGCACACTTCAGAGACCTCAGATCTCCCAGCTGTTTGGGTTTTGCAGCCTCCTTAAGGAAGGTGTGAAGCTGACCGTTAGTCAGTAACTTTAGGAATAAAATGAAGCGAAAAGGGAATGAGGCAAACTAGATGTAGTGGTGGAAAATGAGAAAAGGCAGCTGAAAGACATAAATACAACAGACCAAAGGTAGAAAGAAGAAGTGAGTGATTGGATCAGGTCAGAGAAAAAATACCCTTTTTTGTGCATGAGTGACTAACCAACACCACCCGTCTTTAAACTCTGAGAACATGAAACACTTCTGCTGGCACTGATGGCGTTTTTATGTTCACCCTGCTGCCGACTCTAGCTTAGTGCTCCCTTGTGTCTAAACTGAAAGGTTTATTTTTCCTTTACCACTAGTCTTCCTTTTGCACTCTTTTATGTTTGTAAATGTCACCGAACACAAAGGAAAGAAATATGATGCTACACATCTTTTAGTAAGTGTGAAAGTTGCTCACAAGTGTGCTGTTTGCTCAGATTTCTTCTAAAACTTTTAAAATTAAAAAATGTTTACAATAATAGTTCAGCATTTGAACATGTTTCTTTGGAAAGGTTTTGAATCAATCAAAACTTCATTGTCTGAAGTTTTAGAACTCCAGCCTAGGTCTGCACTAGACCAGGGTTCTCAAATTGGGGGTCGGGACCCCCAAGGGGGTCCCCACAATTTTGTCTTTGCTGCGGTTGTGAGGTTAGCAAGATTTTATTTGTAAAAATTACATTTATAAAATCCCAGTAACACACCCTACAGAACTCCATATAAAAGTTATAACTCTGTATGTCTGTAGAAAGTTTGTAAATCATCACATTTAATGTGTTTATGCATGTAGGAGTTTGGTTTGGGGGTCCTGGCTTGTCTTGGACAAGAGCAAGGGGGTCTTCAAAGAAAATAATTTGGGAACCCCTGTACTAGACCCTTCACGCTTCTGCTCCAGGTGGCGGGTCCACCTTAGTGGAAGTCTGTGTAATCTATGTTACCCTTATGGGAAGAAACCTGGTGTTAATATTCTGCTGTTTTGTCCATTAAAGGTCTTCTGAACTGCACTTTGGCTAACACTTCACCTAAATCCAACAGGCAATGACAGACCCTACCAGGGGCAAAGTACCCCAACAACAGTCTAGCAACATTTCAACCTCCAACTATGGTCACAAGTTCTGAGTAATGATCGAAAGAATAAAATCACAAACATAAGTGGCCGACTGGTTTCCCCCATAGTCTCAGCCTTAGCAATAGAACGAGGATCATCTTGGAGGTCCTCAAAGTAGAGTCGCTCGTCCTTCTTGTCAAGAGAAGCTAGCTGAAGTTGTTCAAGCATGTGGCTACTGCGGGAGGCATCTGGGCATGTCCCGCCAGGTGCAGGCCCCATGGTCAACCTTGAGTATGTTGGATTAGATTATAAAACACTTTGGGTCCAACAGGAGGAACTGGATGGTCTGGACCTTCCCGCTAGGCTGCTGCCCCAGTGACCCTCAACCAGATAAGTGGAAGATGGTGAGTAGGTGTAAATAACAGAGGTGGGACCAAGTCATTGTTGTGCAAGTGTCAAGTAAGTCTCAAGTCATTACCCTCAAGTCCCGAGTCAAACAATAACAAAGGACCCGCTTTCTGAAACAGACCAAAACCCTGAGCTTGGAAAATAAGATTTAAAATGGCAACACTAAAACAATATACATGTTTAAAAGCAAACAGTATCATAAATGTAGCCTGGAGCACATGTGCTCATAAGGTGAAGTTAGCTATTTCATCATTAAGTACTTAAACATTTCAGAAAAGTCAAACATTACAAGAAAGAAATGTAATCATTAGAACCTGAACACAGCTAAATCTATTTTTAAAAAATCTGATGACTAAAGAAGTGAAAATATTATCTGTCTCAGCAGCGACTGAGCAAATATAACCAAATGATTCGTTCATTAGAATAAATCTGATTTCACACGTGCCTCCGAGTGTCTGCAAACCACCGTTAGATGTTTTAAAAATGGCTAGTCAAAAGCAAAGAGGAGCAGGCATGAAACCTCATACTGGTCTAGTTATTCTAACCCTATACAAGCATTTACAGAAACCTGACTGAGTCTAAAAATGTAGTTGAGATGCTAATTAAAGGAATTAACTTCAAATGTATTGAACTTAAGCACCAGGATAGAGTCAGTTCCTGAAAACAGACCATTTATACATGTAAATTTAGTCAAAATTTCTCATTAATCTCTAAAGTTTACAGAAAGTTTGATGCACACAATAAGTTAGTTTAAAAAACATAGTCAACTGTGTTGAAGTAAAACTAGATAGTTTTTTTTACTTTAATTTAGAGCTTTAATATTAATCTTAGTGATTGTTGAGTTAGAAACTTGACCAGTTTCATATCTGACACCACTCTGCAGCCCTCTGCTGAACAAAAACTGCACTAGATAGTTTTGTGAAGCGGGTAGGTGTTCTAGGGGGCGCTACCTGCTTTACGGCTGTTAGCTGTAATGCTAGCGTTTAGCATTTTCAGTTTGCCGTCAATCAAAAGCACAAGAAGAAGAAAAAGAAGTTTGCTTTTTCTGTTGGCATCATGGTGAAGCCTGGAAGTAAAAGTAACAGAGTAATGTCTTTGGAGGTGAAGCAAAGAGCTAAAACCAGAGTGAACATCGGCGCGGCCTACGCTAGTTTGAGAGAGCTAAAGGAGGCTACAAAATCACGTACTGATGGTGAACTGGCTTTGTTGCTACTGTTGTAAGTAATAATATCTTTTTACTTCGTGGTTTATTTTAGTATTGGCTCATGTTAGTGTTAGCTCGTTGTTAGCGCTAGCTACAGCAGGCTGCAGCAGGTTCGTTTACAGTAGTTGCAATTCCACTTTCAACCAGTAGGGCAGAGGAGCAGGAAACTGCTTTGTGTTACTTTAATAATGTTATCGTTTATGGACAAAACTTTTATTTTGTCACAGCGAGCTTCTTGAACGAGCCAGAAGAGAGGAAACACATGTCAGGACAGATCAAATCTAAATAACACTAACTCCGCTCTCACTCAGCCTGATCTCTTTTAGACTGCGGTTCTGTCTCAACTCATTCTCACATCCACATTCGCTCAATACACAGAAGATTAAAAAAATAATAAAACTTAGCTGCACTGTTTGTCTGCTCATTGTAAAGAGTGACAAATTACATTTTTACATCCCACTTTCAAGCTCTCCAACCAATCTACGCACTTATTATTGCAGCTGCCTGCCAGTTAAGATAAGAAAAGGCAATTGTGTTAAACTGTGACTGCAACACATAGAGATGCAAAAATAGTGTAAGTATTTATATTAAATATGCTCCTGCAGTGATGAGGTGAATGCACAAGAAAGTCCTTGTAAATAGTTTTCAGGGTGCTAATTTAAGCGTTTACCTCATAAATAACAAAAGATGTAGAATTAAAAGCAGCCATAGAGCACTTCCTGTGTGAAAGAAAATATGTCTATGTTCTTAGGGAGCTGATCTAAGCAGAAAACATCCAAACTGCTAGCAGGGATTATGAGTCCATTTTATGTAGAATTTACTTGCAATGAAAAATGTGGGGTGCAATACCTCTATTTAAAACGGGGGACTGCAGGGTGTGTTCCAGCTACAGGGGGATCACACTCCTGAGCCTCCCTGGTAAGGTCTATTCAGGACTTCTGGAGAGGAGGGTCCGTCGGATAGTCGAACCTCTGATTCAGGAGGAGCAATGTGGTTTTCGTCCTGGTCATGGAACACTGGACCAGTTCTATACTCTTAGGGGGGTCCTGGAGGGTGCGTGGGAGTTCCCCAACCAATCTACATGTGTTTTGTGGATTTGGAGAAGGCATTCGACTGCGTCCCTTGGGGGCCCCTGTGGGGGGTACTCTGGGAGTATGGGGTACCAGGCTTTCTGATATGGGCTGTTAGGTCCCTGTACAACCAGTGTCAGAGCTTGGTCCACATTGCCAGCAGTAAGTTGGGCTCATTTCCGGTGAGAGTTGGACTCCGCCAAGGCTGCCCTTTGTCACCGATTCTGTTCATAATTTTTATGGACAGAATTTCTAGGTGCAGTCAATGTGTTGAGGGGATCCGTTTTGGTGGCCTAAGGATCAGGTCTCTGCTTTTTGCAGATGATGTGGTCCTGTTGGCTTCATCAGAACGTGATCTCCAGCATTCCCTGGAGCAGTTCGCAGTCAAGTGTGAAGCAGCTGGGATGAGAACCAGCTCCTCTAAATCCGAGACCATGGTCTTGAGTCAGAAAAGGGTAGAATGCCTTCTCCAGGTCAGGGATGAGGCCCTGCCCCAAGTGGAGGAGTTTAAGTATCTCAGGGTCTTGTTCACGAGTGAGGGAAAGACGGAGCGTGAGATCGATAGGCAGATTGGTGCTGCGTCTGCAGTGATGCGGGCGTTGTACCGGTCTGTCATCCAGGATGGGCTTGGAGTAGATCTGCTGCTCCTCCACATCAAGAAGAGCCATTTAAGGTGGCTTGGGCATCTGGTTAGGGTGCCTCCTGGATGCCTCCCTGGTGAGGTTTTCCGGCACGTCCAACCAGGAGGAGACCTAAAGGAAGACCCAGGACACACTGGAGGGACTATGTTTCTCGGCTAGCCAGGGAACGCCTTGGGATTCCCCCGGAGGAACTGGCCCAAGTGGCTGAGAAGAGGGAAGTCTGGGCCTCTCTGCTTAGGCTGCTGCCCCCATGACCCGACTCTGAACAAGCAGAAGAGAATGGATGGATGGATGGATGGATGGATGGATGGATGGATGGATGGATGGATGGATGGATGGATGGATGGATGGATGGATGGATGGATGGATGGATGGATGGATGGATGGATGGATGGATGGATCACAAATGTAGCCATTTGAAGCTACGCATTAAGCTAACATGCTGTTTGAGACAACAAAACACAAACGGACTGACAAAATAATAGCAGAGTGAAAACATCTCCTGTCTCACATCTGAGTTTTCCTTTGATCGTAAGATTGTGTCAGTCTGTTAAACCATAGATCATTTATTTATGTTCCTGTCTGGATATTTTCTTAACGTTGGCAAATGATCTATGAGACTTGAGATGTTAGGCAGGGGGTCTCTTCGCCCTACTTTTATGTGGGAAAGCTACTTCTATTTTATGCCGGTCTCAATCCAACACTTATTTAAATATTCAGTTTTAAACTGTCACTTTTATATTTAGATCTCATTTAGATTTAATTTTATATAAGGATTCAGAATAGAATAGAGTAGACTTTATTGATCCCACTGTGGGGAAATTCACTTGTCACAGGCATTATTTACCTCTTCAGACTCTAAATTATTTAAAACTTTAATTTTTAAATGTATTATTGTAAAGTTGGAGCCTAGATGCATCATGACATGCTATATAAAGTTCTTTAAATAAATGAAGATTTGATTTTTGTGAAACAGAGTGAAAAGTAAACGAGACAGTCTTTTTTAGGGCTGGATTTTTATTACAAGTTTGAAGACCTTGATACACGAGTCTGACGGCTGAAACTACTGCATCAACAGACTGTAGCAACAGCGCCGGCTCCAGAACCATATTGTGAGGGGGCATGTGATGACCACGGGGGGGTTGATTTGATTTTCCCACAGATCTGGACGATCATATGCATACTGTACTTAATCTATATGGTCTATTATTACCGGGAAAAGCACACATTTCAGCTCATATGCAATTGAAAACCAGTTTTACAACCAACAGCAATCACAATATCACACCCCCTTTAAATATTTTCTTTACTCACCACTTAGTAGAGCTGCAGTCTATACACAGCGTCTCACGTGAAAGAATCACAGACATGCTCTTTGTGCGTGCGGCAACGCTCTGCTGGCGTTCAACCATTTATTAAGTGCACCTGTGTTCTCATGACAATCAACAGGTCACATGATCGTATTGCATCATATAAACAAAATAGGATAACAGATGAGAGCACATATCCTAACAGCGTCTCCCAGAGTAGAACCTCCTTATTACTGCTTCCTTCCATTCAGTAGCAAATCTTTTAGTTAAGTCTCTTTCAAAGGCCAGCTGCAATAAATGTGCTTTTCGTTGGTGCAGCATGCTGAGTCTATTATCTGTGAGAACACTTTTTAAAGTAGAAAAATAATTTTCACACATGGCTGTTGATGCTCCAAAAGTCAGAGCATGTTTAAAGGCAGTCATCACACTTGGCATAGCCTCCAGTGTGCTGTAGAATGTCTTGATAATCCGTGATATTGTCCAGGTTTCATCGTCGGTGGTCATGTTTGCTTTGAGGAACTGGCGAGCAACCACAAACTCTGCGTCAATGATTTCAGTGCTTGATAAAGTCAGAATGGGTTTTACATGTTTGACATCAAGAAAAGTCTCACTGTTTGGGTCCAGAGATTGAAGGGCGGCCATTAGCTTACTGTTGCATTCACTGAAACGTTTACTTATCTCTTTCCCAGCCATGTACAGGGTGCTGTAGAATAATCTCTGCAGTTCAGTGTCACCATGGTCAGTATCACTCTGCTGCTGTCCAACAGTCTCTTCAACAACATATCCTTGGAGACATTTGTTAACGTCCTCTTCCTCTTTTGCGGCCTTTCTTTCTCTTTACACTGTCCCATGATGTTGTTAAACTCACTTTCTGAGCGCAGTTGTGCAACACATTCAGATGCACTTTTCACTAACTGCATCCCAGAGAGCAAATCCATTTGTTCTGACTGAAGCATTGTGTTGGGGGCATCAAGCAGCTGCAAGATCTTCTGCACAAAGCGTCCAATGAATTCAAAGCTTGGCTCTGAAACAGTCCGAATCAGACCTGCTGCCTCTATTTGTAAGTCAGTTCCAAAGGCACGATTGCTGTCAATCTCTGACAACAGAGAGAAAATGTCATCGAATGACTTGAGCACAACTGTGACAGTAGCTAGATGGCCAGTCCAGCGCTGTTCGAGCAGCCGTTTTAGTGTGTCTCCTTTATAGTGGACTGCAACAGTGGGTTTCCTAATAAAGTTGTAGAGAGACCCACAAACTCCAAAGAAGTCCTCTATTGCTCCCTCGCTCGACATTGCATTTATCACCACTAGATGGAGCTGATGATTGAAACAATGGACATAGGGTATCTCTCTGGCCAACCTGTTCTGCAGTATCTTCTGAACCCAACCATGCTTCCCAGACATAACAGATGCTCCGTCAGATTTTAGATGTTTAAACCAAGGGGGAACCCGTCTGGGTCAGAAATGAGGCAAACACGGAAGTGGCAAAAATTGCAGTTCTCCCCTCATCCACTGGGGGTGGGTCCAGAAGTGAGCAAATCCTCATAGACCCCCATGTTAAAAATGCCAACTTCACAGCTGAAAAAAAGATCTTTACAGCCTGGTTCAATTTTCCATTTTGTGTTTAATAGGTCTAGTTTATAGTCCTGACAACTCTGAGGGGGGTGGATTTTTTTGTAACTCTTCCATTTAGGTGTAATAAAATGCTTGAAATTATGAATAATTAGATTTGATTGACAGGAAGCATGAGCGTCAGAGCAAGCGTTAGAGCTAGCTTCAGAGCTAGCATAAGCAGCTAGCTCCAAGGAAGGCCTCAGCCTCACGTTATTAGATGTTCGGCCATTTCGACTCTGAACTTTAGTTGCGTTTTCTGCGTGTTCGTGTTTGGATGTTAATCATGGAATTATTTGGACAAAGAGGGAAAGCTGTGGAATTGTTTGCACCAAGAGATCATCCAAGAAGTCTCTGCTTCATTTTTATCAGTAAGTAAAATTATATTTCTGTACTTTATTTCGCTGGTTGAATGGGGGAAGATGCTTTGTGTTTAACATAACACTGCTTGGTCAAAGATGGGTTGAAATATAACGTGTTCGTGGGGCTGACTGGGTACCGTAACTTGAGCTAGGTAAGCTAACCGAGGCTAGCTGAGGCTTCGGGACGAAGATCCACGAGGTCATTGCTGCAGAATGGAGGTTTGCCGAGTTTGGGCAACGTGCCTCTCCTTTTACCAGCAGCGGCCTGCGATCAGAGATCCGCGAATGTGCTGCTTAATCCTTGCAGAGGCACGCAGTCCAGCGAGGCGGGCGCCCGGCTTCTCTACACACAGGCAGCCGCACACTCCCTTCTCCCGAGGGAGCTGGGACGCGCAGCTGCTTGACTACCGTCTGACGCTGTGGTTGTAGCCTGTGGAACTCTCTGACGGAGACTACAGAAACAATCCAGCTGTTTGAGCTGATCTCGTTACACTTTGGAGTCGCTGAACTGCGTTTCTCTCGCTAAAAGCGCCCGAAAAACTCCACTAGCTTCGAGTTAGCATGCAGCTAAGGTCCTGCTGATCTGCCCCGGATTGGAGCGGAGCGGGACATCGTGTAAGCAGCCAGCGCGCACGGCTCCGATCGCAGCGGTCTGAGGCTCTGCTTGTATTTTTACAGTCCATATTACAGCTCCACAGACGACCAACGCTGCTGCCTCGCACGGAAGCCAGACAGCTGCGTGGTCCGCTGTCTCGGTTCTCCATCTTAGCTTCGTGTGTTAGCTCAGTTTAGCTTCCTACATTGGTTTTGTTATCTCCAACCCTCACTGCCCCACCCTCAGCTCCACCTCTTTTCCCATTTATGGATTGTCTGGACGTGAAGAAGCGTGTGTCACGGCCAAAATGGAGGCGGTGGGAACCTCCCATTTTGCATCATTCTGAATATGTATTTCCAAATGGGCGGGCTATGTCCATAGATTTATATGTCGATGGTTTAAACCAACTCTACTCAGCTCTGTGATTATAGTGTTTGCAAGAGTTTTGGCATCTCCCACATCTGCTGTAGCAATAGTTAATAAACGCTCCCTAACTTCCAAATCTTCTGCTACAAAGCGGATCACGATGGAAATGTTTTCACAGCCTGTGGGGTGTCGGGTGCCATCAACTTTAATGGTAAACCATGAATCACTGACTTCATGTACAATTTCTTCAGTTAAAATATCACTCATTATCTTAATTAATTTGTTTTGTACGTCATGTGATGTATATATGGCATTTTGTGGGATTGTTTGCAGTAACTTCTCAA
This sequence comes from Aphyosemion australe, assembly GCA_006937985.1. NCBI lineage: Eukaryota > Metazoa > Chordata > Actinopteri > Cyprinodontiformes > Nothobranchiidae > Aphyosemion > Aphyosemion australe. The sequence goes on along the minus strand of SSNS01000084.1, from coordinate 1,881,085 downwards.
GCTCTGGGGCGGAGTGCACCAGCTGGGCGTAAGCCCGGGCGTAACCTTAAGTCCGACGTAGATTTGAAAGTTACGTCCAGCTCGTTGTTAAGACGAGTGCACCACTCAGGCGTAAGCCCTTCAGCCGCTGCGCCCAGGTGTAACTTTTAAGCCTGGTGTGGAGCAGGCGTAAGTGGGAAGATCTAGGCCTAGAGTTGTTTTATGAGCGTGTAAATAAGCAACAGACGGAACGCACAGAGGAGACTCGCTGGGGCTGCAGCGCAGCCGATGAATTTGTTTATTCCTGTGCGTGTGTTTAAGCACTATATTATTAGAGAAATGTGTACGGTCTATAATAATAATAATAATCCATATGAGCCATTCCGATCATTTTCCTGGATGCAGCGTTCTCGTGCTGAGGATGTGAGCTCAGCGCAGCGCTCATCCTCCCGAATCTCCTCGGGCAGCGCGTCGGGTGCTGAACAACGCCATAAAGGTCAATAAAAGCAGGTGAATCCACTTCAAAAATATCTATAATCACAGAGCTGTATGGCGAAGCTTTTGGAGGAGGATCCTGCCAGTCTGGGGATTTTTAAGAGCAGACTGGTGTTTTTTTGCGCTTGAAAGGAGATTTTTTATTTATTTTTTCTCCTCAACTGTACGCACTCAGCCGTCACTCGTTATTGATGCAGCAGTGATCATCTTCCACACAGCATTTTTTGTTTTGTTTTTTCGTTTTTGTGTCATTAAATTTAATAGAAAGTTGCCTCCCGCTTTCAGCTTTGCTTGGGCCGATACGTTACTAGGCAACGAGCACAGCAACGCTTGTATTCTCGTGAACGCTCGCGATACGCCCAGGCGCAGCTATGACTGGTCCTAGTTTGTGTTGGTGCACTCAGTCTAATCTCCATTCTTTACGTCTGACTTAGCTAAGTCAGACGTAAGGGTTAAGACTGGCTTAAGTTACGCCCAGCTGGTGCACTCCGCCCCTGGGTCTTATCCATATATACAGTCGTTGGTCTTATCTCACAGAATACTCAATGACAAAAAAAGACCACATCTTGCATCACCTTGAGAGTGAAATGCTTCCACACTTCCTCTGGGAGGCAATCGGTTTATGGCCAGCAGGAACTGTAACATGTCGATAATGGCACCTATGTACTAGTATTTCTGGCTAGTTGGCCTTCATTCACAAGGGTAGAAATCTCCTGTCCTGAATCAGCACTCTTCACTCTCTCTTGCCACTTTGCCACACTTTCCAAGTGTTCTTTACACTTTTGATGCTTGCGCAATCCTCTCTCTGCTGCGTGTTTCCAGTTACAATAGCCAGTTTTTGTGAACAGACTCTACAGTCCCAAACGTTCGACATGGAAAACAAAATGCAGCGTCAGCTTTAACACTGTATTCTAACCAGTCTCTATGGTTGTACCACAGGGCAACAAACGAGCGTTTCTGACCCTTGAAAAGGCAAGAGGGAAACTTCTTTAAAATTATCTGGGTGGGCTTGTCCTCACCTAAATCATCCGGAGGACCACTGTGACCATGACATCGGGTTTGGGAGATCCTGCCGTTGCAGCTGGTAATGGCGCTATAATCTGCATGCTCTTAGCCTAGTGAACTAGACCAAATCTTGCTTTGCAGAGTTTGGTCTAGGCACGCTTCGTTGGAATCCTCGCAGCCTGTGGCTGTCCAATCACAGCTTGCTATAGTTTTGGTTGGGCCAATCACAGCGCTCTATATTTTGGGCCAATCACAGAGCGGGAGTAGCCGATGACGTCAGCGCTGCGGCCGCGAACCCAAGCAAGATGGCGGCAACGCCGGAGCCACGTTCTTTTGAAACGGCTTTGTCATCAACATTGGATTATTTAGACTCCAACATGCGTAAGTCTGTCGGCTATACTTAGCGGCTTCTTATTTTTATCAAACAAAGTAGTGCAATGTCCCAGTACACCTGATATTCACATGTTTTCATACAAAAACGACAGAAATCATTGATGTTAGCAAATGTTAGACGCCATTGCTGCCTCCCGCTTTTCCGTCGCTGTGATTACGTCATGTTGTTCGTTACTCTGACTGGTCCTAGCGCTATCCAATTGCGTGCTGACATTTTGAAAGACAACCGTAGATCCCGCCTCACGACTGAGGGCCGTCAATGAGTCGTGGCCAGACTATATATTCACATATATAGGATGGCTTGCCAGGCTAGCATTCTCTGGCTCCACTGGGGGAACTTGTGTTGCTACCGCTAGTTAGCTGCGGCTGCTCACCAGCTGCTGGCTTCTTCTCAGCTGCAGTAATATGGCTCTCCTCCTGCTCAGCTGTTGCTCGTGCAGTTTTAGTTTTACTTTGTGGTGGTGGTGATCGGAATAATTTCCTTATATCTATTGTTTGTGTTGTGATATTCGTTTTCCGTGATAACCGTTTCCTAACGCAAACAGACGGTGCGTCACTTGTGGCAGCACGCATGAGTCACATGACACAAGCTGAGGCATATCTTAAAATATTTATTTTGTATTTTAAATTTTATTGATTTCAGTTAGCTGAATATGAATTAATACAATGTCCATCCATCCATCCTCTTCCGCTTTTCCGGAGTCGGGTCGCGGGGGCAGCAGCTTAAGGAGGTAGGCCCAGACCTCCTTCTCCCCAGCCACTTGGGCCAGCTCCTCCGGGGGAATCCCAAGGTGTTCCCTGGCCAGCTGAGAGAGACATAATCTCTCCAGCGTGTCCTGGGTCTTCCTTTGGGTCTCCTCCCGGTTGGACGTGCCTGGAAAACCTCACGAGGGATGTGTCCAGGAGGCATCCTAACCAGATGCCCGAGCCACCTCAACTGCCTCCTCTCGATGTGGAGGGGCAGCGGGTCTACTCCGAGCCCCTCCCGGATGGCCGAGCTTCTCACCCTATCTCTAAGGGAGAGTCCAGCCACCCTGCGAAGAAAACTCATTTCGGCCGCTTGTATCCGTGATCTCGTTCTTTCGGTCACTACCCAAAGCTCGTGACCATAGGTGAGGGTAGGAACGTAGATCGACCGGTAAATTGAGAGCTTCGCCTTTCGGCTCAGCTCTCTCTTCACCACGACAGACCGGTACAACGCCCGCATCACTGCAGACGCAGCACCAATCCGCCTATCGATCTCACGCTCCACCCATCCCTCACTCGTGAACAAGACCCCGAGATACTTAAACTCCTCCACTTGGGGCAGGACCTCGCCCCTGACCTGGAGAAGGCATTCTACCCTTTTCCGACTCAAGACCATGGTCTCGGATTTAGAGGAGCTGATTCTCATCCCAGCTGCTTCACACCCGGCTGCGAACTGCTCCAGTGAAAGCCGGAGATCACGTTCTGACGAAGCCAACAGAACCACATCATCTGCAAAAAGCAGAGACCTGATCCTTAGGCCACCAAAACGGATCCCCTCACCACCTTGGCTGCACCTAGAAATCCTGTCCATAAAAGTTATGAACAGAATCGGTGACAAAAGGCAGCCTTGGCGGAGTCCAACTCTCACCGGAAACGAGCCCGACTTACTGCCTGCAATGCGGACCAAGCTCTGACACTGGTCGTACAGGGACTTAACAGCCCGTATCAAGGGGCCTGGTACCCCATATTCCCAGAGTACCCCCCAAAGAGCCCCCCGAGGGACGCGATCGAACGCCTTCTCCAAATCCACAAAACACATGTAGATTGGTTGGGTGAACTCCCACGCACCCTCCAGGACTCCCCCAAGGGTATAGAGCTGGTCCAGTGTTCCACGACCAGGACCAAAACCACATTGCTCCTCCTGGATCCGAGGTTCGACTATCCGACGGACCCTCCTCTCCAGAACCCCTGAATAGACCTTACCAGGGAGGCTCAGAAGTGTGATCCCCCTGTAGTTGGAACACACCCTGCGGTCCCCCTTTTTAAATAGGGGAACCACCACCCCGGTCTGCCAGTCCAGTGGAACTGCCCCCGATGTCCACGCGATATTGCAGAGCCGCGTCAACCAACACAGCCCCACAACATCCAGAGCCTTAAGGAAATCCGGGCAGATCTCATCCACCCCTGGAGCCTTTCCACTGAGGAGTTTTTTAACCACCTCAGTGACCTCGGCTCCAGAGATTGGAGAGCCTAACCCAAAGTCCCCAGATGCTGCTTCCACCCTGGAAGACGTAACGATGGGATTGAGGAGGTCTTCGAAGTACTCGGCCCACCGAGAAACAGTGCTGATTATTAAGGAAAAACATGTTTTTTTTATTTCAATTTCCAATAATTGTTAATGACATTATTAGAATTAAAGAGACAGCTTGGAATTCATAGCTCTATGACCTCTGTAGACAATCTCAGTCTATTAAAGCTGCAATAGAAAATTTGGAAAACAAATTAGCTTAAAACATTTTTTCATGCCTCTTAACAACATTCTATACACACAGTATAGCTATAAATATATTGTGGAGATAAAAAAAATGAAAAAAATGAATAAAGTGGTTCTCTCACATTTGTCTAAAAACCTCCACCAATAACACGTATTGGACCAGAAGCAACCATTGGACCATCCAGTTGTTGGTCTCACTGAACCGCCACACTTCCCTGGGTCCTCCACTCATTACACACTCATGTATTTAGCAACAGAACACCACTGGTGTGAGAGGTTCTCCACTCAACAGGGTATTAGCCAGAAACTGGGAAAGTGGGTGTCCCACAGGAAAGAGTGTCCGTCCCCCTTTGGTGGAGTGTGTGTGTGTGTGTGTGCAGGAAGGAGGGGGGGCAGTTTTTCATAGAGTTTAGCCATTTTGTCATAATACTTCTAAAAAGTGTAAAATGCCATTTACGGAACATTTCATGTTCAAAACTTATTTGAAGAATTTCAACACCTGAACAAAAAAAAGGTAACAGTAAGTGACTAAGATGACTGGAGAAGTGGTCATAGTGTTTAATATTAAGCACATCAGTGTTCAACTGGTTCTTATGTCTACTCCTGATGTTTTGTGTCATTTGGAAATAAATTACCATTTTGAGAAGAAATTACATTGTTTTGAATGTAGAGTTTCATTTTGCAGGAGAATTGAAGGGTTTTGCCCATTGTGTGTGTGCAGTAGCGGTTTTAGGCACGGGCAGACCGGGCGGCTGCCCGGGGCGGCATTTTTTAGGGGGCGCACAATCGCCGAGTAAAAAAAAAAAAAGAAGAAAAAAACCTGCGCGCCGCAACATGGTTTTCTGTCATATCTGTGTCTGGACTGGAACCAGCACGTTGGCGCCCCCTGCAGCTGCAGGCGCTCCTGCTGACTGAGGGTTCAGGCGAGCGCCGTGTGTGTGAAGAAGAGAAATCGCCCGGGGAGTAATTACATGTAGAACCGCCACTGTGTGTGTGTGTGTGTGTGTTTTTATTTGTGTGTAGAGTTCTGACAATATGAGGCATGTTTTCAGAAAATGTGTGAACAACTGGGAAAAACTGTAACACACTAACAGTGTGAATGGTACTACGTACATCACAAACTAAGCACCTGGCTTCCAAAACAGTGAAAATAAGTCAGACCTCCCGTGTCTTTTCCTAAACACACACCTGAACACACACCTGCTGCCTCTACCACAGACTCACGGGAATGTTTTTATTGCCGTGAGCCGGGACATCTGATAGCGGTATGTCCTGTTCTAAAAAGGAAAGCGAGTAAGCGTGAGAAATCCTCTGTTGGGGTTGGATTAATTAAATACGCTCCTAAATCGAGTCAGAACCCCAAACACACATCTGGTGTCACTGACATCGACCCAGAATTTTTGCCATTTATTTCCCAAGGTTTTGTCTCATTAACGGGTAATGAAAAAGATCAGGTACCGATAAAGATTCTTAGAGATACGGGAGCATATCACTCGTTTTTTGTGGAATCTGTACTTCCTTTGTCTGAGAGTTCGTCATGTGACTCAGATATTTTGGTGTGGGGAATAAACCTGTGAGTGACAAGAGCGCCGACACACACGATTCACCTGTCGTCACCTCTGGTGGCAAGTTTTGTTAAAGTAGCAGTGCGACTGCGTCTCCCATTCGAGGGAATTTCCCTTATCCTCGGGAATGATTTGGCTGGTGGACAGGTTTTTCCGTTGCCAGAAGTAACAAATACGCCGTCTCCTTCTGTGTTTGTAGACTTATCCTCTCCAGTAGTTGAGACCCACCCAGCATGCGCGGTCACTCGTGCGCAAGCTCGACGACTACATGACGTTGTGGATTTAACTGATACTTTCATGACTAACTTTGATGGTGGTTCTGTTGTTGTAAATGATGTAAGCGATGTGAAAAAGGACCATAAAGTAAAGGAGTGTAACCTGCTTCCTGTGAAAGTAGATCTGAGTTTAAACATAACTAAGAAAACCCTGATTCAAGCACAGGAAAGTGACCCATCTCTGAAAACTTGTTTTTCTTCTGTTTCAGACACAAAAGGGGAGACCCAACAGGTGTATTATTTCCTTAGAGACGGGGTTCTGATGAGGACGTGGTCTCCGGACTCAACTGGCCTGCAGAGGGCAGAGCAGGTGGTGGTGCCTTTAGCATATAGATCCCAGATTTTAAATTTGGCCCATGATTCACCACTAGCCGGTCACCTGGGAGTCAAAAAGACTTATCATCGGGTCTTAAATTCTTTCTTTTGGCCCGTTTTACGTCCCCCAGCTCGCTAGGAGTGATGAGGAGAGGGAGTAATAAAAGGCGTGCAAGGCAGTGAACAGAAACAGAGTCCGTGTGTTGCTATTTGAGGATTTTATTTAATAAACCCCAGCTTAGCCTCCCAATCTGAGGGAGGAAACACCCAAAAGTCAAGGGGTGAGACTGTTAGCAAAGGAAAAAATAAAAAGGGCCAGTACCAAACTACAGAACCTAAAACGCCTGCCCAGGAGCAGGGGAGATGAACTAAACACAGCCACACTCTAAATCCCAAAACTCCTGAAAATCCAAGAAGGAGCAGTCTCTTTTAACAAAGATGCTCAGAACCAAAAGGAGGAGGTGAGGCCACTTAAGAGGACGTCTAAACGCAGAGGATTTAACCAAACAACTAAATAAGATAAGCCCTCGAAAACAAGTCAGCTTTCAGTTAACTATTTAAATGAAGGAGCCTTCTAAACAGGCCAGGTTTTAGGATAGGAGCCTTCTACTTAAGCCAGCAGTTAGTTAACAAACAAGTTAAAGACTAGAGCCTTCTAAGTAAGCCGAGGATGCCCAGCACGAGGAGGAGAGAGAGCAGTGAGGACACCTCCGTGTCATCACTTCTCAGTAAGCTTTCTCCCCCTATTCACATCACAGGTGTGTCCTTTTATCTGGCAGACTTGATTAAAAAGGTCCAACAGCTGGGCAACAAGCAGAGCAGCTGAGTGCAGGACGTGGTGGAGATGCTGCTGAGGCCCTCTGGTGGCTGAAAAGAGTAACGTCTGTAACAGCCCGTGAGAAATTCTGTTCCCCTGAAATATTCAGTGAGTTCCCCTGTGTCGGGAGCGCGCACTTTAGCCGGAAAGGCGGATCCGGCTATCTTAACACCATTTCTGATGTTTCTGCTCAAATGTTTCGGTAAAATGACTAAATGTAATCATGTCATGCTTGTTATATTGATTTTTTCATCTACATGTCTTTGTCCATGATGAGAGGATTACACTACCCCAAATAAAAAAATGAAACATTTGCTCTTGATTCAATAACGTATCAGCATGCATTTGTTTAATTCATGGACAAGATGTCCTCTGAATTTGGAAACATTTGCACCTGCAGCCAATCAAACTTTGAACTATTCTTTTATTCAACATATAAACAAATGGTAAACAAGACAAAAAAAATGAAAAATGCAATTTAGATTTTTTTTAATATAGCATAAGTCAAATTTATTTATATAGCACATTTCATACACGGAGATTTTGATGTGCTTTTCAGGTGCAAGAGAAAGAGCTTTTATTTGATAATAATACATTTTTTCACCACTATTGGTAAAACATGGACAAAAAAAAACATACCGAATTCACAAACGCTCTGATGGGAATCTTTCCATGATGCTACCTCCACGATGGATTCTGTGGTAACGGGTAAAATATCTGCGCACCTGAATGAATATTTGACAAAATTACTCACGGACAAATAAATAAATAACCAAATCGCCTCTTGTAAAAATAACCGTTGAACGACTCAGCCAATCATAGATGGTTGAATAATATGTCTAATCGCCCAACCCTACCACATTCGTACCCCTGCTCTGGGATCAAGATCGTTCCCCCGCACTTTCCCCTACCGCCCGACATTCGCCGACGAACTATATATGGAAAACTGTTTTAATATTTATCCCAGAGTGGAAATGTATTTAGATATCTTTAATTTTATGGTTCCTAGCAGAAATTAACATTCCAGATATCCATAAAAACAATTTTACCATCCACAGTGAACATTGTGCAACCCACCCAAACCCCCCCACCCCCGGCACACATCGGGAGGGGGGTGCAAGAAAAATCTATGTATCCTAGGGGGGCTTCACTGAAAGTGATTGAGAACCACTGCTCATGAAAGACTGTCTATGTATAATCGTGTAATTGTTGAATTAACAATAGATGGATGTCTAATGTCTGAATAATCACTGTCATAGATTAATAATGTGTTATGAATAGGTAACATATTCACGGCACATTAAGTTAATAAGATTTACACCACATTAAGGATGAGTCATCTTTAAGTGTTTGGAATAATCTGGTGTCTGAGGGAGTTGATAACGCCCACTCTAAGTTGTCCAAATTTGATTCGTCCAAATTCATAAACATGTGAAGTGATAAAACTACAGCTTTCCGGAACAGTTGTTCACACCGTGCCTGCATTCCTGCAAGTTTCACTCCTTCCACAGAGTCCCTCTAAGAAAGCAAAGCTTACAAAATGAACCATCTCCTCTCTTTTCACCCCGAGGTCAATCATTTTTGCAAGTTGCTCTGAAGCAAACAAATCCGCCAGCTGCAGGCGGGCACCTGGAGGTACCCTGACCAGATGGTGACGTTTTCGGGGCTAAAGCTATGGTTCCAATAGCATAAGAGGTCCGAGCCACCGACAGCCGGTTCGTACCGACCTCCCTCTGACCCCTGGATCAAACGGGACCTTCCACAAGGTGTAGTAGACTTCCGCACTCTGGTGTCAAATGGTCTTTTATTAATTTGATAATTTGTTAAACCATACAGATTGATTTAACCCAGACATCATGAGACTCTCAGACTCTTAACGTAGATTTAGCTAAATAACACCTTTAGCTTACATACCATCACCTCATTGTCTCAGTATCTTGCTTTAACCATCATTCATCATAATTTGTCCTGTGTCATCATTGATTAAGAAATATACACTGCTCACAAAAATTAAAGGAACACTTTTTTTATTGGGCCTGGCATGAAATCAATTAAACCTGTCTGATAATTTTCTGGTTGATTAAGCAGCTGAGGGCATTGTTAATCACTTTCAGCTGTATTGGTGTTCATGGACTTAAAGACAGGTGCACTAAAGTGGCAACAATTACAAAACCCTCAAAACAGGACTGGTTTAACATGTGGAGGTCATTTCAAGTTTCTCCCTCTTGATCTTTTTTGGCTGGTTTTCCACTCGTGCTAGTTTTGGCTTGAGTAATTATCTCTACTGGCAGCATGAGGCGATTCCTTAACCCTACAGAAGTTGCACAGGTTGTCCAACTTCTCCAGGATGGCACATCCACACGTGCTGCAGCAAGAAGGTTTAATGTGTCTCCCAGCACAATCTCCAGAACATGGAGGAGATTTCAGGAGACTGGCGGTTATTCTCGGAGAGCTGGACAGGGCCGTAGAAGGTCCACAACCCATCAGCAGGACCGATACCTGCTCCTTTGTGCAAGGCGGAACAGGCTGAGCACTGCTCGTGCCCTACAGAATGACCTCCAGAGGGCCACTGGTGTGAATGTCTCTACCCAAACAATCAGGAACAGACTTCATGAAGATGGCCTGAGGGCCCGACGTCCTGTAGTGGGCCCTGTGCTCACTGCCCAGCACCGTAGAGCTCCACTGGCATTTGCTCAAGAACACCAGAATTGGCAAGTCCGCCACTGGCGCCCTGTACTTTTTACAGACGAGAGCAGGTTCACCCTGAGCACCTGTGATAGACGTGAAAGAGTCTGGAGAAGACAAGGAGAACGTTATGCTGCCTGCAACGTCGTTCAACATGACAGGTTTGGTGGTGGGTCAGTGATGGTCTGGGGAGGCATATCCATGGAGGGACGCACAGACCTCTACTGCCTAGGAAATGGTGCTCTGACTGCCATAAGGTATCCAGATGAAATCCTTGAACCCTTTGTCAGACCCTACGCTGATGCAGTAGGTCCTGGTTTTCTCCTAATGCACGACAATGCCCGGCCTCATGTGGCAAGAGTATGCAGGCAGTACCTGGAGGATGAAGGAATTGAAACAATTGAATGGCCTTCACGATCCCCTGACTTAAACCCAATAGAACATCTGTGGGACATTATGTTTCGGTCCATTAGGCGGCGCCAGGTTGCTCCTCAGACTGTACAAGAGCTCAGGGATGCCCTCACACAGATCTGGGAGGAAATGCCACAAGACACCATCCGTTGTCTCATTAGGAGCATGCCCCGACGTTGTCAAGCATGCACACAAGCTCGTGGGGGCCACACAAGATACTGAAAAGCATTTTGAGTTGCAGAAATTAAGTNTTGAATAAATGTCTCTAATGGCTTCCTAATGATTTTTCACTGGCTGAGAAGCCGATATTTAACATTGAAGCATTTGTTTAATCATGACTTCTTCAACCAGCTCACATGCACCCCACAAGCACACGCACTCCAAAACGAGATTTGCCTATATGTCGTCACAAAGGTCGAATATAAACAAATATGAACCAGCAGCGAACAAACCAGCACAACAAAGCTCATTTCATAACGTGAAACGCATAAATGATGTCTTGCCGTTGACAACTCATGTTATAATCCGTGTTACGGGAGACAAAACTCCACTCGGTTTGTGTATTCCATCTTCACAACAGCATAAGAGCAGTAGCCTAGTGAACTAGAGCAAATTCTTGCTTTGCAGAGTTTGGTCTAGGCACGCTTCATAGGAACCCTCGCTGCCTGTGGCTGTCCAATCACAGCTCGCTATAGTTTTGGTTGGGCCAATCACAGCGCTCTATATTGTGGGCCAATCACAGAGCGGGAGTAGCCGATGACGTCAGCGCTGCGGCCGCGAACCCAAGCAACATGGCGGCGGCGCAGGAAACACGTTCGTTTGAAACGGCTTTGTCATCAACATTGGATTATTTAGACTCCAACGTGCGTAAGTCTGTCTGATATACTTAGCAGCTTCTTATTGTTATCAAACAAAGTAGTGCAATGTCCCAGTACACCTGATATTCACATGTTTTTATACAAAAACGACAAAAATCATTGATGTTAGACGCCATTACTGTGTCCCGCTGTTCCGTCGCTGTGATTACGTCACGTTGTTCGTTACTCTGATTGGTCCTAGCGCTATCCAATAGACCTTTCTACAGTAGCTAAAAATAGATTGCCGCAAAGCACTCTGGGAAATTCGGGCATACAAACAATCTACATTTTAGTATCTAATCCTATGGGACTGAGGCGCTCAGATCTAGCTAAAGTTATTTTTTCGTCTCCTAAAGATTTTCAAACAGCAAGGAACTTAACGCTGCTGCTGGGGGAGGTGCTAATCGGACTCTAGACGCCCAGATCGGATGTTGGAGAGGACTTTTTATCCCTTTTCCAAAGCCGGTAAAGTCAGTAGTATACCGCTGCAGACCCGGAGACGCCAGTTTCAGGCCGACACCACGTGAAACAGCTGGAAAGCTACACGGGCTAAGCTAAAGACAGAAGAAGCAAAGCGGTGGTAGTTTTTAAGTTGGACGAGCGGATTTTAACTGTGTGGAGCAGATCAAGAAAAGCACGTATATTTGTTACTTACATCTTCCTGGAGGGGAAAGTCCTACATCCGAGAATGACCAGCCGCCGGTCGTAATGACGCTCTCAGACGTGGGGTTATCCAGGAGGAGCAGCGGAGGAGAGTTAATGCAGGACGCAGCGTTGTTAACGGAGAGTGGAGGCAGCGTTGTTAACGGAGAGTTAGAGGCAGCGGTGTTACCGGAGGCGAGTTAACAAGGAGGCAGCGGTCCAGCTGAACGTCTGGGCCAAACAGCATGTCCACCCAAACGTCCACGAAAAAGTCTTTTGACCAGAGGTGAGTGGAATATAAAAAGTAGGGACACAAATGATAACCTGACAGTTAAAAAACTACCTTGAGAAAATGTTACTTGAGCACTGTGAGTAATGAACNATTCATCATAATTTGTCCTGTGTCATCATTGATTAAGAAATATACACTGCTCACAAAAATTAAAGGAACACTTTTTTTATTGGGCCTGGCATGAAATCAATTAAACCTGTCTGATAATTTTCTGGTTGATTAAGCAGCTGAGGGCATTGTTAATCACTTTCAGCTGTATTGGTGTTCATGGACTTAACGACAGGTGCACTAAAGTGGCAACAATTACAAAACCCTCAAAACAGGACTGGTTTAACATGTGGAGGTCATTTCAAGTTTCTCCCTCTTGATCTTTTTTGGCTGGTTTTCCACTCGTGCTAGTTTTGGCTTGAGTAATTATCTCTACTGGCAGCATGAGGCGATTCCTTAACCCTACAGAAGTTGCACAGGTTGTCCAACTTCTCCAGGATGGCACATCCACACGTGCTGCAGCAAGAAGGTTTAATGTGTCTCCCAGCACAATCTCCAGAACATGGAGGAGATTTCAGGAGACTGGCGGTTATTCTCGGAGAGCTGGACAGGGCCGTAGAAGGTCCACAACCCATCAGCAGGACCGATACCTGCTCCTTTGTGCAAGGCGGAACAGGCTGAGCACTGCTCGTGCCCTACAGAATGACCTCCAGAGGGCCACTGGTGTGAATGTCTCTACCCAAACAATCAGGAACAGACTTCATGAAGATGGCCTGAGGGCCCGACGTCCTGTAGTGGGCCCTGTGCTCACTGCCCAGCACCGTAGAGCTCGACTGGCATTTGCTCAAGAACACCAGAATTGGCAAGTCCGCCACTGGCGCCCTGTACTTTTTACAGACGAGAGCAGGTTCACCCTGAGCACCTGTGATAGACGTGAAAGAGTCTGGAGAAGACAAGGAGAACGTTATGCTGCCTGCAACGTCGTTCAACATGACAGGTTTGGTGGTGGGTCAGTGATGGTCTGGGGAGGCATATCCATGGAGGGACGCACAGACCTCTACTGCCTAGGAAATGGTGCTCTGACTGCCATAAGGTATCCAGATGAAATCCTTGAACCCTTTGTCAGACCCTACGCTGATGCAGTAGGTCCTGGTTTTCTCCTAATGCACGACAATGCCCGGCCTCATGTGGCAAGAGTATGCAGGCAGTACCTGGAGGATGAAGGAATTGAAACAATTGAATGGCCTTCACGATCCCCTGACTTAAACCCAATAGAACATCTGTGGGACATTATGTTTCGGTCCATTAGGCGGCGCCAGGTTGCTCCTCAGACTGTACAAGAGCTCAGGGATGCCCTCACACAGATCTGGGAGGAAATGCCACAAGACACCATCCGTTGTCTCATTAGGAGCATGCCCCGACGTTGTCAAGCATGCACACAAGCTCGTGGGGGCCACACAAGATACTGAAAAGCATTTTGAGTTGCAGAAATTAAGTTTTTGAAATAATGGACTAGCCTGCCACATCTTCATTTCACTCTGATTTTAGGGTGTCTACACAATAGGGTATTCTACAGTTGACGTCACCACGCAATGGCTGCTGGGAAGGGCCATACTAATAAGCCGCATTAACAATAGAAAATATACAGTTTCAGAGCGTTTTGACATCGATATGAAGGCATAAAATGGAGGAAGTTGTTTTGACAAAAAAAAAACATACCAGAGAGCTTTTCTTGATGGCGACCCTGCTAGAGCTTTCTACAATAGCTAAAAATAGATTGCCGCAAAGCACTCTGGGAAATATGGTCATACAAACAATCTACATTTTAGTATGGAATCCTATAGGACTGAGGCGCTCAGATCTAGCTAAAGTTATTTTTTCGTCTCCTAAAGATTTTCAAACAGCAAGGAACTTAACGCTGCTGCTGGGGGAGGTGCTAATCGGACTCTAGACGCCCAGATCGGATGTTGGAGAGGACTTTTTATCCCTTTTCCAAAGCCGGTAAAGTCAGTAGTATACCGCTGCAGACCCGGAGACGCCAGTTTCAGGCCGACACCACGTGAAACAGCTGGAAAGCTACACGGGCTAAGCTAAAGACAGAAGAAGCAAAGCGGTGGTAGTTTTTAAGTTGGACGAGCGGATTTTAACTGTGTGGAGCAGATCAAGAAAAGCACGTATATTTGTTACTTACATCTTCCTGGAGGGGAAAGTCCTACATCCGAGAATGACCAGCCGCCGGTCGTAATGACGCTCTCAGACGTGGGGTTATCCAGGAGGAGCAGCGGAGGAGAGTTAATGCAGGATGCAGCGTTGTTAACGGAGAGTGGAGGCAGCGTTGTTAATGGAGAGTTAGAGGCAGCGTTGTTAACGGAGAGTTAGAGGCAGCGGTGTTACCGGAGGCGAGTTAACAAGGAGGCAGCGGTCCAGCTGAACGTCTCGGCCAAACAGCATGTCCACCCAAACGTCCACGAAAAAGTCTTTTGAGCAGAGGTGAGTGGAATATAAAAAGTAGGGACACAAATGATAACCTGACAGTTAAAAAACTACCTTGAGAAAATGTTACTTGAGCACTGTGAGTAATGAACTGGAGCCGTGATGGGAATAATGGCATTTAAAACAACAGCGCTGCTAGCGAGGGTTAGTTTTTACTTTCACTTTCATTAGAGCTAGTGCTTCAGTTCTGGTGATCGATAATTAGCAGGGTCGCCATCAAGAAAAGCTCTCTGGTATGTTTTTTTTTTGTCAAAACAATTTCCTCCATGCCTTCATATCGATGTCAAAACGCTCTGAAACTGTATATTTTCTATTGTTGATGCGGCTTATTAGTATGGCCCTTCCCAGCAGCCTTTGCGTGGTGACGTCAACTGTAGAATACCCTATTATCGATCACCAGAACTGAAGCGCTAGCTCAAATGAAAGTGAAAGTAAAAACTGCGCTGTTGTTTTAAACGCCATTATTCCCATCACAGCTCCTTCTTGAGTAATATAAAAATAAGTTCATTACTCACAGTGCTCAAGTAACATTTTCTCAAGGTAGTTTTTTAACTGTCAGGTTATCATTTGTGTCCCTGCTTTTTATATTCCACTCACCTCTGGTCAAAAGACTTTTTCATGGACGTTTGGGTGGACATGCTGTTTGGCCGAGACGTTCAGCTGGACCGCTGCCTCCTTGTTAACTCTCCTCCGTTAACAACGCTGCCTCCACTCTCCGTTAACAACGCTGCCTCCACTCTCCGTTAACAACGCTGCGTTCTGCATTAATTCTCCTCCACTGCTGCTCCTCCTGGATAACCCACGACTGAGAGCGTCGTTACGACCGGCGGCTGGTCATTCTCGGATGTAGGACTTTCCCCTCCAGGAAGATGTAAGTAACAAATATTCGTGCTTTTCTTGATCTGCTCCACACAGTTAAAATCCGCTCGTCCAACTTAAAAACTACCACCGCTTTGCTTCTTCTGTCTTTAGCTTAGCCCGTGTAGCTTTCCAGCTGTTTCACGTGGTGTCGGCCTGAAACTGGCGTCTCCGGGTCTGCAGCGTTATTGACTTTACCGGCTTTGGAAAAGGGATAAAAAGTCCTCTCCAACATCCGATCTGGGCGTCTAGAGTCCGATTAGCACCTCCCCCAGCAGCAGCGTTAAGTTCCTTGCTGTTTGAAAATCTTTAGGAGACGAAAAAATAACTTTAGCTAGATCGGAGCGACTCAGACCCATAGGATTCCATACTAAAATGTAGATTGTTTGTATGACCATATTTCCCCACGGTGCTTTGCGGCAATCTATTTTTAGCTACTGTAGAAAGCTCTATTGAGCCCTCTGTAGGCTGAAAACTTTTATTTCCATTAAAAGACTTGGCATCCTTTTGTTCCTAAGACATTGCCCTGTCGTTATTTGTATAGATATCCAACTTCATATTGAGATCTGATGTATCTAATGTGTTTCTTTAAAGTGTTCCTTTAATTTTTGTGAGCAGTGTAGTATTGAATTTATTTTATAACTATCTTCTTGACTCTGTCTGAATTATTCTGAAATGTGCGGATCACTTATGTTAAATTAACCTTCAAACATCAATGAGATTGATCATTCATATTTATATGGGTTATTACACCTCATTGATCATTTTCTAAATATGTGGCTATAGCCCTAACGCTACACTGGCCTATATCGTCTTTAATGGGAGTCCGATATCGTGGGTTGTGATATTTGTCACTGAAAGGTTCATAGCAGAGTTACGTCCCTTCTGTAAACTCACGGCCCCAGGTACCACCCTCAACCCGTCTGGAAACAGTAAGTGTGAGTATGGTTCAAAAACAACATCCTCTTTTTTTAAAAAAACCCTACTTTGGTTTCTAAGTGTTTTAAACTCTCTAGAATCAGCTTGTGCAAGTACTGTGCATTCATACTCGCGTCTCCTTCCCTATCACCAAACGCTACTCTGGAGTTTACTGCATTACTGGCTGGATTCATCTGTTCATCTGTATTTGATGAACCCCTTTTTTTTCCTGCAACCTCTTGACGTGTGGCCCTCCTGTCCACATCTAAAACAGTGATCACACTGTTCTCCATGGTTAAACTCCTGACAGTTTTTACAACCTCGACTCTTGATATGGGTGGCTCCCTGATGCGAGTTTTAAGTTCTTCAATCTCTCCCTTTAGTTGCCTAATCACCGAGATTAATTCCCCTTCAGGTTGAGGCACTACATTCTGTACTGGTTTCAACCTGGTAGGTGTAGGCACAGACCGTTCCTGCCCCCCCACCGCACCAGCTAAGGTGTCTTTGTTAGGTGGTGCATCTGCTCTCAACTCTCTCACTTTTAGCTTTTTAGTGTTTCTTTAGAATTTTTGCTGTCTTTCCCACTCAATACTGGCAGCATAATTTGTTTTGGTTATCAGGATATCATCGGTAACCATAGGGTCATCCAGGCAACTCGAGCTGATATTTGACATTGTCACTGATTAGTCCAGTCCATACAGCTTGGAGAAATTTTGGACGAGTTCAGGACTGTACTGTTCATCTGTGCCAGGTTCCCGGGAAGCTGCTAACAGTCTTTCCTTCAACTCTATCGCCCAGAGGAGTTCTACTGTGACTCATTATGATCTTGGGTAATGTTTATCAACCGATGATACATGTCGACAGAACTATCCTCTTTATAATGTCCCTTTAATATCGTCCTGAGTTGTGGTAAGGTGAGGTCCGATTTTATTTCCAAAATATCCCTGAGGTTGAGACCTGGGCTAACGGCTCGAACCACAGCTTCAAAGATTTCAGCTTTGCTGTGATTCCGTTTTAGTCCTGTTTCAATCTGGTGAATCAAATTGGAGTACGACAGTTTATCTTTCTGGCCTCTTTCTCCAGTCTGTCTTTTAATTTTAAACTCTCATCTAATAGTCAGTTCAGGATGAGAAACTAAGGCACCTACCAGGTTGAAACCAGTACAGAATGTAGTGCCTCAACCTGAAGGGGAATTAATCTCGGTGATTAGGCAACTAAAGGGAGAGATTGAAGAACTTAAAACTCAGGGAGCCACCCATATCAAGAGTTGGTGTTGGTAATTCAAAATCCAAACTCTGGTTGTTCACTTTTTTTAGTTTGTTCATTTCCTCTTCTATTTTCTTTGTAGACGTTTGAAAACTTAGATGTAGC
The DNA here is from genome assembly GCA_006937985.1 of Aphyosemion australe. NCBI lineage: Eukaryota > Metazoa > Chordata > Actinopteri > Cyprinodontiformes > Nothobranchiidae > Aphyosemion > Aphyosemion australe. The sequence continues at coordinate 1,863,265 of SSNS01000084.1, read as the reverse complement.
TGCATATTGTTCTTGTAAGTTGGCTAGTGCAACTGCTTCTTCAGACTTATCCCCTTGAGCTGCTACTGCCTGATTAGAGTTCTTTTTTATTTTACATTCCACACTTTTCATCAGACGGTTGACAAACTCAAACAACTTCCTCCTCCTCTTCAACTGCCGTTTCCACTGCTTTATTTATTAACTCATTCACTGCCATTGACGACTTTAGTCGTCATTTACATTTTTTTACGGGGTGGGCGTCGGAACGAGCCCCCTCATTTAATTTCAAAGAGTTAATGGACATCCATTTTTTTTACCTCAGTCAGTCTATAAGGGAGTCAATTTTGACATTCTATTCAGTCAATCTCAGTCTTTTAAACCAGGTGGATGTTTTTAGACGAGACAAAAGTGGATCTCCTAAATGCTATCAACAAGCATTTCAATTTTGCATTTTATAAATACAGAGGTCTTACTCACACTGAAGACAGAGATGTCTAGAATCCACTGCACATTAAAGTAAAGTAAGTTTACAACTGTTGTTAACAACCCTTCCACAGCCTCAAACTACTGTAGGCCATGCCAATGTTCACTCTGGTTTTAGCTCTTTGCTTCGCCTCTAAAAACATTACTCTCTTCTTTTTACTTCCAGCCATGATGCCAACAAAAAAGAGAACTTCTTCTTTTTGAGCTTTTTATTGATGGATAGCAAACTTAAAAAGCTAACTGCTAGCCTTTATATGAATACCAGCACAGTAACGTCCACCATGAACGTTGCTCCACCTCTCACTTGATCCTACCTGAACCACAAAGTTGTTTAGGGTAGTTTCTAGAGGGCTGCAGAGTGCTTCGCTGCAAAGCTGCTCAAGTTTTTAGCTGAAGAACCACTAAAACCAGATTGAAAGCAATAGCTTTACATGTTAAAAACTCTTTAGTGTTGCTTTAAATCACAAGCAGCTGAAATGAGCTTCCTCTGTAGGGTAGCTGGGCTGAGCCTTTCAGATAAGTCAAGGAGGTCATCGTCTTGAAGGGGCTTACAATTGAATCGCTGCTCCTCCTCACTGAAAGGAGTCAGTTGAGGTGGTTTGAGCATCTGACCAGTATGCCTTCTGGACAGCTTGTTTTTTCCCTCACTGGGAAGAAACTGGAGGGGTTTTATATCTTTTCTGGCCTGGAAACAACTTTGGATTCCCCAGGAAGAACGTTAGAGTGTCGCAGCGGTGAGGGATGTCTGGGTTTCCCACCTGGATCTGTAAACCCACAACTCAACAGTGGAAACCCTTTAACACAAACCAAAAGTGTAAAAACAGGGAGACAATCCTAATAAGCTACTAGTGGTTACCATGAAGACCACAAATGAGCTAAATGATGAATCAGAGGACTCCAAAGTGCTTTACACTACTGTCAGTCATTCATCCATTCACACACTGAAGGTGATGAGTTACATTATAGCCACAGCGGCCCTCGAGGGGGAAGTATCTTGCCAAAGAACACAACTGACATGGCTGTCAGAGCCTGGGTTTAAACCGGCAACCCACCGATTACAGCTCAAATGCCTAACACCTGAGCCACCGTCGCTACTATTGACCTTAATCAACAACTGTGGGTTACCATGGTGACCGTAATGAGCCACTGGCAGCAGCCACAAAAATGTTTATGTTTACATCACAGTTTTTATCCAATTTCTACATCTCTTCTGAATCTTCTTACCACCACATTACATTCTTGTTGCTTATATACCAGATGAGAAAGAAGACCTCTTATTGGTCCCCAAACTCTACACACGAGCTCTTTGAGCCACAGCAGTCTGAGGTTTAAAGAGAAATCATTCTCATGTCTCAGATTTGTTGGTGTGAAAACGAGGCTGATGGAGGATAGTGTGGTGTCCCCCCAACTGTCAGCAAGAAAGATTTAAGCTATCTCCTGCAGGCAAACATGAGCAGCCTAACAAAACAAACACAGTCCTAGACTCTCTTTCATACTCCGAATGTTTGCTGCCACACTCAGACAATCCCAGCAGCAGCAGCAGGGTTACACAAAAGACACGTTTAAGTACCTGTGCAAATACTCACACACAAACATACGCCTGCAGGTGCACAAAAACGCAAACAATTGGCATCCTGAAGGTAAGCAATGTGTAAATACTGAATATTATCTGGGAATGTAAGCTCACTGTTTAGATGCAAAACACCAAGTGTACATACACTCGAAAAGAAACTAAAAAAACATTCAACAGTTTGATATCAAATTAGGCTAACATGCATTTTTTGGGATTTTTGGAGGGAAAGTCCCTCAGACATGAAGAAGTAAGTTAACTCCACTCCAGAGGCTTTCAAAGAGCTGGTTTAAAGCCATACTATGCAACCTTTATACATTTTTAAATCATATTCTTGAGCCACTATGTGATAAAATTACCCTTTTAGAATACCACACTTGCAACTTCAGAGTAGCGGTCCGATCCCTGTTGGACAGAGTAAAGTGGAGCTGACATACCTGGTGCTGCAGTCTGCTTCCAGCACGTTTCCTGCATGTTTTAGATCATGAACACAGCTGATTTGTTTGATTTAGTGATGAACCGCTCCTGTAGACACTAATGAAGGCTGAGGAGACGTTTCAGCTGTTAGATTATGGTGTTAAAAAGACAAACGCACAGCGAGGAGATAAGTTTCACTTTTGGTTTCACTAATGGACACTAGGGGGTGCTAAAGCAAGCCAAAACTGCCAAGTGTGCCTTTAATTGCAAAACGTTACAGTGAAATGTAGCTTTATTAGGGCTATACTTTTCATTACGAGTTGCCGTTTCTGTTTACTTCAAGAGCAAAAGTAAAGGAAATTGCTAAAACAGTGACGTTTCTAATGCCAGTAAAATTTAGAACCAATTATTTTTTTAACTTTTTAAAAAATTGAAGAAATAAATCTCTCCGTGTTGTTGGTGTGACATGGGAATTATATCGTTGTTACGTTCATTCTGTTTGTGTCTGATTCCATTGTTTTAGGTTCTTTTCTACACACAGAGTAGCAAAGCTTGTTTTTACCTTTTTGCTGACAGTTTCGGCTCCTGCTGTCGCCTTCATTCAGAGCATCACCGATGTTGGTGGAGCTACTCTGTGTATAGAAAAGAACTGGAAACAATGGAATGGGAATTATATTTTAAAATTTAGCACATTTAGTAAATTTAAAATATGAACATGCAGAGGAAGGTCTCAAGCACTTCCTTATATTCTGCTCATTTGAATGAAAACAGGTGTAACCGCTGGTCTTCTGTGTTATGTTGGTTACAATCAGCTGAGACAGAGAGTGTGATCTCTTTTTGAGAGTGACAATCTCCATTTATTCTGATAACAGGTAAAGAAAATACAAATGAAATGCTGCTTAATCCGTTCCCTAAACAAATAAAAGAAGTGTCGTGACCCAGCTCCACCCATGCCTATTCATCTTCCATACCTGCTCCTGCTAATCAAGCTCATGCCACTCACCTGCTACTCCTGCCATATAAGACCCATCCTGCCATCCAGTTACTGCCAGATTATTGAAAGCCTTCATGGCTGCCTCCTTGTTCCTGACCTTGTTTACGCTCCTTGGATTCCCTCTCCTTGAGTGTTTTCCAATTGCAAGGAACCTCGCCTTGATGCCTTGGTCCCGCCCCGGTTGCCTAAGAGATACGTCATCAGGAACCACCAAGGCGTGTTCCAATCATTTCCAATGTTCATGTGCTAGCAAGGCGTCTGTGCTCCGTTTGTTAGCCGTTTAGCTAATTCACCAATGATACATGAGAGGTGCCTTGTTGCCTTCTCTTGGTCAAGAATTTCCCAGAATACAGCGCTGTATTTTCAAACAGATGTGATCAGGAGCCAGCAGCAGCTACTTTGGGAGCAAATTTCCAGTTGCTTGTCTCGTCCGTTCTGGATACCTGACAGGTCTCTGACTTCTGGAGTTTGACTTTGGATCTTCCCTCAGACCGCTGCCTCTCACCTGTCCCTTCTTGAACCATCCTGCTGTTTGCCTCTCTGGCTCTGACCCACATCTGTCCCCTGACCACGCTCCAGCCTGCTCCCCTGGATTACTCTGGTAATCGCAGGGTTAAACTTTTTATAAAGTTCTTAAATGTTTCTCGGTGTTCGGTTGTTTTTATGGGTCCTCCATCTCAGGCAAAAGTGAAGCTTTAGCACCCCCTAGTGTCCGTTAGTGAAACCAAAAGTGAAACTTATCTCCTCGCTGTGCGTTTGTCTTTTTAACACCTTAATCTAACTGCTGAAATGTCTCCTCAGCCTTCATTAGTGTCTACAGGAGCGGTTCATCACTAAATCAAACAAATCAGCTGTGTTCATGATCTAAAACATGCAGGAAACGTGCTGGTAGCAGACTGCAGCACCAGGTATGTCAGCTCCACTTTACTAAGTCCAACAGGGACCGGACCGCCACTCTGAAGTTGCAAGTGCGGTATTCTGGCCACAGAGGGCGGTGGGGGTCTGAGTGACATTTCATTAACCCTGTAAAGGGTCATTTTAGCACATACTGGCTCAAGAACATGATTTCAACATGAATAAGTTGCATAGTATGGCTTTAACAATAATGTGTTTACAATAAATGAGATTCTGAGTCAGTCCTCTCACATCCGTTCTCTCCAGAAGTCATTTGCCACTTGACTTCTCACACTACACTCTATCCATTCCCAGCAGTTCAAAGCTACAGGTTGCTGAGTTCATGCAATCGAGCCAAAGTGTGCTGCTGCAGCTGGGTTGGCCTAACCCCAACTGTAACCAGCCTTGTGTAAGCAAATAAACCTGGGCAGCACCTGAAAAAAAACACTTGTTTGGTGCAGATTGCATAACTAAGCTGTCATTTCAGATCAATGAATGCATCATGTGCTGTGAAATACTTACAATGTTCTACAGAGGTTATCACCCAGATGAAACTCATCCCACCTTTTCTGAGACTCTGACAGACCTGACGCTCCAACTACTTGAATCGAGCAGCTATGTCTTACCCGTTTCCTGACTGGCTGAGGTGCAATCAAACTTAACACTTGTCAGCAAGTGTCCTCCATAGAAGAAGCAGGTTTAACAGATGCAGGTGTTGGTTTTTACAGCTTCATAATTGTGAAAAGTCAGCAGTGTTGTTTTCTTTACGAAGGAACCTGCAAACCCTGATCAAGATTCCAATAAGAGGACCAAAGAAAGCCAAACTAGCAGGGCCTCTGTGTAGCTTTAGAAGAGCTTTGCTAGTAGCTACAGCATTGACTGAGCCATGTGCGCAGCTTCATGTGTGTCAAATGTCACTGTGATCAAGCAGCTTGTCACAGCTGTACCTCTACTCAGTCATTCAACTGCTGACAGACAAGCAGGCACACATCATGAACACACACTTACTCCTCCCATTAGTGTCTCTGATCTGAGCTCAGCGTGGTTTTCTGGGAGAATCACCTATGAGCACTTTCCTGATGCCGTTTCCTTAAAACGTGAAAACATTACAGACATCTACAAACATCTTATGCAGCTCTGACTTTCTGCTCAAATGGCTGAATGTGATTGGATCACTTTTTTCTTGTTATACAAATTTAGGGTAATGTTTTACCGTATGGAAGGAGGGCTACGTTTCTACAACTGGGTAGCACCAGTCAAAGGTAACCTCACTGTAATCTAAAGTCAGGATCACTTGTCAGACACCCGTGATGTGTCAGTAGGAGTACAATCTCATATCAGCCTCAAGAAACTGAGGCCCTGTCCACACGTAGCCGGGTGTCTCCAAAAACGAAGATATTTTTGTACGATTTGGCCTGTCATCCACACCAAAACGCAGATTTATGCAACAAAAACTAATCTTTTTAAAAACTCCGGCCAAAATACAGATTTGCGTTTTCTGTTTTCAGCGTTTCTGTGTGGACAGAAATAACCGGAGTTTTAGGTTTCACAACGTCCCTGTCTGTGACAAAAATGCTGACGGCCCATGTGTGACCTGTGTCTACACTACATGGATGCCCTCAGAGCTGTGCTCGCGTTATCAATCGTCCAAGCGCTTTTTGACACTTGTTGACTTTATACTCTAAAACTACATTTAAGAGCAATTCTACCTCCTTATCGGTCCACACAAGTGAGCCAGGCGCCATGTTTCATGTTTTGTTGAAGTTGAGCAGGAAGACGAAATGGATAGGATTTGGGGGAACTACTGCCACCTACAGGTCTGGCATGCTTATGAATGTGCTTATCAATACACTTATGCGGTTATGTGTGGATGGAGTTTTTTCTAAATACAAGGTGGTGTGGACGCTATTTTTTGGGAGGGTGTGTTACGACCCCCTCTTCAGCCAGGCTCTTCCGGAGTGGGAGGGTAATAACATAACATAACGAGACGAGTACAGTTTCGAAATATAAAACAAACTTTTATTGTGAAGGTCTCTTGTGGACGCGACCCAGAGTAGGGTCACTGGACCATAAAACAACCAAATACCAGACCTCAGAGTAAGAAGGCATAGTAACTTAAGGCCTTTGAGGAGACTTAAAAACAGGATAAAAGTTAATTTCACATCTTCCTCGATATCAGATGTCTATATTTCTTAAAAAGAAGATTTTGTCAAAGGAGAGCTATCATGAAACCACATTAACTAAAATACGGATGAAGTTTACTATGTGGCTTAACTCCGCCATAAAGGGAAAGGCTAAAATATACTCATCCTCATAAGGATTCAGCTCTTTCCGAATCCACACCTCTGGAGGAATCTCTGTGGGACATTCTCTGCCCACAGTATTTCAACCATGCAGCCTTCCCTTGTCCTTCAGGAGTTCTCCCCCAGTCTTCTGTGCTCTCCTCATTCCACAGTTGTTTTGGCTTTTCTCCTCCGTCGGTGTCTTCACTGTCTCAACTGAACATTTGTTTCTTTCTCCAACCTTCTCTCCCAGGTTCAGCTTCTTCTCCTCTGGCCGTCCTTTTCCTCCTCCGTCAATCCTCTTTTTCTCTGGATCAGTTTTCCTCTTCTGTCTGGGTTCCTCTTCTCCTGCGGTCAGTGGTGATTCTTTTCCCCTTCAGCTTGTGTTTTCTCTTATGCTGCAACCAGGGTTCTTCTCCTGCTGCCAGGCTTCACCTCTGCCGTCTCTTTTTCCTCCAGGTCCGTTTGAGTCTGGTTCTCGTCTCTTTCTTGTGCTTTTGTCTTTCCTCTTTCTTTTTATTCTTTGAGTTCTGCTACTTGTCTCTCTTTCCTCTGGATCCTCATCTTTTTTATCTGTTCTTCCGCAGCCTGCTCCTTTTTATGTGCACCTTCTAATTACTGTGAATGCACAGCAGCTGCCACCTCAGCTGCAACCAATGGAGCTGACTGGGGTGCAGAAAGGCCCAGAACCTCCTGGCTGGAGCTGCTCTGGATCCAAAATCAGTTCTCCTCTACATGCTTTGATGGATCTTAAGACTCAAAAGGCTGGGGATCATAACACCCCCACCCTTAAGAAGAAAACAAAAGAGAAGTTAATACACACAGCAAAACCTAAATCAACCTTTTAACTTCTTTTTTATTCTCAACTTCCATAAAACACGTCGATCACCAGTCTTTATTATCACCAAGGTCTGACCCAATGCCACATCCCTCGGGGTTCCCCGAACTACCTAGGGTACTTCTTCTCTAACTCTCACCTGGTCTTCATGCGTGTCGCAGGTGGGCAGATTAAGCACATGTGAAGAAACACATACAAACCAGCAAAGAGAGGGGCTGGCCCCTACTCTTCCTGGGGTGCTCCCGAGATGGCAGGTTGTCAACACTAACCCGCTCGACGCAGCTCTACAGAAAACAATAAACAGCTATACTCTAAAGAGAGTATGACCCTAAATCCTGCAAGGGTAACCGGGATGGGTATAATTTCATCACAAAGTTATGACAGACAAAGGGATAAAGTTTATTTCCCTATATCTAAAGTAAATACACATAAGGTCTATTTACAAGGCAGTACTATAAAATGGTGACTATAAGACCTCTAAAGTTCATACACAGTGTGCACATCCATCAAAGGTTACTCTAAGCTATAAAACAAAGACCAGTTTTATTCAAGAACCACACAAGACATCACAGAGTTAAACTAAACTCGCTCAAAATAGGTTCTGTCACTTTATCACAACACGTTCATTTATTTAGCTCTAGAAGATCAGTGAGAGACAACCAGAATGTCAGTTAACCAAAGTCCCCTTTTCCTTTTAAAAAAGAGGGACACGAAGAACGATTACAACTAAGAACTGTAATATTAACTAATATAAAACTCAAAATTCCTCCATTGCAGTCCTATTAAAACTCAGTAAAATGTTCAATTTCAAGATTACAGGGATCATATCAGTGCTATTAATCAATGGTCTATAAGCACTAGTGCATCCTTACAACAAAGCTGTTCATATAACTAGATCCTAAGGATCATAGAGAGACACAACAAAGGTTTCCATTACCTAAAAGTCTCTCGTACACAAAAAAACAGCTACTTCACTAAGAACCATACAATTATACAAAATAAAACCTGAATCTACTTTACAACTTCTTTTCCGATGGGTATTTTTCGCTTGGGCGGCATCCTGAGCTGCACCAAGGACGTCAGGTTGCCCTTCTGAAAAAGTTTCACAAACAGTGGTTAACAAATTTGTTCTATTGGGACAGCAGGTGGCTGCACCCCAAGACAGATTTTTCAAAAAGGCTTTCTAGAGACTAACGAGTGCTGATCTCCCCAGCACAGAACCACCAACAAAAAAATTGGCTAAACGAAGTCTCACGAGTGCTGAACTCCTCATCACCAAAATCAAAAGACTATACCTAAAGACTAACAAGTGCTCCTCAGCAGAATTACGCCAAGAAATGGCCAACAAAGTCTCACAAGTGCTAAACTCCCTAATGAAGATGTAGCACAAACCTTAAACGAAGTCCTAAGATTCACATCAAATTGTTTCTTTGATTAAACAAAGCCTTAGTAAGTGCTGAAGTCTACCAGCACATCACTCAACGTTGTTACAAACCCACTATGAAGACAACAGGTCTTAGACTTGTGTGGGTGAGTATTGGTTCCTCCCAGGAAGTGATGTACACCACGATGCCTTTCAACTACACGCCTACTCTGGGAGAGACCTGCCAGAACAGAGGTGATCAGTCTCTGCAAAAGACAGGGATGTATTTCATCCAAAAAGGCAAAACACTGAATTGTTAAAAAACCACAGGAGTACCAAAATTAGCAACCGATGGACTCACACCTGTGGCACAACCTACACTATCAGTCATCCACAACACACAAAAAGAGACTCACAATCACTCGTCATACATATAATGCTGCAGTGTTTCCAGGCCCCTTCAAGCTAAAAGCCCTTTATGCAAGCCATTAACAATGTAACGACGTCAGCTAAAAGAGATCCTGGACGAGCCCCCATTTATGTTACCACCCTCCCTTCAGTCAGGCTCTCCAGGAGTGTGGGGTGGGGGGGGGGGCATAACATAACGGGTGGGTATTTGATTTTTTTTTTTTAAACGGCTGTGTGGACAAGGCCTGACACGCTGAGATGCTATTCAGCTCTGCTACCAAGCTGTCATACTGATATTTATGTAGCGCTCTGTAACAATAGTTTAGACTTGTACATTTATATCTATCTGGGGAAGAACTTTTAATAGCAAACACATGAGGCATGTTTCTACTTAAGGAACTTCGGGATAATTTCACCAGAACTTTACAGTCTGAGCGTGTCTCCACTTCAGTGGGCCGATCGAAAGGACCATTTTCAAGAATCAACAGTTTACCTGAGCTGGAGTAATGGCCTGGTAAAGTAACTGAAGGGATGTTGTGGTTAACTCATGCTGATTGGTTGTAACTTAGTAGGAAATTACATCGGCAGAAGTCACCCAAAACAATCAGTGTTTGTAAACTTGGGAGAGAAAATAAGCTTTAAAATCACAGTTACTAAACTCCCAAAACTGAAAAATGCAGTGGAAATTCCCCCCAAATGACATCATTCACAGGGCTTTGTTTTATAGGACCTCATGTCACATCCAGCATCCATCTTACATTCTTCTTCTTCTTATACATCCATACAAACACGTATGGTGCCCCCTAGTAGTTACAGAACACAACACCTCCCCTTTTTCTTAAAAAAATACATTGTGCAGAACTGTTATAATGAATATACAATGAATGCATCATTCAGATACATTGAATTGTATCACAGATTAACCTAAATCTAGATCTCTACATCATCAATCGCCACTGTTTCCCATGGCTGAGACAGAAATGGCACCAGAGGAACCTCAGCAGGAACCTCACTCGGACACGGCAGAAACGCAAGAGGGTATAACGTATCAGCAAAAAAAAAAGTTGTCATGTAAAACCTTGTCGTAGTAAAACTTTGTCGATGTAGAACATCGTCTTTTTATCCTTGCCAATGTAGAACACTGTTTTAACATATTCAATAACTACAGTCATACTTGGGCAGCAGTAGCTCAGGAGGTAGAGCGGGTTGTGCAGTAACTGGAGGGTTGTAGGATCGATCCCAGCTCCTGGCAGAAAATGCTGCTGTTGTGTCCTTGGGAAATTAACCCACCTTGCCTGCTACTGGTGGTCGGAGGGACTGGTGGCGCCTGTGCTCAGCAGCCTCGCCTCTGTCAGTGCGCCCCAGGGCAGCTGTGGCTATGCTGTAGCTCATCATCACCAGGGTGTGAATGGGTGTTGAAGGGTCCTAGGACTCTAGAACAGGGGTTCCCAAAATGTTTTCTTTGAGGACCCCCTTTCTCGTGTCCAAGACAAGCCAGGACCCAAACCCAACTCCTACACGCATAAGCACATTAAATGTGATCATTTACAAACTTTCTACAAACATACTGAGTCATAACTTTTATATGGAGTTCTGATTATACTGTAGGGTGTGTTATTGGGATTTTATAAATGAAATTTTTACAAATAAAATCTTGCTAACCTCACAACCTCAGCAAAGACAAAATTTTGGGGACCCCCTGCAGTCTTGTGGGGACCCCCTTGGGGGTCCCGACCCCCAATTTGGGAACCCCTGCTCTAGAAGATGCTGTATCAAATACAGGCCATTTCTGCATTGATGAACTGGTGAATGAGTGTTGTCCTGCAGGTAAACAATGACAAATGACCATCACTTGTATAGCGCCTTCAGAGTCAGAGGACTGCAAAGAACTACAGTGAATCATTCATCCATTCACACGCACATTCACACGCTGGTGATGATGAGCTACAGTGTAGCCACAGCTGCCCAGGGGTGCACTGACGGAGGCGAGGCTGCCGAACACAGGCGCCACCGGTCCCTCCGACCACCACCAGCAGGTAACTCTTGCCCAAGGACACAACGACAGTGACAGACTGAGCGGGATGCAAACCTGCAACCTTCTGATTGCAAGGCGGCCACTTAACTCCTCTGCCACCATCGCCCCAAAGAACAGGGGTACCTGCACCTAAGCAAGCTAAATCCATCTGAATCGTTACAGTCCTTAAACGTTGAGCCTGTAGCCAGAGCAGAGAAACGAGTGACTAATCAGCCATGAATTTATGTTTTTAAGAGTTCTTAATGGATTAAAGCTTCCCGTCTGGTTTTCCTTCATCGTGGCTGTCCCCACCTCTTCGTTTCTGTCAGCTTAACACACCTGCTCACTTGGACTGACAGCTTGGTTTAATCTAATATTAAGGCTCCATCCCAGGTGACATCACCTAACATGACATGACATTAAAAGGTCAGAGAAGGCTCGTTCAATGAAAACAACCTAAGTAGTCCCTTCACATCTGTCCGTTGGTGTTAGGAGTGGTGAATGGTACTTGTGATGACTTAGCAGCTCATCTCTGAGAACAATGAACCTGTTTTATTGAGAATATCTGAGTTAAATATTCAGGATGCCATGGTTGTGTGTGCGTTCTTGTCCTGAGGCAAAGAACTCCTCAGTCTGACAAGAGAGGGGGAGACAAATCAGGACTCTGATCCTCCATTCCTTCTGATAAGGCCCCAACCAGAACGCTGGGATAATCCTGCTCTGCAGCTTGTGTCTCTGGGCCTGTCGGTGGGCGAGTGTGACAGATTCTCTAAGAGAGAGTCTGCATGTGCTCAACTGACTAATGTATCTGTGTCATTTATGTAGAAAACTGCATCAGAAAATGTCTGCATGTCTTCATTTATGTGCATCAGTCGGTCTCAGGCTTTATTAGTAATAAAATAAATGCTTTTCCCTCCTCTCCCCACACAAAAACCTCTTCCTTTCTGTTTTTAGCAAAGGCGCATGCTAAGGTACTTATTGATGAACAGACACAAATTTTTGAGTCATTGTTTAGTGAAGTGAGGTCACCCATCACCTGGTCAAAAGGTGAACAAATTTGGAAAGTTCCTACATTGTCTTTGGAGATGACGTATGCTTTAAATGTTGTCGATGTCTAGGTGTGTATTAGATGTTGGGTATTTATTGGTCTTTGAACTAATATTATTTTTATATCCGACATGCCATCCATTCATTATCTTCCGCTTATCCAGAGTCGAGTCACTGGGGCAGCAGCCCAAGGAGGGAGGCCCAGACTTCCCTCTTCTAAGCCACTTGGGCCAGCTCTTCTGGGGGATCCCAAGGTGTTCCCCAACCAGCCGAGAGACTTAGTCCCCTAACCCTAACCCAAGACTAATCAGGGAGGCATCCTAACCAGATGCCCGAGCCACCTCAACTGGCTCCTCTTAATGTGGAGGAGCAGCGGGTCTACTCTGAGCCCCTTCCAGATGACCGAGCTTCTCACCCTATCTCTAAGGGAGAGCCCAGACACCCTGTGGAGAAAATTCATTTCGGCCGCTTGTATCCACGATCTTGTTCTTTTGGTCACTACCCAAAACTCGTGGCCATAGGTGAGGGTAGGAACGTAGATCGGCCGGTAAATTGAGAGCTTTGCGTTCCGACTCAGCTCTCTCTTCACCACGACAGACCGGTACAACGCCCGCATCACTGCAGATGTAGCACTAATCTGCCTATCGATCTCACGCTCCACCCTTCCCTCACTCGTAAACAAGACCCTAAGATACTTAAACTCCTCCACTTGGGGCAGGACCTCGTCCCTGACCTGGAGAAGGCATTCTACGCTTTTCTGACTCAAGACCATGGTCTCGGATTTAGAGGAGCTGATTCTCATCCCAGCTGCTTCACACCCGGCTGCGAACTGCTCCAGCGAAAGCTGGAGATCACGTTCTGACAAAGCCAACAGGACCACATCATCTGCAAAAAGCAGAGACCTGATCCTTAGGCCACCAAAACGGATCCCCTCACCACCTTGGCTGCACCTAGAAATCCTGTCCATAAAAGTTATGAACAGAATCGGTGACAAAGGGCAGCCTTGGTGGATCAGAGGGCCGGGTACACCATACTCCCAGAGTCCACAAAACACATGTAGATTGGTTGGGTGAACTCCCACGCACCAGACATTAAAGGATTGAGTTATCATGTTTCCATCCAGTTGACCTAAGTAATACAGGACCCCCCCCCTCCCCCCCCTTACTTAATATTAATATTAGACAAAATAAACAATAGGATTCAAGCTTAATTGAGATAAGGAAGGTAAAATATTCCCAAACGTTGTCTGTGCTGAGGTTGTTAGGTTATAAATGTAAAAATTGCATTTATAAAATCCAAATAACACACCCTACAGTATAATTAACACAGACAAGGAAAAGAGTTTGGGAACACTTCTCTAAATGGTTCAACAGAACCAGAGTTTAGTTCTAGCTTTTCACCACTGGAGGGCGTCACTTCCTTCTTCTTGTTCATATAAGGTCAGTTTAAAACTGAAGGGGAGTGTGGTAGATCAGATAGATTCACTTTTTCCAGCATGAGAAATTAGGGATGTGGCGTGAGAGCGTGTGAAGACAGGCAAATGTGTGTGTGTGTGTGTGTGTGTGTGTGTGTGTGTGTGTGTGTGTGTGTGTGTGTGTGTGTGTGTGTGTGTGTGTGTGTGTGTGTGTGTGTGTGTGTGTGTGTGTGTCGCACACTCATTACGTGAGAGTTGACAGCCCTGCTCTCTCTCTCTTTTTTTTCTTACCAGGTAATGAATCATAATTAGCCCAGGTGTGATTGACTTATGATGACCAAAGTAATGAAATCAGTTTCAAAATGCAACTGCCATGTATTTTTTTTTCTTTTAATTCTTTGATTAGCACTCCAACATTTCAACAGAGAACACAAGTCCATCATAGGCAACATTTCAATCTAACAAGGCTAATCAAAAGGGATTGGCTGAAGCACATGCTTATTATGCCAACCCTTTTTACAAAGAAGAATCATTTAACATTTAGTTCACGTACATAAGACTCGAAACAACCAAAAACAAAAATAAAAAAGTTAACCTTATACCATTGACAAGTAAATACAATAAATCAAATTAAATTAATTACCATGACAGCAAACGAAAAACAACCAAAGTTTCAATATTATTATTAATATATATATTTTTTTTTCATCCCTGTTTTATATATTTTTCTAATATTCTAGTTTTAAACACGTTTTTAAACACAGAGAGTGAACTACACCTTTTTAAATCACTTTCATAACTATTCCATAAGTTGACTCCTCTATAACAGAAACACACCTCTGTTTTATGTTTGTCCTTGTCTTGTTTTTTTTTTTAAAATCTGTTCCCCTTAAGTCATATTGACTGTCTCTCACTTCAAACAGTTTTTGAGTACTGCGGCAAAGCAAATTATTTTGTGCTTTATACATTATCTGTGCTATTTTATATTCAACTAAATCATAGAATTTCAGGATATTTGAATTTATAAATAAGATATTAGTTGGTTCTGTATAGTTTGTTTGATTTATAATTCTTATGGCTCTTTTTTGTAACTTAAAAATTGGAAGAGTATTGGTTTTATATGCATTGCCCCATCTCTAGACAATAAGTCATGTATGGAAGCAACAATGAACAATAAAGCGTGTATAATGATTTCTTGTTTTATACAGAATAGCAATGATTTTTGACATTTTTGTTTTCACATGATTTATATGAGACTTCCAGTTAAGCTTATCATCTATTATCATTCCAAGAAATTTATTTTCGTATACTCTTTCAATTTCAATTCCATTTACCCTAATTTTAGAGGCATTTTTCATTTGTCTAGTTCCAAAAATAATAAATTTAGTTTTATTTATATTTAGCGATAAATTATTTACATCAAACCATATTTTCAATATATTTAATTCTCCTTCCACTATGGTCAGAAGTTGTTCTAGATTTTTACCTGAGCAATACAGTGTGGTATAATCAGCAAACAACACACTTTTGAACAATTTGGAAACATTGCATATATCATTTATATATAATATAAATAATTTAGGGCCCAGCACAGAGCCCTGAGGAACACCACAAGTTGTCTTCAACTGATTAGATTTTACATTATTGATTTCCACATATTGATATCTATCATGGTTTTAATTATCTATTTGGTTTTAATATGAGCCAAACGTGTTACAGCAAGTTCCACAGTGTTTATGTAAATGTTAATGTTTCAACTGTTACACCAACATTATTTGCACATTAAACAGTTATTTCAACAGAATTAATCAGATCTTCCTGTTGCTCTTGGCACCTGGATGCACTGGAAGTTCCATGCATCAAAAACAAAGACACAATATGACCTAAAACTGACCCTACAGCTAGAAAACCACTGAGAAAGTAAGTTAAATGGGGGGGGGAATGCCACAAATACCATAAAATCAATACTATAAATGACAAAAAACGTTTAAACCCACCAGTTAACACACTTCTGAAAAACTTACAAAACAGAAGAAATTTGATTTATTTTTTAGAAGGCAACATTTGTCCGAAAATCCAACGACTTTGTGCTTGTAGGTGTTTTGATTTATCATGAGTCAACACTTCACCGCTAGATGGCGACAAAACAAAACATTTTCGGCCGGGTAGGAACCTTTCTTTCAGCTGCGGGGAAGGGGGACTGTAATTGTGACGGACCAATGTGGTATGTAAACATTTTGCAGGTTTATTGAAACATGTCTGTTTGAGAACTGGCATACCCAATTATTACAAACGTATCACGTCTGTACGGCGACACTTCGCTCCGTGACTTGACGCTGGGATCAAGGTAACCTGAAAAGGGAAGAAACGTAGTTTTAAGTTAAAGACGTCTCCAGCAGTGAAACTACTGGAATCACGTTAGTGTACAGGTTAACGCCTGTAGCCATGTGGGGTGAGATTGACCCTCCCGTTAGGCCCCAGCCGAGTCTGTTTGACAATGAGAACCATCGTGAAGCTATAGAGGAACCAAAGTCGCCGCCTCGGAGATGCGAACCTAACCGGCCCACTCGCAGGGACACCCGGGAGGCTCCACAGGAAGAGCCGGTGGTGGGAACACACCCATAAACTCTGGCACGGTCGTGTGCTTCATTCTGCTGCTCTAACGTTTGTGTCTCTGTCTGAAGGAGGAGTCCAGCTGCGTTGCAGCGATGATAGAGGCGGTAGCGATGAGCGGCAGCCCGGTGAAGAGCCAGCAGATCGGTGAGGCGGAGCTGACGGTAGGGGAGAGAAAACAGGAGCTGCTGGAGCAGTACCGGAGCAGACCGCTGGTGTTCCTGGAGCGGTACCATGTGAGTGATACGCACGCACACACACACACACACAGCTTCTGTAAAATTGGTCTATTGTTATATTTACCTGTTGCATCAAGTGGGTCTTCAGATGTTTTGGTCTCAAACACACAGAGAGCAGGATGTCCTGCCTTTCTCTTAAGCAACAGGCCATAAAAAGTAAATAAAAAACAACCTCACAGTCATTAAGCATCCTGACAATCTTGTTTTCTCTCCTCCTCCTTTCTCAGGCCCATTTGAAGCCCGAGCACCTTCCTGCATTCGTCCATGTCAGCGCTGATCCGAGAGCCCAGCACTACAGCGGTGTGGTCCAGACGCGAGCGTCCGGGTGTATCAACAGAACCAGAGTCAGAAACCAGCGTTATGCTGCTCTCAGGGCTCTACAGAAAGGTAGATGCCACTATTTCAGCTGTAAAAGAATACCCGCTGCTTTTAGAGGATCATACATGTGGGTTTCTTTGTTTTTCAGTAATCAGCCTAAGCATGGTGTTGTTTACCACCAAATAAGTTTGGACAACACAGAACATGCAAATGCAAAACAGATATACCGGGTACTTCCTTTGATTTTTATGTTATTATAGAAGGTAAGAATCTAAAAAATGTGATGTTTTGTCTCATCAGGGTAATCTAAGCTTGTTTGCACACAAGACATTTCAAAGTACTTTACAGAAACACAATAAAAGACACCAAATAAATAGTTAAATAAATAAATTAAAACAATGAAATACTTATATTTAACTTCAGTCACATGATGACTCTGAAATGAAGAGCTGTGAGTCAGCATGAGAAAGATAAGAGATGTTTTAATACTCTAATCTGAGCTAAAGGGAGCATGTAGATATGAACTAATAATGGTCTGAGAACTGAGCCCTGAAGAACCCCACATGTGACCTTTGCTCACATTTATATTTTCCAAATTGATCATTTAATAATCAGCAGCATTAAGTGCAGCGCTTAGAACCAATAAACCCAAGACAGGTGTTCTTGATGGGTCATTGTTAAAGACCAAGTTCACTGAGAAACCTTTTTTTACTTGTTAGCTGTTGATACTAAATGGTAAATGGCCTGTATTTGTATAGAACCTTCTTAGGGTTCTACAACCCCCCAAGGTGCTTCACAACACAATCAGTCATCCACCCATTCACACACACATTCACACGCTCGGGTCAGGAGAAACGACTCAGATCTACGTCACACTTTAAATTAGCGTTCATGGACTCACCCATCTTGGCTCGCGATTGCAGAAGATTGTTCGTTTAGTGTCCAGGAGAAAGCAGAGCACATTTCAGCTAGCATAGGCTAACCGTTAGCATTAGCAACTCCACAACACGGCAGAACCCCTTCAGGCTTGTGTTATTTTTGGAGATAAAATATCAATGTTGCAAAGAAAATGGAGGCAGTGGAAGAGTCGTGTTGCTGTTAGCCAATCAGAGGCAAGATGTCGGCATAGCATGGATATTAATGAGTAAGACTCTTAAACCTGATATTTTCTGCTCCCATCTCCTCCGGCTAACGTCTGCGTCCTAAAACAGGAGCGCCAGAGGGCTTTTCTTTCCACAGAGATTGGCTCAAGGCATAATTTAAAACGTTTACGAGTGCAGTCTCTGTTCTGTGCTGTGGTTGAAAACCTGATTGGACGGTACTAAAGTCAGTGTTTTGTATTGACTAGTAAATTTGTTTCATAAAACTGATAGTGTGGGCTAGTTAGGACCTGTAGGAACATCCAGGTCAGACTTGTCTAAAAGCTTGAGGAAACGTAGGTTTTAATTTTAAATTCCAACTGCAACAAAATAAAAAAAACGTGTTATAAAATCACGTGGGCACTGTCAGGAATACACATCTTTAATTTCACTTAATTTAACAGCATCGTAACTAACAGCTCATGAATGGTGGCTCTTGATGGGCTGCTGTCTGAGATCAGGAACCACCAGAGGGCGCTCCAGTCTCCAAGCTGTGTAATCTTATGGATTAAAATAAAAAACATGACTTTTTAAAACACCTTTTTTTCTTTTCCTTCTTCAATTTCTCTACTTCTAGAGAGTCGGTACTTCAGTGAGGAGCAGATGCGACTGAGGGAACCTCTGCTGTATGAACAGTACATCGGCCAGTACCTCACTGATGAAGAGGTGACGTTTACTTTTCAACAAACAAATAATCTTCCTTTTATTTATTTATTTGATATGATTACTGCCTCAGGTGCTGGAGCGCTCCCAGGAGGCCATGTTGGAAGGAGCACAGGAGGGATCTGGAGGAGCCACAGCAGGACTTGCCCACCTCCTCTTGAACTCCTACCAGGAGCGACTCATTCAGAACCGTCTGCAGGAGGAGCAGGAGAGAGAGGATGCTGCTCAGGAGGAGGAGGAGGACAATGACAATGAAGAAGGAGAAGATGGTGAGGGGTTGAAATTCACAGAAGGATAAATAAAATCTACATTTTTCCTGCTGCTGTGTCACTTTCAGTGTTCTTCATGTAGAGGTCAAAGTTCAGCAGAAGGAATGGGAACCCACAGCAGAGGAGAAAGCTCTGCTTAGAGAGGAGTTCATCGGTCAGATGCACCAGCGCTTCCTAGATGGCAAAGACAAGGAGTTCAACTACAGGTTAGTTTTTAGTCTTTATTTACGTTTTAACAAGGATTTCTGAGTAAAAATGACCCAGAACATCTGACTTAATGTCTGTACTTTTATAGTAGGAGGTTGATGTTGCAGTAGCATCCGATTCATTACATGTGGAAAAGTAAAAGATGGAAAATAGGCTTTTATTTGCAGGTTTTATTCAGATATCATGATTTAAATTTTTATTTGGCCCTCAGAAAAACAGAAGTGTTGAATATTGTTGTAATCATGTTTTTAAAAACTACAAGAAGACGTTAAAGGAGAGAAACAAAACACAGCTGTGGATTTAATGTGTGTGTGTGTGTGTGTGTGTGTGTGTGTGTGTGTGTGTGTGTGTGTGTGTTACAGTGAGGTGGACAACAACCCCGACTATGACAACTTGGATTTAGTTAACAGAGATGCAGAGGATAAATATTTTGATGAAGATGAGGGTGAGATGGAGGAAGAAGAAGACAAAATGACATCATAGTATCTGTTATTGTTTGTAAAATCTCTACTGTGTAAATATAAATGTGCAAAAATATGTAATTTGTCTATTTTTGGTTTTGTGAGACTGTAAACACAGTCTGTAATAAAATCTGTTTCCTTAGCTATTGTCATGCCTGCTGCACACAGAGACATAAGATGACGTCGCTCCAGCCGAATCAGCAGAGAAAATGTGCAGAAGCAGGAAGCACACACACACACATATATATATGATGAAATATCAAAAAAGATTTTTTAATTAGAAACAAGCTAAACTAGACAGACATGTAGCAATGTCTCACGTGTGGTGTTTGTATGTGGAAGTGAACGAGGTCTACCAGCATGTAGCAGCATTATGCATCACATAAGTTAACCAAGTAGAGATTGTTCCAAATGGTTTCCATGGTGGCCCCACATGGGTTTGTCGGTGTTTGAGTCAAACCCTCTGAAAACCCACGTAGGGCCCGTTAAAATCTTTCTGGGCAAACCCCCATGGGGCCACTGTGGAAACCGTGGTATTACAACAACAGAACAAATTTTCCAGCTGTCGGGGTGTTGGTTCACTGCTGACATGTGAAGGTACCAGCCAGCACCATGTCCAGTGATGAATCATACAGGGTAAGGACTAATTTCTACTAATACGTTTATTTTACAACAGTATTTACCGTTAGAACATCTTCTGGGTTCAGAATCAGCAGCTGCTGAGTAGGCTTTTTAGCGCAACGGTGCCCTCTAGTGGCTGGTAGATGTAAACATAAACCCAGTGTCATGCCTGTCAAAATAAAATTTTGATTTTATATTTTATATATAGCTTTCCTGATATTGCATTTTACTTTCTTTTACATAGAATGTGCTACTATTAGTTCACCTATTGATTTAACTATAGATTCACTCAGATAAAGACAATAAGGTTTCTCTTACTAAATAGAACTTCTAAGAAATCACAGTTAGAAACACTACTTGATATATATGATGGGGGGGTGTAAGTGTGCCTGATCTGTCTTCTCAATCCCCAGTGAGTCGTAGCGGATGGCTGCTCATACTGAGCCAGGATCCTCTGGAGGTTTCTTCCTGTTAAAAGGGAGTTTTCCTTCCCACTGTCGCTACATGCTTGCTTAGTATGAGGATTATATCAACACACTGACACTAGTCAGTGTCTTGATGCAATCTGCTGGGTTCCTTATATAGGAAACTTTTTACTGATTGGCTTAATGAACTGAACTGTATTGGAATGTTTACTTTGTGAAGTGCCTTGAGACGACTCTTGTCGTGATTTGGCGCTATATAAATAACCTGAATTGAATTAAAGGAAAAACTACATTCATTCTCCACACCTCTAAACAGCCGTGGAGCTATTAATATAGCTTTTTATTAAAATGTTCCATATTCCACCTTTAACTCTAGCAAAACCTTGTGAGACTTCATATCTATCACTTTTTAACTCTGAACTGCTTTAATAACCCAAAATTCTCTCCAATCTGACGGCCAATTAAAACACGTTAGACTCGTTATTCGCCCTGGAACAGAGCGCGTTGCTGGCTTTGCTGCTGCCGCATGTCGCCTCCCGTGTGTCAGGTTATCAAAGTGATAGTGATGAGTTTTGCTGATCGTGGTCTTTTGTCACCTCCCGTGTGTCGAGCCCACCTGCAATATCGTGTGATTTAGTTAATAAAGTTAGATATATAATTTCCAAATATGGTCTACTCAACAAAACAACCATGATATGTAATTATGATGTAAACATACTATAAGGTACATGTCACACGTGGGCTCAGCCAATCATATCAATGTTTTCTTATGGTGGAATTTATATTTTTATTATTAAACAAAGAGAATCAACACGATTCTATGGAATTTATTAGCTTAACATGGGTTGAAGCATTAGGTGAGCAGCAAAATGACTGGACAATGAGCATTTAATCCAACCTTGTTTTACTGTAAAATGTGCATACTAAAGCAGTCTCGTGTAGTGATAATCAAATATGTCTCCTTGACAGACGAAAACTTTAAATAATAATCTATGATTGCAGAAAAACAAGGTAATAGGAATCATGACACTCGTTTTAACCACTGGCAATAGTTGGATCATAATTGTGCAGCAGCCTAGGTCATTATTTCATTTAGAGGAACTGGAGATCTCATGAAGAACATCCCGATCCAGACGACTAAAACTGCTACCAGGTATTTAGCTGGAACATTTAGAAGGAAGCCAAACACCAGAGCCACAAACGCCAGAATCAGGATGACAGACAGAATCTTGTTGTTTCTGAACTGTCTCTCTGCAGCTCTTCTGGAGTTCTCCTCCTCTTTTCTCCAAAGCTCGCTGACCTTCATGTTGAGTTCCTCTCCCTGGTGATGATTCTGGAGGTCCTTCTCTTTGGTGTTGATGGCTTCACTTCTCTCTGCCAGGATGCTCAGCTGTCTCTCCCTGATCAGCCTCTCGTGATGTGGATAAAGCTGGGCGTGGTAGTGACCGCCTCCATTCAGGGCCACCAGGGTCTGGATCTTCTCCATGAAGCGCACCACCTGCGTCTGGTCCTCGGAGTTTTTGTTGTTGAAGACGTGGAAGCCACCGCTACACTTACGTATGAAGCTACGGAGGTTGTCGTCGCTTTCCGTGATGACATCATTTATAGTTTTACCTTCCAGGCGGTCTCCGTGGGTGAACAGGACGATGGTGTAGTCCCACACTCGGGGGCCAAACCTGGCTTCGATCAGCGTGTGTGTGTGTTGGTCCTCCTGCGTCATCCTTCCCAGAGGAACCACGAATACAAAGACATGAGGGCCTGGCTCCTGGAGCTTCACGCGCTTCAGTATCTCTCGAACAATGACCTCTTTGTCTCGGTCCTTCTCAAAAAGCCCAGGTGTGTCGATGACAGCGACAGGTGTATCCTCAGCCACCCCAGCCTCCTTTTCACAGTGAACGGTGACTCTCTTCAGCTTCATGTCAGATTTAAACACCATTTTATTGAGGATGGTGTTCCCACTTGAACTCTTGCCTGCTCCACTTTTCCCAAGAAGCATGATCCTCAAGGGTTCTGTGAACGCGACACATGAAGAGTTGTTAAATATTTTAGTCATAAATTATGCTCTAACAATTCTACATCGTCACTAATTAGGAGTGCATGTGAGATTGGTTCGTCTCCATGTTTCCCTGTGATGGACTGTTAATCTGTCCAGGCTGTACGTCAATCACCATCTTGTCGACAGTGGTAGAGGAGTTAAGTGTCTGCCCCCAAACCAGAGGGTTGTAAGTTTGTGCCCCATCTGTTGCAGTCGTGTCCTTGGGCAAGACACTTAACCCACATTGCCTGCTGGTGGTGGTCGGAGGGACAGTGCTCGGCAGCCTCGCCTCTGTCAGCGCGCTCCAGCTCAGTTGTGGCTTTAATGTTGCTCATCAGCAACAATGTGTGAATGTGTGTGTGTGGGGGTGAATGACTGGTTGTGTTGTAAAGTGCCTTGGGGGGTTGTAGAACCCTAGAAAGCACTATAAAACAGGCCATTTACCATTTGTCCGAAGACGTTGAACATCAGCTCTCTCTGACCCCTAACTGGATCAAGGTGGTATAAAAGCATGCATGGAAGGGTTCAATCATCCACAGCAAGTGCTTGTGACAACCCAACCATGGACCCCGCCACACTGGAACAACCCCTCTCAGACCTACTCAGAATGCAACCACATGCAAAACAATAATGCAATGTTAGGCTACCTTGTGATGGGGTTGTAGCCTAGACATCAGGATAGCATGACCAGTCCATCTTCAGATGCTGATACGCTGTCTCACATGAACAAACCACCACAACCTCACTATGAAAATGTTGCATAGGCTCAATAGCACCGTGGACCTGTCACACTCCATCACACCTAACCGGAAACCCACCGCTGTTCTTAATACACATCTAATGGCTGGTGTCTGTTCTTTTAAACTGTGGCAAGGTCTTTATCCTGTCTGAATGGGACCTTGTCCCACGTGTTGAAGACTCCATGTAGAATCTTTGGGTGCATGAATGAGTGAAACAGAGCATGTTAGAAGCAAAAAATCAACAGAAAAGCATGCTACAGTGAGTCTGTTTATCCATTCCTGAAGTTTGTGTATTTTGTTCATCACCCATGCATGTGTATACAGCTGCCTTCACAAAAGCTGTTTCCAATGAATTAATAAACAACTGAAAGAGGTCCTTCACTGAGAAATCATTTTTTACTTATTATTTTTGAAAATGATCAGTTACTCTAAAAGTTTTTCATGCAGGCTGAACATGAAAATAGTCTCCTCCACCTATCTCCTGCATCAGCTTCTGATAGAAAATAGACAGTGAAACTCTAGGATTAGAAAATCCTGACAGATCTACATCACACTGTCACTTAACATTCATGGACTCACCCATCTTGACTCACGACGGGGAAGGCTGTTGTTGGTTTAGCGTTCTGGAAACAGCAGAGAACGTCTCAGCTAGTAGAACGTAACCGTTAGCATTAGCAACTCCACCACACAGCAGAACTCCTCCAGGCTTGTGTTATTTGTGGAGATGAAACATCAACGTTGCAGAGAAAGCAGAGTCAGTGGTAGAGTCGTGTTGCTGTTAGCCAATCAGAATAGAGATGTCTGAATATCAGGAAATAAGACTCCAAACCCTGTTGTCTAATGCTTCTTTCTCCTCTGACTGAATTCTCCATGCTGAAACAGCCGCACCGGAGCTTTTTTCCCCAGAGTACGACTTACAAGCCATTCATTCCTACTAGAGACCACTGCAGATGTATTAAAAATAGTACAGGTACAGGACTTCTTTAAAATCACCAGCTGGTGCACTGAAGCCTTTGAACGGTCGGGTGACCTCTTTACCTCCTCACCCACATGTAAACATCCTGATATAAACAGCAACAAGAGATTCGCTGACCTGAGCGTGACCTGGTTCAATCTGAATGTTGCTATCACAAGTTCGACAACATACAGGCTGAGTTAAGGCTTCTTGCAACAAACTGTAACAACCATAAAAAGGGAACATACACAAAGGACTGACACAGAAGCTTTGTGATCCTCAGGTAACAAAAGCAGTTTAGCTTCACGTGTCTCTTATCAGTGTTTCCTTACTCTGGTGATTCACTAAACTTTGATCTGTATTAACGATCTTCAAGAGTAACACAAGGTTTTTAGACAGAAAGCATTATGACACGAAGTATCTAAGATATCTTATTACAAAAGCTTGAGAAACACACAAAGCTGATGCAAACAGAGTTCATTACCTTGGGGTTTATCTTGCTGTTCTGTTTCTTGAAAGTTGGCGGAACTCATGGCAGAAACAGATCAATGCTTATCTGATTAGCTCTCTGATCGTCCCTGAGTCCAGAAAACTTGACCTCAGCAGGGTGGAGGGAAAGTGAAACTGTGAAAAAGATGTGTGTGTTGGGAGTAACTCTTAGAGGAATGTTGTTTGATTCGGTGTGGAGGGGAGGGACCTTTGGTTCTCTAGTCAACTAGTGGATGTTACTTCCTTTTTTCTACAACAAAGGTATCTAAAAAGAATGAATAATAATAAATGAGCCACCTGGTGTGTGTGGTTTATGCAATAATAGTATCAAAATACCTTTTTCAGATAGCGATTTTTATTCATTGAATGTGACGGCAGCAAACTGAAACACAGGATAGCAACATTAATCTGTATTTTCTTCACTAATATACAACAGAGCAATACCCCAGGATTATACAATGGTCACAAATGGCAGCAGAAGGTTTAATGGAGATTATCAAACAGCTTTTATTTTCTTTTTACATAATTCATCAGTCAAAAACAGATGTCTCAGTTAGAGGAGCAGTGATTTCCCCCTATGATACAGAAACAAGGTAGAGGAGCTGATCACTGATATACAGTGGGGCAAAAAGTATGTAGTCCCAAGTTCTCCCACTTAAAAAGATGAGAGAGGCCTGTAATTTTCATCATACCTCAACTATGAGAGATAAAATGAGAGGAAAATCACATTGTCTGATTGTTAAAGAAATTATTTGCAAATCATGGTGGAAAATAAGTATTTAGTCAATAATGAAATTCCATCTCAATACTTTGTTATAAACCCTCTGTCGGCAATGACGTCAAGCGTTTTCTGTAAGTCTTCACACGGTTTTCACACACTGTTGCTGGTATTTTGGCCCATTCCTCCATGCAGCTCTCTAGAGCAGTGATGTTTTGGGGCTGTTGCTGGGCAACACAGAATTTCAACTCCTTTCAAAGATGGGGTTAGGGTTAGGGTTATTTTTTTTTTTTGGTGGGGCGAATTTTTTTAATCTTTTTTTTTAATCCAAATTGGGTTTGAATAAAGGCAACTGGGCTTCTTTGGTTTGCAATAGTAAACTGTGTGCAATAGGTTTAATCTGCATAAACATTTTCAGTCAGGGATCGACACGTTTTACTCTCAAATGCACGAGACCCCAAAGAAGAACGTCTGCTTCAGTGAGCTCCACAGGCTCCAGACTTCTTCAGGACATGACGATCCCTCTCTCTGACATCAGAACCCACCAAAGAAGACGTCAACACTTTCAGCTGGAACCAGGTGTCTGCTGCTGCTTTCATGGAGCTCCCAGATGTGGTGGATGTTCTAGAGAGAAGCAAGTCTTTTAGAAAGCTGCAGTCTTCATGTCATGATGTGTAAAGTAAAATAAGCTGCAGATTCATTAGGCTGAGATCAAGAATTACATGCAGGAAACCTCAGAAAAAGTTACAATGTTTGCATTAGTGTTGGTAGGTGATAAATAAATGTATCACTAATAAATCACTTTAATATGAATTTTATTTTGATGGCCTCCCCATCACCCAGCCAGCTGCAGCACTCCACCAGTCCACTTACCAGCTTTAACTCCATCACTGACTGGACCGGCGGGTTCCACCAACCTGCTCATGGCTCAGCTCACCACTCATGATCAGTCCCTCTGAAAACATTAAGAGGATGGACATAAATGCAGTGGCAGCAGTGTGACCTGTAACTGATTAGTTACTGTTCTACAGCTACTGATGATATCCCAAATGATGCTGCTGTCTGATCTATAACTCACATGGCAGTCTCAAGCCTCTTTTATAAAATAATGTCGCCAATTTGCCGCAACGTCGAGGCGGCATCTGGGAGCCTAAGGTCGTTTATAAGAGCTCAGACCATGGCGGTAATGTTGCGCAATCATGTCAGTTTTATAAAAGATTACGCGATGGCGGCATAAAGGAGGTATGGGGGCGGTCTCTACTCTGTCGCAGACTTCCGTGTTCCTTAAGTTTTTTTCCCCAGTCAGCTACAGGTGTGTGTGCTCCACAGTCCCTGTGAGCTGTCAGATGATCTGAGCTGCAGATCTAACAGAGAGAAGCTCCTGGAGCTCCGCATCGCTCCAGTTTATCATCTCAGCTGATTCTGTTTACAAAAACTAAACTTATGGCCGTGTTTACTTTCATTTTCAACATAGTTCCCGGCCGGAGCTCGGCATTAATTCATCGTGTGGTCATGACGCCTCCCTCTGTTGCGCCAAGGCTTAATGTGCGTTTATAAGACCGGCTAAGCCGCAATATTACCGCAATATTACTACCAAGCGTGGCGGCATGAATGCCGCAAAATTCCCGCAACGTGATGCCGCCATGGCGCATTCATAAGAAACACGTTGCGGTAATATTACGCTGATTTGCCGGCACGGTGTGTCTTGTAAAAGAGGCTTAAGACTCAACAGACCAGACTGGCAACCCTGAAATTGCAAGTGGAATATTCTGGCCACAGGGGGCGACAGGGGCTGGGTGGCCTTTCATTAACCCTGTAAAGGGTCATTTTAGCACATACTGGCTCAAGAACATGATTTAAAAATATCAAAAAGTTGCAAAGTGTCCCTTTAAATTGTGTTATATTTTTGTTTTGATACTGGTTTGCCCTTTCTGTGTTGAGCTGTTGCAACGAAATTTCGTTCCTGTACACTTGTTGCACAGAAATGACAATAAAAGGAATCTGAATCAAACTGGTTTGATATTTTTCGCCTCACGAGGGGGCAGAAACTCACTACGCGAGCTGTCGACTGAGGTGAAATCTTCAAGTGACCAATCACAGCGCGTTCTCCCCTCACACGATTCCAAGATGGCAGCCTCCTGTCTGCATGTCAGAAAAATAAACAAAACGGAGACAGAGCTGGATATGGAAGAAATGCTTCTACTTGTTTTGTTGATGAGGCGTCGCCGCCACCATCATAAACTTCTTGCCTGGCCCTTCTTTGCAGCCATGACCATACCCATACTTTCCTAACCTTCAAATGTTGGTGGCGGATGCTGAATGTAACCCAACTATTGAATTTGAATGTTGCTGTTGAAGTTCTGTTAAACTTTTGTGGGGAGTAACATTCTGTAAAGATCAAATCCCACGTTAAACAGGTTTGTAGGATTTCCTTTTTCCACCTTCGGAATATTGCTAAGATTAGAAGCATCCTTTCCAGGAGTGATGCTGAAAAACTGGTTCATGCATTTATTACCTCAAGGTTGGATTACTGCAATTCATTACTATCAGGAGGTCCACAGAATGTAGTCAAAAGTCTTCAGCTGTTCCAAAATGCTGCAGCTAGAGTTCTGATGAGAATTAAAAAGAGAGACTACATCTCTCCTGTTTTAGCTTCCCTACATTGGCTGCCTGTTAAATTCAGAATAGATTTTAAGATCCTCCTTCTCACATATAAAGCTCTTAATAATCAAGCTCCATCATACATCAGTGATCTGATTGTTCCATATGTTCCTAACAGAGCACTTCGCTCTCAGACTGCAGGTTTACTGGTGGTTCCTAGAATATCTAAAAGTAGGATGGGAGGCAGATCTTTTAGCTATCAGGCTCCTCTACTGTGGAACCAGCTCCCAGCTTTAGTCTGTGAGGCAGACACCTTGTCTACTTTTAAGACTAGGCTCAAAACTTTTCTATTTGATAGGGCTTATGGTTAAATTCTGATGTTAGTCCAGGTTTAGACGAGTGGGGAGCAGAGGGAGGTGGAGTGTACAGCGGGGACTACAGTCGTTAAAGACTTTTCTCCCTGGCCCTGCCTCCCTCATGCCTCCATCTAAAAGGCTAGGTTATCCTGAGTTATCTCTGTAGTTATGCTGCTATAGGCTTAGACTGCTGGAGGACATACTGACCACTTTCCACACTCTGCTACTCTCTTCTACCACCACTCTCTAATTGCATTATTTCCTGTTATTTCAGCTGTTAACTTTATTTTCTCTCTAAGTGTTTTTCTCCCCAGAAGAAGCTACACTGGCGTTCTGCTGAGCTGTGGTGGCCTCATGGAGGGGGCCATCGGCTGGCACACTGCTGCCAACCACTGAACATTCTCCCTCTCCTGATATTACATCTTACTTTCTTTAACATAGAATGTGCTACTATTAGTTCACCTATTGAATTAATTATAGATTCACTCAGATAAAGACAATAAAGTTTCTCTTACTAAATAGAACTTCTACTAAGAAATCACAGTGTAGCCATAGAAACACTACTTGATCTATATGGTGTGTGTGTGTGTGTGTGTGTGTGTGTGTGTGTGTGTGTGTGTGTGTGTGTGTGTGGGTGTGTGTGTGTGTGTGTGTGTGTGTGCGTGTGCCTGCTCTGTCTTGTCAACCCCCAGTGAGTCGTAGCGGATGGCTGCTCATACTGAGCCAGGATCCTCTGGAGGTTTCTTCCTGTTAAAAGGGAGTTTTCCTTCCCACTGTCGCTACATGCTTGCTTAGTATGAGGATTGTATCAACACACAGTCAGTGTCTTGATGCAATCTGCTGGGTTCCTTATATAGGAAACCTTTTTACTGATTGGCTTAATGAACTGAACTGTATTGGAATGTTTACTTTGTGAAGTGCCTTGAGACGACTCTCGTCGTGATTTGGCGCTATAGAAATAAACTGAATTGAATTGAACTGAATCAGACTTGGCTGACAGCTAACTTCATTTCTTTTCTTGATGCTTGTAGATTCTACGTTTCTTCTTCAAAAGCCTTTCCCAGTTCTGAACAGGACTATAAGGTGCTGGTGGAACAATAAGGGTCTTTGAAGTCACAAGAATCAAGTACTTTATGACAGATTTGCACTGTTTCCCAATCTTGAAAACATCTAAAAAAAATTCAAGCATTTGAAGCACCTGGATTTCTTAAAAAAGTGAACAAATAAGATGTATTATTAATGCTACTTTTCTTTTTGATGCTTCTCATGCATCTGGTTTATGCAAAAAAGAGAAAAACCCAAAACAAAAAAGTTTTGTATTCTTTATATTTATATCAGTTCAGTTTAAAAACATTGGCATGGATTGGTGATGCAGCTTTCCGACCCTAAAGCCTCATTTCTGATCAGCCAGTCTCTGCAGGAGAGCAATGACCGTGTCCTGCTTGGAGGACAGCAGCTCCAAGGCTGTAGCTATCCGTCCGAGGGACTCAGACATTCGCACCTCCCTCCTCTCACGCCTCTTCTCTCTGGCTTCCAACCTGCGCCGAGCCATTCGATCCCGGTAAGCCTGCTGCTTTTTGTTTCCTTTCTGCCCCTGTCCCTCTGTGCTTGGGATGACCGATGGAGATAAGGAGGTGGCAGTGGAAGCGGTGTGACAGGAGGACGTCAGGGGCAAGGAAGATGGCCCAAGGTTGTTTGGATAGTGACTGAGTGGTGTAAAAGAATATTCATTTTATTATTTATGACTGTAAACACAACTTGCAATAACAAATCTAATCATTTGAAACAAATTTGCAAGATTAGACTCAAAAAATCTCTCGAGATTAAATGTGACAGTGGTATAAACAAACATAGCGGAGGAGGAGGATTTGGATTCCCCATAACCTGTTCAGCATGCTTCCATCACCTCGCTGTCTGATTGTCTACCTGTCACATTCAACAAGCTGCACACTCGTTTGTCCTTAGGTCACACCACACATGCTGCAATACTGGGCCAAGACAATCCAACAAGTTTGACAGGAGAGGTCCCGATGTCCTTCCAAGCAGACAAGAGCACTCATAACACACCACACATGGCTGGAATATCTGCTAAGACTATCTTTGGGAAACTGAGTGCATCTTTAAGACTGTCAGAAGGACAGAATAGTAGAAAGCCGTGTTAAGGCATGGGACATGACTACTATCAACCACATTACAGTTATGTGACCCAGAGTGTTAAGGGGTTCCTACCATGTCTCTGGTGTCATTTGTGCTGAGTCATCATTATCTGAGTGGATCCCAACAAGGACACTTGGAGCTGCAGTGGAAAGGCCTGTAAAGGTTAAAGAAACAGCTCATAGTTTACAGCTATGACAAAACCTGCAGCTGTAGTTAGATTCTGAACTCACTTGCTGAATCAAGGACTTCCTCCTTGAAAGGTGGATGTTGAGGACTCACATTTGTAGCCATATTTACATCCTGACTTCCAAAATAGGATTCTGTCTCATCTGATATTGACATGGTTTCTACCTCTTCTTTCATTCCACAATGTTTCATCTCCAACTCGTCGGCTTCTTTGTCCTCATCTTATCACAACACATAAGAATATTTAAAAAATATAAGAGAAGAGCTAATTATGTACCACCAAGTTAAAACTTACCTTTAATGTCTTTGTCTGTGTCTAACTGAGCAAGGGGTGTCTCAAGGCTTGAATTGTGACAAGTCATCGTTTCTTTCTCTTTGGCTCTAGTTGCAGGGCTTAAGGAGGAGCAGGACACAATCTCAACTTTGGTTCCTCTTTGTTCATCTAGAGTTTTGATGTTTAACTCCTCTTCATTTTTCCCCGAAACCCCTGCATCGATCACTATGTCTGTTATCTGTGAGGACTCCGTTTCTGAGTTGTCTATGATGGACGAGTCACTGCTGTCTTCTGTGTCTGGTTTGTCTGCAAGCTTGTTCAAAGACTTAAACAAACTCTCTGTTGATCAATTAAAAAGCACAACACAAATATTGAAACTATGCCAGTGTGGTGTTTCTTTGCCATATGCATGGACCACTTCTACAATGTCTAAATCCCTACTCCCCCAGCAGGTCCCTGTGATCAAAGCCTACTGGTTGTGCAGCGCACCAGGCTAAAGACCAAATCTGGAACTCTCTCCCCCTGAACCTGAGATTCATGGACTCAGTGGTCTCTAACCTCTTGAACTCGACAGACCCAGTACCAGGTCCGTGAGCACGTCTGGAAACAAAGTTGTTCTAAAAACATGCTTATCTTTTCAAAGTGTCTAAGTGAACTAATTTGGATCAACTACTAACTGTAGTTTCTTTTTCCTGCCTGATTTCTCTTGTAACTTCTTTCTAATTTCTGTCTCACCTGTGATTGTAAAGCACCGTGTATCTGGAAAGACGAAACACAAAAAAGTACTTATTTTAAATGTAAAATGTTCAGATTGGCCATGTTAACCTTTCACAAACCTTCTGTTGGATGCTTTAAGCTGTTGGTCTGATAATCGTCCTGTAATATAGAAGAAAATGGAGCAGTTAAAACCAACAAAAAGGTGACCATCATGGTAGCTTTAGGGCTGGAATATACTTGCTATTTAACAATGTGTATGCATGTTTCAAATGGCTGCCTTGCGTAACTTGCGTTGATTTGAGGCGTTGTTTGTGCGCATCCTCCGAACATAACGCGATGCGTTTAAACGCTACACTATACGAGTAACCAGTAGGTGGAGTTGACAAAACAAGCGAGACACACTCATCGTGATGACTCCGTCTCTGGTTTAGAGGTCTTTCAAACTATCTATGATATCGCTGCTGTCTTTTTTTCTGCCGTGACCTCATATTTAACCAATTACTGATCTCTTCTATTGACGCCATGTATGTTTTGGATGTACCCACAAACCCGGCTCTCTATCTAGTCTGGGTACTCTACTTTGCCCCCTAGTGGAAGACTCCAGTACTACACGCAGTGCAGTGCCGTGCAGCTGCAAGTATGTGTGAACAAAGACTTGCTGCTTGCTCCAATGCAAGGGTAAAAAGCAAGTATATTCCAGCCCTGAAGGCTTATTGGTTTGTGTCAGATTCAACCGTTGAAAACGTCAGAGGGTCACAGGACATGTTGGGATTCATACATCTAACGGGACCAAAGCTAGCGCTACATAGCTACACTTACCATTGAAAGCCTTTTGATGAGAACTTTTGGTCGGCTTTGCAAAGCAAGATTCTTGGGTGTTGAAATGATCATTTTTGGATACATTTCTGAAAAAAATTATATGGTAAATGGCCTGTATTTGTATAGCGCCTTCTTAGGGTTCTACAACCCCCCAAGGCGCTTCACAACACAATCAGTCATCCACCCATTCACACACACATTCACACGCTGGTGGGGATGAGCTACAGCGTAGCTACAGCTGCCCTGGGGCGCACTGACAGAGGCGAGGCTGCCGAGCACTGGCGCCACCAGTCCCTCCGACCACCACCAGCAGGCAAGGTGGGTTAAGTGTCTTGCCCAAGGACACACAGCAGCATTCTCTGGCCGGAGCCGGGATCGAACCTGCAACCTTCCGATTACTGGACAACCCGCTCTACCTCCTGAGCTACTGCTGCCCAAATATAGATGTACAAATTTTTAAAAATGCAGTTTTTGATTCTTTTGAAGCTGATTCTGTAGGAAACATCACCTATTGTTAGAGCTTGATCTGCAGGGTGATCCATGTCAGTAAGCACATCTTCATCTTCTGGTTCATTACATTCACGTTCATCCTCTTCGTTCTCACTGTCAGCATCTCCTGAGTTTATGTCCTCTCCTTCATCACTGTCATCTTCCTCTTCTTCTGTCAGCATGACCTGTTCTCTACTACCTAGACACCTGTCACCATCATCATCATCATCACTACTTTCTTCTATACAAAGTTGTAAGGACTTGATACGTCTGTATGCTCTGTTGGCGGCTTTCCTTCGTTCTCTGGATGGAAGCTCTAAGTCCCCAGGCTCACGTTTAGATGGCAAGGTTCTATTCTGCTGGAAAATTTCCAAACACATACATTTACATTACAGAAAATGTTGTTTTACTAAGTCAGTATTGCTTGGTTTACCTTCTTTGTTCTGTTTTTTCCTTTGTAAAATCCCCCTGTGGACAGCACACCTTCCTGTAAGATTAGCAGTTTGTTCAATTTTTATGAATTGAGTGCCAAAGAGACAAATAAAAATTATTACCTTAAAAAAGACCTCAAGAGATTTTTCATTGTGGAATATGGTGGCTTTCCATTTTTTAGTCGATCCTTTCCCACCGAATTTCTCAAAATCAGGTGGAATAAACCAGCGTCCCTCACAGTGAATACATTTCTCACCTAAATAACACACCCGCAAAGGATTAGTTCAGCGGGGTTCGAAACCAACATTTTATGCTTTCTCAACATTTTTATCAAAACAAACCAAAGTGTTATGCTCCTTGTTCCAAAAGCAGGGTTAGGATTAAACCAGGACCTGAGTGGACGAACCCACATCATGACCATGCTTA
Organism: Aphyosemion australe; assembly: GCA_006937985.1. Lineage (NCBI taxonomy): Eukaryota > Metazoa > Chordata > Actinopteri > Cyprinodontiformes > Nothobranchiidae > Aphyosemion > Aphyosemion australe. The sequence continues at coordinate 1,829,213 of SSNS01000084.1, read as the reverse complement.
AAGGAGCAATATGTACAAATTCTACAGTGAAATAATCACAAAACAGTCTGTTTCAATCATGTTGGAAGGAAGGTTACATTGAAACAGATTTCTTTATTAGCTGGCTATCAAATTTTCTCCTTTAAAAACAAAACAAAAGGACGTAGTCACTATTTAAAATTGGTGAGCCCGTGAAGTTGCAGAGTCCAAGCTAACATAAATTTAAATATCCTGAAAGTCTATGATTTAGTTGAATATAAAATAGCACAGATAATGTATAAAGCACAAAATAATTTACTTTGCCGCAGTACTCAAAAGCTGTTTGAAGTGAGAGACAGTCAATATGACTTAAGGGGAACAGATTTAAAAAAAAAAAACAAGATAAGGACAAACATAAAACAGGTGTGTTTCTGTTAGAAAGGTCAACTTGTGGAATAGTTCTGAAAGTGATTTAAAAAGGTGTAGTTCACTCTCTGTGTTTAAAAACGTGTTTAAAACTAGAATATTAGAAAAATATATAAAACCCTAAGAAGCCACGGCATTCTTGTTCTACCCTGATATCGGGTGAAGCAGGCTAACGTTGAGCTAACAATGCTAACATTGAATTAGAAGCAAATAGTCAGCTCTACAATAATCTCAAGTTACTTTTTCAATTACCAACAACTCGATATTACAGTGAAATGTGTGTGTGATGTGAATCTTCTGGTACTGATCCATAACTGGCAACAACCATGAAACGGGAGTGAGAAAATAAAGTTTTGTTTTGAAAAATGGGCTGCAGTACCCAAATTTGACCACAGAATGTCATTCTTACTTCATTCTTACTTATTGCACCTTTAACAATCTTCTTTATGAAACATTACTGTCAGAACAACATGTCTCTGACTCATCAGGATGTTTTTTTAATCTGGTTTTTGTTTAATTTCAAATCTGAAGTTTTGCAGCCTTTTCTGCTTACCTCTCTTCAACTTTTCTACATCCAGAAGACCATCTTTGATTCCACAGGTTATGGGCCACAGTGCTGGAGTTTGAAGGCAGAAAAGTGTTTTTCATGCAGTTTACTTTTAAGTTCATAAGCAGCATCAGTCCCCAGCATACTGGAAAAATAAAGAAGTCGTTTTTAGGGTGGCCATGCAATGTAAATACTTACCGCTTCCTGATTCCTGATGCTTGTGTTCAACTTCCTCTTCTTTGTCATCATCATTGATGTTGTTGTTTGTTGTTTTTGCAAAACTACATCTTCTGTCCATCTCTTCTTCCTTTTCTTCTCTTATCAATACAACTGGATCTCTGCCAAATAGTGTCCTCTGCGTTTTATCTTATTACCAACACAAATCCAGTCTTCCAGCCTGTTAAATGGGCACAGCAAAACAAGGAAGCACATCAGTCATCAAATTAATGCAACAATTTTTAAATGCATGTCATTCACACCGACCGTGTGCTAAACGTCTCCGGATATCTGCTCCACAAGAAATTTGACATAATACATTTAAAGATATACCTGTAAAAATAACGTGAACTATCATGAACTGTGAACTGATCCCTGTCATTAGTCAGAAAATGAAAGCTGGCAAAAATAATGCGACAGGTTTCATTTTAAAATATACCGGATGTACCTCGCTGAAACACGCCTCACTTCCTGTCTGGCTCATGTACTTCCTTTAACCCTCAGGCTTCACTTCATTTTACTATACACTTGAGTCATTAGAGGACAAAAAGTGGCTATAAAAATGTATACATTAACTTTCTTTTTTTGCCTTTTTTGATAGATCTATTAAACAACTTCAGCCCTGCTCAAACATACAAATTTGAATAATTTTGAGGATTTTAACCTTTGAAATGCCAGTTTGACTACTCAGTCATTGCTGTAAGTTTTGAAAAAAGAAAAAGCACAAAGCGAGGCTCCTAACTGGAGCAAACAGAAGAGCTCACATCACTCCTATTCTGATGTCTCTGCACTGGTTACCCATTAACTTTAGCATTCATTTTAGAATCCTGACTATAACATACAGGGCTCTACATGGCCAAGCTCCTCCTTATGTTACTGAACTGTTAAAGCCTTATGCTCCAACCCGAGCCCTCAGGTCCACAAACCAGAACCTCCTAGAAGTTCCAAAGACCAGATATAAAAGTCGAGGTGATCGATCTTTCCAGGCTGTTGCACCCCGACTTTGGAATGAACTTCCTTTATCCCTACGTGTTACTGACAGTCTGGACACCTTTAGAAAGCAGCTGAAGACCCTTTTGTTTAAAACTGCTTTTACTTAAATATTTTATGTTTTATTCGTTGTTTTTTTTTCTAACTTGTATTTATAATAATCTTTCATTTGTTTTATCATTTTTATAATTTTATGACTTTCTGTTTTCTGATTTTTAATGATTTTATGATATTCTGTTGTTTTGTTTTAAGATCATTTTATGATGACTTTATCTTTTATTTTGTTGATCTTTGTGAAGCACTTTGTGATTCTTTTTCTGTGATAAGTGCTATACAAATAAAATTTACTTACTTACTTACTTACCTGGGTGTTCACCTCAACAGTAAACTGAACTGGTCCCACAACACAGATGCTCTGTATAAGAAGGGCCTAAGCCGCCTCCATCTCATGAGGAGGCTGAGGTCCTTCGGAGTTAAATCCCAGCTGCTGAAATCCTTTTATCACTCTGTTGTTGGTTCTGTTATTCATTCTGCTGTGGTCTGTTGGGGTGTAGGCAGCTCTGACCGAGACAGGAAGAGACTGAACAAGCTAGCTACCAAAGCTAGCTCGGTTCTGGGCTGCCCACTGGATTCTGTTGAGGAGACGTGTGAAAGGAGGATGCTGGGGAAGATGACCTCCATCTTAAGAAACCCCTCCCAGCCAATTCACTCCACTGTGGAGATCATGAACAGCTCCTCCAGAGGTAGACTGAGACATCCCATATGTAAAACTGAGCGCTATCGCAGATCCTTCATCCCCTCTGCTGTAAGAGTGTATAACTCCTCAGTTTAAGCTGTACTGGTATCATCCTGGTACACAATAACACCAATGCAATATTCATGTGTTCTATACTTGTGCAATACCGGATTCTCACTGTTGTCTGTGTCACTTACAGTATGCGGCATAGTGTTGTTACCAAGTTTGTTTTTATCTTTCATTTGTGGTTTTTAGTGATCTAAGATTACAATACTAGATTACTGCCTATGTGTATATACATGTATCCTTGTTTTTATCTTCTAATTACCTTTTGAGTGATGGTGCTGCTGTGACAAGTGAATTTCCCCACTGAGGGATCAATAAAGTCTATTCTATTCTATTCTATTTACAGGTTAAAATGAACTCACCAACAAACTCTGTTTCCTCCTTGTAAAATGGTTTAATAACCAACTTTGAGTTCATTCAAAAGAAGCAACTTCAGGTAAGTCTTACCTTTGCCGTCTCTAAACCAGAGAATGAAAGAAAAAGTAATCCAGACACTCCCCTGTTTGTCATTTCCACCCATACCTCTTTATAGAGGGAAAACAGCCGCAGGAGCATTAGCATCAGCTTAACTACATTCCATCCTGCTACATTCATTACAGCAGCTTGAGAGAACAAGCTTTTTACAGGGTGTGAAAGTAAACAACAAAAATGACAGCATCACAAAATCTCAGAAAAATATAAACATAAGTAAACTCAAAACGGGCTAGAGCTTTGGCCCATTAAATAAGGGATGACTACGATAGTGGATCAAGACCTTATGTCTGTCTTCATCATGAAAGATCAGCAAAAAATAACACAAGTATATCTTCTAATTATGGCGTAATAGATAACTCACAACTGGTCCCACTGTGCAAAGACCTAGTTAGGATGTCCTACAGATGTGGCCTAGACCAACGAACTCAATATAGACAGATCTGCACGTCAGGGGTACTGACCCGGCCTTTCCACTGGATGCATAAGCGGCGCGTAACATAATAGACGTGTTTAACCTGCAAGCTCCCTTCCCAGCGGGAGTGTTCTAGACGTAAAACGGCAACGAAAGCATTCCATGCAGCTAGTTAAGCAACTGGAAATCTGCATGTGACTTTTATTTTAGTTTCCAGATGTTTTACACTTCTTTAGTATTTGATTTCCTGTCTGGGCAGACCTGAACAGCTGACCTTGAAGTGTTCTGGAAGCGTAGCACATTAAAAAAAGGACATGACACTTTGCAGACGGTGGAAACGCACCCATCCACTCTAATGGTGGCTAATTATCGCGTACTACGCCTTGCTAACACTTTAAGTGGAAAGGCCTGGTTAGACTTATGATACCAGTGTGGTTCATTTTTTCTTTGAAAACCAGAATATTTCACTTAGATAAGTTGAAGATATTTTGATGCACATGCCCATCCACACGACTGTAACTGTCATCAGGAATTTATTGGGAACTTTTAAAGCTCTGCCAAACAACAGACAACTGAGTACCGGCAGGAGAGTGAATTTCAGAATCTTGTTGTTTCTAAACTGTCTCTCTGCAGCTCTTCTGGTGTTCTCCTCCTCTTTTCTCCAAAGCTCCCTGATCTTCATGTTGAGTTCCTCTCCCTGGTGATGATTCTGGAGGTCCTTCTCTTTGGTGTCAATGGCTTCACTTCTCTCTGCCAGGATGCTCAGCTGCCTCTCCCTGATCAGCCTCTCGTGATGTGGATAAAGCTGGGCGTGGTAGTGACCGCCTCCATTCAGGGCCACCAGGGTCTGGATCTTCTCCATGAAGCGCACCACCTGCATCTGGTCTTCTGAGTTTTTGTTGTTGAAGACGTGGAAGCCACCGCTACACTTACGTATGAAGCTGCGGAGGTTGTTGTCACTTTCCGTGATGACGTTATTAATTGTCGTCCCTTCCAGGCGGTCTCCGTGGGTGAACAGGACGATGGTGTAGTCCCACACTCGGGGGCCAAACCTGGCTTCGATCAGCGTGTGTGTGTGTTGGTCCTCCTGCGTCATCCTTCCCAGAGGAACCACGAATACAAAGACATGAGGGCCTGGCTCCTGGAGCTTCACGCGCTTCAGTATCTCTCGAACAATGACCTCTTTGTCTCGGTCCTTCTCAAAAAGCCCAGGTGTGTCGATGACAGCGACAGGTGTATCCTCAGCCACCCCAACCTCCTTTTCACAGTGAACGGTGACTCTCTTCAGCTTCATGTCAGATTTAAACACCATTTTATTGAGGATGGTGTTCCCACTTGAACTCTTGCCTGCACCACTTTTCCCAAGAAGCATGATCCTCAAGGGTTCTGTGAACGCAACCAATAAAACAATTATTATTTCATTTATTTTCGACATGTTTATTCCACTGACCGTAAACAGTAGTGGCTGCCTCCTGATTGTTTGCATTGTAGTGAGGTCTAATAGCCTGGCAACTTGCAAGCCATCCTATATACCGGTATGTGAATATATAAACTTTGCAAGGCAAGAATTTGGTCTAGTTCACTAGGCTAGAGGTCTAAGTGACTGAGGCCCATTCACTATATAATTGTTCATCTCACTAAATAATTTTTAATGCACAGATATAATTTTGTGTAAATGACTACAGTAGAGAAAGTTGTCGTTCACCTAAATATCACACACAAGGTTTACACATTGTTGTTTACCTTCTGATGCTTGAATTTAGGGACAGTCACCACATGGTCTATCACAACTCTAATTACAAACAATGGACCACTCATGTACACAAACACTTAAAGTGACTGTGTGTATTTTCCCTGGTGATAGGGGGCAGTACATACCTAAATCACTGCAAGCAAGTGGTATTTTTGTATTTGAGTAAGACCTTAGCAATGGATGGCCATTAGGGTCAAAACTCCCTGGGAGTGCAACCTCCAGCAAAATGACAAGCACATCAGACTCCCTTTCATCACTGGCAGCAAGTGAAGAGGTAAATGTGTGAAGCAACAACGTTTATAAATGGTGAAAGTTTTGTAACCGTTTGTTACAAATCAGTAACATTTTGTCCTCATGGGCTCCCGTAGAAAGAAACATGGCATCCAATATGGCATCACCCAGAGACTTTGGGTGTTTCTCAATTGCAAGGAAACTCGCCTTGATGCCTTGGTCCCGCCCCGGTTGCCTAGGAGATACGTCATCAGGAACCGCCAAGACGTGTTCCAGTGGGTTCCAATGTTCAAGTGTTAGCGAGGCATCTGTCCTCTGTTTGTTAGCCGTTTAGCTAATTCACCAAGGATACGTGAGAGGTGCCTTGTTGCCTTCTCTTGGTCAAAGATTTCCCAGAATGCAGCGCGGTATTTTCAAACAGATGTGATCAGGAGCTGGCAGCAGCTACTTCAGGGGCAAATTTCTAGTTTAAATGCAAGTCAACTAATTGCAAGTGTGAATCTTCAGTCTCTGGGTCTGCAGCTGTGTACTATTATGGAATTCACACAGGGGGAGACAGGGTTTGATTGAATCCAAGCGTCCTATTACCGGGTTGAAGGAATGGCTCACAAAAATAACCTATTACATAAAAAGTGACATCTCAATTGAGCCAGTGGTAACATTTTATCATATATTGTGCCCACTGTTGCTCTGGAAGGTGTAAAATAGCATGATACAGCCCCTTTAAAATAATGCTACTCTTTACAATCTTTGCCACTCTTCCCACGCCTGACCCTAACTTGACTGCATGCCTGAATCTAACCAGCTAATTAGATGATCAGTGTGGTTTTCATTCTGTTTGCAACAAACTGCTTAATGTGAGTCACTTAAAAGGGCAAATAAATATACAAAAGTACTCATCTGTTTAGTGTTTAACTGTGTGAAACACTACTGTCTAAAACTAACCACAGAGGCGTTTCTTTTCTGTTATCTTAGCACTTACAGTTTTATTGTTCTTGTATCGGTGTTGAGCTATACTGGAACCCTTTCTCTCTCTTATATTGTGTTTTAAACAGATCGCATGACCTGAAGTAACAAAGAAAGATCATGTTTAAATGCAGGAAAAAAAGTCCTACAAAGTATTAAAACTGGAAGGTAATTTCCATATTTACCATGAGGTCTCATGTCCTGTTTCTCTTGGGGGACGTCATCAGAGCTCATGGCAGAAACCGACTGAGGCCTCACAAAATCTTCCAGGTATTGTATCAATCAGATCAGAACTTATTACAGGTATTCTTCCTGTCCCTGATTCTAAAAAGTTCTATGATAGATGAAGTCAAAAGGAAGTAAAACCTAGAGGAAACATCAGGTGAGAGTAAGTAAACACCTTGGGACTCAAAGTGAAGGGAGGTGCTTGTTCACCTTTGTACTCTTGTTAATGGTTAGGTGTTACTTCCTAGAATTTTATACAACTTAGTTTTTCACAACTTACTAAAACCTCAAGGACTCTACCACATTTGACAGCATCAGTTCATGTCTCTCTACTTAAGACGATTATCAGGTTTAAAAACTAACAAAGGTTACTGTGATTAGTAGTTGAGTGTTGCCATCTAGTGGCTAAAGTAGTCCATTGTTGCTTCAGGTTGTTTAAGGGTTTGAACATTTGTATTAATCTACTATTTAACATCATACAATTTTAATCTCTAGTATGTAAACAGCTGGCATGTAATATTCCTGAGAAAACATTGTAATTTTAACTTAGAGCCATGACTCAACTGAAACAGGCCTTTGGCTGGTTCAACATGCTGTGGTTCAGAGATGTTGTTCTGCAGACCTTGGATGGAACCAGTAGTTATTTGAGCTACATTTGCCTTTCAACCAGTCTCCTCTGACCTCAACAAGACATGTTCATTCACACAACTGAGGTTCTGTTGATATTTTCTTTTTCAGACCCTGGTCCCTAGAAATGGTTGAAGGTGAAAATCCCAGTAGATCAACGGTCAGCCCATTTGGCACCAACAACTTATGGCCTCGACACACGAGAGGTGACAAACGACCACAGCCAGCAGCTAAAGCCAGCGGCAAAAGCCAGCGACGCCTCTGTTCCAGGGAGAATAGCGAGTTTTCCGTTGTTTTGATTGGCCGTCAGATTGGAGGGAATTACGGGTTATTAAAGCAGTTCAGAGTTGAAAAAGCGGTAGATATGAAGTCTCACAAGGTTTTGCTAGAGGTAAGTGAAGTCTTGTAAAGCTCTGGGACATCAGACACGGCAAGTATTAACTTTTCCTCTATGTTTGCCCGGAGATGTACTGAGAAGCATCCTGTCCCCTCATTGGTCAGTCAATGAAACCTCCACTGATTGGTCCTTTTTGAAACATTTTCAACTTTCTGGGATCGCGTTGATGGCTCGCGTGTGCACGACACATGCACAAGCGCAAAATTTCACAAGCACGTTTTTCGCGTTTTACTTAGCAGGAGGGAGACCTGCTATTATTGCTTTGTCACGCTTGCCTCTTTGAAAATGAATGGAGGAGAGGCGATGTCTCGTCCCGTGTGTCGAGCCCATTACGTCCAAAGTCACTGTTGCTGGACCTAGACCTGACCAACTGCAGCAACCCAAGATCATAGCACTGCCCCCACAGGCTTGTACAGTAGGCACTAGGCATGATGGGTGCATCACTTCATCTGCCTCTCTTCTTACCCTGATGCACCCATCACTCTGGAACAGGGTCCATCTGGACTCAGACCAGTTTTTAATAATGCGTTGGACAATTCTGAACCCAGTTTTAGTCGTTTCTGCAATCTCCTTAGATGTTTTCTCTGCTTGATGCATGCCAATGATGTGACCCTTCTCACACAGACTAACATCTTTTCCACGACCACCAGATGTGTCTTTCCACATGGTTGTTTAAGAAATGAGAAGCAACCCATTGCACCAGTTGGGGTTAAATAACTTGTTGCAGGTGAAACCATGCAGTAATTATCCAACAGGAGGCTCGTACCTATTTGCTTATAGTTAAGTCCTGGTGGAGACTTTTTTTTGGCCAGGCAGTGTAAGTGCAAGTCTCACATTACTAGGAATTTGCTTTGGTGGAATGATGCAAACATACAAGTGAAGCAAATGACAAATATGATACGGCAAAAGAAATTGTGAATAATAAACATAAGAAACATAAAGTGACTAGTGCAGATCTGTATGGTTATAATGGTTATTTGGTGTTCAGAAGTCCTACAGCAGAGGGGAAGAAGCTGTTTTTGTGACGAGAGGTTCTGGTCCGAATGTACCACACAGTGATGGAAGAATGAGGATGGACTCAATGATGGTCATGTAGAACTGGACCATCATCATGGTCGGCATTCTGAGTTTCCTCAGCTGCAGCAGGAAGAACATAGCCTGGCAAGCCATCCTATACATGTGTATATATAGTCTGGCCACGAACCATTGACGGCTCTCAGTCGTGAGGCGGGATCTACGGTTGTCTTTCAAAATGTCAGCACACAATTGGATAGCGCTAGGACCAATCAGAGTGACGAACAACGTGACGTAATCACGGCGACGGAAAAGCGGGAGGCAGCAATGGCGTCTAACATCAATGATTTCTGTCGTTTTTGTATGAAAAACATGTGAATATCAGGTGTACTGGGACATTGCACTACTTTGTTTGATAACAATAAGAAGCCGCTAAGTATATCTGACAGACTTACGCACGTTGGAGTCTAAATAATCCAATGTTGATGACAAAGCTGTTTCAAATGAACGTGTTTCCTGAGTTGCCGCCATGTTGGTTGGGTTCGCGGCCGCAGCGCTGACGTCATCGGCTACTCCCGCTCTGTGATTGGCCCACAATATAGAGCGCTGTGATTGGCCCAACCAAAACTATAGCGAGCTGTGATTGGACAGCCACAGGCAGCGAGGGTTCCTATGAAGCGTGCCTAGACCAAACTCTGCAAAGCAAGAATTTGGTCTAGTTCACTAGGCTAGGAAGAACATCCTTTGCTGGGCCTTTTTGATGAGGGAGCTGATGGACATCTCCCACTTGAGGTTGTGGGTGATGGTGGTCCCAAGGAAGCAGAAGCAGTCCATGGTTGTGATGGGGGTGTCCGTCAAGGTTATGGGGCCAGTGGAGCTGACACTCTCCCGAAGTCCACAATCATCTCTACTGTCTTCTGGGCATTCATCACCAGGTTGTTGTTGCTGCACCAGGACCCCAGACGTTCCACCTCTCTCCTGTAGGCAGACTGAGATCAGGCCAATGAGGGTGGTGCCATCTGCAAACTTAACCAGCTTCACAGACTGGTGGCTGGAGGTGCAGCCGTTGGTATAGAGGGAGAAGATCAGAGAGGAGAGGACGCAGCCTTGGGGGGTTCCGATGTTAATGGTTCAAGTGTCTGAGACATTCCTTCCCAGCCTCATGCGCTTTCCCCAATCTGTCAGGGAGTCGGTGATCAACCGTCAGATCGAGTCGGGCACATTCAGCAGGTCCTGGAGATTTATGAGCTGGGCAGACTGTGTTGAAGGCCAAGCTGAAATCCACAAACAGGTCCTAGCCTAGGTTCCTGGGGAGTCCAGGTGCTGCAGGATGAAGAGCTAAATTCATTGCATCATCTACAGATCTGTTCAAATCAAATCAAACTTTATTTATCAAGCGCTTTTCATACAATAAGTGCAACACAAAGCGCTGTACAATTAAAAACAACCACACAATTGTCAATTTCCCACCCCTCCCCCACAGATCAGCATCCAAGATCCCTCATATCTCCCTCTTCCCACCCCCAATCCCATCCCATGCACACACACACACTCTCAATAATTTTCTGTTGGCTCTGTAGGCACACTGCCGGGGGTTCAGTAGGGGGTCTGTGATGGTTTTGAGGTGGGACAGAACCAGGTGCGCAAATTACTTCATGACTACTGATGTCATGCTTTAATGTAATTAGTTGCTGCAATCTGATTGGCTGATTAGATTCCAACCAGTTGAACTGGTGTCCGTAATACTAGTGGCCAATGAGTATAAATTAGACAATGTATTTAAGCAATTAGATGTCACAAACCTGTTTATTGACTCAGACAAGAATATCAGACTCACTCTTGTTTGTGTTGCTTCTAGTGTGGCTAACTTGGGCAAAAATATGTTATATTTGAAAGGTCTTTACTGTGTTTGTGTGTGTGTGTGTGTGTGTGTGTGTGTGTGTGTGTGTGTGTGTGTGTGTGTGTGTGTGTGTGTGTGTGTGTGTGTGTGTGTGTGTGTGTGTGTGTGTTTACAGCAAAGTGAAATGTCTAGCACATAACAAAGAGAACAAATGTTTATACTTTTAATCAATACCGAGAAATGTCTGTATCAGGTGACGGTCACAGTAGCAGCAAAGTTTTTGATAAGAGTTAATGATGCAGCACTCCCACCTTCAAAGCCTCACTTCCGATCAGCGAGTCTCTGCAGGAGAGCAATGACCGTGTCCTGCTTGGAGGACAGCAGCTCCAAGGCTGTAGCTATACGACCGAGGGACTCAGACATTCGTACCTCCCTCCTCTCACGCCTCTTCTCTCTGGCTTCCACCCTGCGCCGAGCCACTCGATCAAGGTAAGCCTGCTCCTCCTGCCGCTTTAAGATCTCCTGGAACAAAGTGATGCTGGTTTGCTCCTTATTTCCTTTCTGCCCCTGCTCCTCAGTGCCTGGGAGGACCGATGGAGATAAGGAGGTGGCAATGGAAGCAGTGTGACAGGAGGACGTTGGTGGCAAGGAAGAAAGTCCGAGGACATTAGGGTTATGACCAAGTGGCGCTGTACTAAGACAAAACGGTATGAGCCCAGATGTAAAGGATGAAGTCTTCCGGCTTTTGTAGCCTGATGTGTTGAGGTCTGTGCTGCTGGTTGGGACAAGAGAAGAGGAGGTGGAGGTTGTTTCTGTAAAACAAGGCGAGGAGATAAAAGTAGAAGTTGGTACAATTGTGGCCGGCTGAATACTAGTGGCAACAATGTCACCATTGAGGACAATAAGTGGCTTGAGCTCTGGAGCTTTTACTGCACTGATGGTTGCTGCACTCTGTGAGGTACTGGCTGCAGTACTGGAGGCGACTTGGCTGGTTGCTGGTTCAGCACCACCAGCTGTGTTAAAGTTGCCAGTGGGATGGACGATGGTGGTCGACTGTGGAAGTTGCCCTGGCTTTGAGCTGATCTTTGTCGAAGGACCAGGCTGCGCAGATGCGTTAGTGCCACCTTTGTTTCTTTTGTTGTTGATGATCTGTGTGCCGATAGTGTCACAGAGAGTGGCGTCCATCAGCTAGAGTGAGAAAAGACAGACCAGAAATAAAGAGGTGTGCATAAAAAGAGGTTTTTGTTTAACAGAGATCAGTTGATCAGCAGTGAATATCTTTCATTGGGAGGTCCAATCCCAGCAGAGTAGATCTAAAGCTTGGTTCCAGTTGGTATGCTATTTTATCTGCTTCCATTTATGAAAGCAGCCCATAAAACCAACCTGTCCCATTCCAGGGCCTCCTTCAGTTGTTGGTCCCGATAGGACAATGGAACAGTATGGTTAAGGAGAGAGCTACTGGCGTGACACAACGCAGTCCACTGATTGGGGGACAGAAAACTGTTTACGACAAACAGAAGAAATTAAAGGAGTCATTACCTGAAATTTTCATTTTTCCACTTGAAAAAATGTCTTTAATGGCTTCCTAATGATTGGTCACTGGCTGAGAAGCCGATATTTAACATTGAAGCATTTGTTTAATCTTGCCTTCTTCAACCAGCTCACATGCACCCCACGAGCATGCGCACTACAAAACGAGATTGGCCTATATGCCGACACAAAGGCCGAATATAAACAAATATGAACCAGCAGCGAACAAACCAGCACAACAAAGCTCATTTCATAACGTGAAACGCATAAATGATGTCTTACCGTTGACGACTCATGTTATAATCGGTGTTATGGGAAACAAAACTCCGATCGGTTTGTGTATTCCATCTTCACAACAGCATAAGAGCCGATGCCTGGATGAGCTTGCTTTGTCCCAACTCAACAACAAGCGAGGACGCCATTACGCACGAGGCGAGGCGAGGGCTCGTACATACACGGTTAGATCCCGTAGGTCACTGCCAGGTCGGATTCAGTTATACCTTTTGTTGCTTTGGAGCGAGAAGCTGAAGCTGCTTCCTGCTTCCTTCCACCAATTAACGCGCCCCTCAGTCCCGCGCGCATCCGAGACAGCCGAAATATTGCGTGTGTCATGTATGTCATTGCACTAGTATGACTCCACAGTAGGTCCTCAGGTTTAACCCCACCTGCCCAGTAACAGTCCAACTGGTGGTGGAAATGCTCTACTCAATACGCCAGACCATAAAATTGCAGACTGACCCGCTTTGGTCCACTCAGCAGCTCTGAAGAACTGGATTGCAGAGATTGCATCTTTGTTCACCCTGAAGTCTTATTTGATCTTGAGAGGTTTTGCAAGAGTTCCCGTCTGATCTGGGAATGTCTGAGTCAATTTGGTCCATGGGTAGTTTTTGCCGTGTGACCGGACACCACACACTGTAGGACCAACACTGGCTTAATTTAGAAAGTAGTCAATATGTAGAAAAGCTCATTTTGGCCTTGTTTTGTTTTCCAGAGTTTAATATTAACAGTTATGGTTTATTGTCAAGTCATTATTTTTATTTCAAAGATCTATTCAATAGTGTAATCTCCTGAGAGAAGTCAGTCCACCCCTAACCCCAAGATTCTCTTCCTGACTTACATCAAAGAACTCCCAGGAGGTCTTGGCGTGCCCCGTCTCCCGGCTGCGGTCCTTGACCCTCTTGTACGTAACAATGAGGTTGTTCCACTTGCGGCGGATCTTTTCAACAGGAAGGACGTGGCCCTTTGAAGCCATCTCTTCCTGGACGCTCTGGAAGAGCTGTGAGCGTTCCCGAGTCTCATACAGGCCCCAGCGGCGCCCGACGGCCTCGATCAGACACAGAACAGCTTTGGAGGAAAAATCTGAGCCGGAGGGAAGAGTCTTCTCTGCAGGAGCAGGTGGCAGCACTGCAGCTGGGACAGAACAAAGGGGACTTTTAGTATGGTGCTGAAGTCCAAACTGTTTTATCTCAGTCTGTTTCTCACTAAATGGTTATTTGTAGATTTTTATTTACACATGAAACTTTCATAGATGACAAACCAATAAATAGGAGGGAAATATTTATTTATCAGTCTAAATATTTAACTAATATGCAAATTTAGACTCCTGTAGCAATAATCCAACGTATCAAATAAAATCAGGGCTAAGAGATCCCCTATCGAAGGTTTTCACTGCCTTTATTAATCTGCTTGGAGAATCCTTCTAAATGTGTATTTATGACATTTTTAATTGAATTGAAGCATTTAGACCTTACATTCTAATTTCTTAAAGTGTTAAAGTGGCTTTAAATTTCACAACCAAGTTTTGTGTTTATGGGAGTCAGTCAAACATGCCAAAAAAGAAGCAGTTATTTTATTTCTTTAAATCATTACTTTTACAAACTGCGCCCCATACTAATGAAGTTTTAGCAGGCTTTACCTCTTACTGCTGGCACTTTGCATCTAAAGCAGAACTCAGATGATGAAAGTTGCAGCAGGAGGTCCAGCTCCCATCATGATCTTACCTGGAGCTATCTTCAGGTATGTTTTCCCGTCTGCTGAGGTGGTGAAGAACCGATCAGTACTCACAGGGTCTGAGGATGAAACATGAACCTTCAGAGCTCTCATAACAGAGAAGCAACCTCAGATTTCCTTCTGCACATGAACTCACACAGCAGAACGGGGGGAGTAGTGGTGGCGGCCTGCAGCTCCGTGTCAGTCAGCTCCTCCGCAGTCTGTTGCACTCCTCCTCCTCCTCCTCCTCTGCATGCGGCATCTCCGCAGGGCGCAGGCGACTCCTGGCTGCTCACAAGCAGCGCAGATGAGCTCTCCTCCGCGGCTTCGGTCTTCACATGCATCGCTGAGACGTCTCCTCCCTGCAGGCTCGCCTCCATGGTGGCTGGCGGAGGCGACAGCTTCTGCGCAGATCGGAGGGGAGAAAGTTTTCAGGTCGCGGTTTTGCGATCGGGGATGCGGGTTTCAGCCAGAAGTCACGCAGCTACTGCCGCGACATGTGCACGCAGCGTGCGCGTTAGTTAAACGCAAACCAGGTGCATGTTTTCCTCCCTGTTTGTCTGCGAGGAGCGGAGAAATGGCTGCGCTGTCCACCTCTGCTCAGCTGACGGATGCGCAGGGCGGCTGCGCAGCTCTCAGCACAGATTTGCTGCTGGCAACCGTGACGGTGACGTCAGCATACCGCGCGACACGTGCTTAGTAAACAGCAAAGTAAAAGTGATGAAAATAAAACACAAGGAAGGCGGTGACGCTAATGGAAACGCTGAATTAGCTTCTACCAAGTATGAGGCTTCATCTTGGAAATGATTTTCATTTTTAAAAATTACTTTTAAAATGATGCAAAACTGAAAAACATAAAAAAAGTGACTTTTATTCTAATTAATCATAACGATTTTATAATTTTCAACTCATTAATAATTATTAGGTTGGTTTTTTATTCTACATTTTTAAAAAATAAACACATTTATACAGTACAATAATCTACAACTGTATTTTTCCAAAACATTTAAGTCATGTCTGATTTAAACATGACATTTTATCATAATAACAAACATCAATGTATATTTAATAAAAACAAAATCTGTTCTCAATCATGAATACCTCGTGCTCATAATTTTAGGGGGTGCTGGGATTTGATTTAGGGGTGCTTCAGCCCCCCCAAAAAGGGCTAAAAACACGCATGGTTAGAACTCTGATAACGAGGTAGAAAATTAGGGGTTCTGTTGAAACCAAACCAACAGTTTGTTTCAAAAAGCTAGATGTCACAATCTCTACTTGCATACATAAGACCTGCAGCTTGGACTCTGTGGGATAATCGACTGAATCTCTCTATGTTCTTAAGTGGACGCCCTCCTTCCTTAATGTTTCACTGATAATGGTAAATGGTAAATGGCCTGTATTTGTATAGCACCTTCTTAGGGTTCTACAACCCCCCAAGGCGCTTCACAACACAATCAACTCAATTCACCCATTCACACGCTGGTGGGGATGAGCTACAATGTAGCCACAGCTGCCCTGGGGTGCACTGACAGAGGCGAGGCTGCCGAGCACTGGCGCCACCAGTCCCTCCGACCACCACCAGCAGGCAAGGCGGGTTAAGTGTCTTGCCCAAGGACACACAGCAGCATTCTCTGGCCGGAGCCGAGATCGAACCTGCTACCTTCCGATTACTGGACAACCCGCTCTACCTCCTGAGCTACTGCTGCCCAGGCTGATAGGCCCACAACGTCTCCAGAGGTTTCAGCAATGACTCATAGCATCCCGGGTTCACCCCCAAGATGCCCAGTTGAGGCCCAGCTAGAGTTCTTTCTCTTCAGCCAGAGCCACGTGCTGCTCCTTCCAGCAGCTCTGGAGAGATCTTCTACCCTGTGCTGATGACCCTGGCCCCACGTCAAGCAGTGCCAGGGTCATCAGCCTTGATGCTGTAATGGCTATAAATCCTCTGCATCCCACCTCAACAGGTCGAACCTTCATCTTCCAGTCATGTTGTTGTGCTTCAGCTGCAAGTTCAGCATATCTGTTTCTTGCAATCGTAAGCCTCCTCAACTGCATCCTCCCAATGTCTATGGCAGGCTGTTTTAACATTTATTAAGCAGACAGGATATGTATGATAATAACACCAATGCAATATTCAGTATGTGTTCTATACTTGTGCAATACCCAAATCAGATTGTTGTCTGTGTTTCTTACAGTATGCTGCATAGTGTTGGTACCAAGTTTGTTTTCATCTTTTATTTGTGGTTTTTTAGTGATCTAAGATTACAATACTAGATTACTGCCTATGTGTATATACATGTATCCTTGTTTTTTTTATCT
This sequence comes from Aphyosemion australe, assembly GCA_006937985.1. Taxonomy (NCBI): domain Eukaryota; kingdom Metazoa; phylum Chordata; class Actinopteri; order Cyprinodontiformes; family Nothobranchiidae; genus Aphyosemion; species Aphyosemion australe. Next base: position 1,812,500 of record SSNS01000084.1, on the reverse strand, counting down.
TCTTCTAATTACCTTTTGAGTGATGGTGCTGCTGTGACAAGTGAATTTCCCCACTGTGGGATCAATAAAGTCTATTCTATTCTATTCTATTCTATGTATTCCAGATATCTATAATTCTATTGTTCCTAGCAGAAATTAGCATTCCAGATATCCATAATAACATTCCTACTATCCACAATGAACATTTCAGATATCCGAAATGTAATTCTTCCTACGACAAATGATGTCACATTTCCCATTCATGTGTATTGGGTTTATAGCGCCTCCTATCTACAATTACATTCTTCCTAGTAAGAATGAACATTGTGGATAGGAGACACTGAATTCTTCCTAGGAGAAACACTCATTTTAGATAACTCTAACTCAGTTATTACTAGTAAAAACTCTTATTTCAGATAGGTACAATTAAAACTCTATTCCTGCTGTCTGTAATTTTATTTTAGATATCCAAACCTACATTTATACTGGTAACAACTGTATTTTGCATATCCTTCATTTATATTTGAACTAGTTAAAAACACTGAGATATCAGTAATTACATTTATGACTAGCAACGATGTATTTTTAGATATCTAAAAGGATCTTCAGGATATTTGGTGAGATGTTATTGGGCGGCCATTTTAACATAAAATATGCTCACATACTATCTGGAATTGTATTTTATATATCTATAAATAGATTATTCTTAGTCAAAATGGCATTCTTGATGGTGAAAATGAAATTCTTGCTAGTAAGAATGCCATCTTTACTAGTCAGAATGGTATTTTACTAGTAACATTGTAAAATATCAGTAACAATTGTACTAGGAGGAAATACAATAAAGGTTTAGGTGGCCATTTTAACATTTAATAAGTGGCTTGGATATGTACTCAAGACATCCATAATTCAATTCTTCCTAGTAAGAATGAACATTCCAGATATCTAAAATGTAATTCCTCCTAGGACAAATGATGTCACATTTCCCATTAATGTGTATTGGGCTTATAGCGCCTCCTATCCACAATTACATTCTTCCTAGTAAGAATGGACATTCTGGATAGGAGACACTGAATTCTTACTAGGAGAAACTTGTTGATGACACTTTCAGGCTCTCTAAAACAGCAATATGGATAGGAGGAATGAAATAAGACATCAACAATATCAAAATAGATAGTAAAAAAATATTTGTTCCTGGGAAGACTGTAGTTCTGCCCATCTAAAATTATAATTGTACAATTATAAATGTAGATTTGGATAGCCAAAATAAAATTACAGACAGCAGGAATAGAGTTTTAATGTTACCTATCTGAAATAAGAGTTTTTACTAGTAATAACTGAGTTAGAGCTATCTAAAATGAGTGTTTCTCCTAGGAAGAATTCAGTGTCTCCTATCCACAATGTTCATTCTAACTAGGAAGAATGTAATTGTGGATAGGAGGCGCTATAAACCCAATACACATGAATGGGAAATGTGACGTCATTTGTCCTAGGAAGAATTCAGTCTCTCCTATCCAGAATGTTCAATGTGGATAGTAAGAATGTTATTATGGATATCTGGAATACATATCCAGTCTGCTTAATAAATGTTAAAACGGCCACCTTAAATTCTTAAAGCCCCAGTGTGTAATATTTTTACCTGTTTACTACCAAATTCTGTGTATCCAGTGCACAAACTTGTCCTTTTTCATTAATATTTCTCACCAACATCAATTCTAAATATTCCTCTCAGCTTCAAATTTTACATTTTTAATACATAAATTGTGGTCGACGCTCCATGTCGGAAAGTGTTATTGTATCCTGTTCAATAGTGCTTTTATTATGTAAAGTTTACACCGCTCTTATTTTGGCGGTCCAGTTTTGTGATGTCACTTCCTGGTAAAGACGGTTGCGCTCCGTATTCTGGGTTGTTGGTAATGGTGGACAGCCTCGTGTGCGTTCCTGACGAATATGTAAGTTCAAGCCACAGTAGCGCCTCTATGCATGCATAGTAAGCCAATAAGGTTGTTCTGTATCGTTCCATGTTTTTGTATGAAAGCCTTATTTGAGTTCATTATTAGAGAAGGGTTATACATTCTTAATGAGTCGCAATTGCTACTCTAGTGTGCATTGTGTTATTTTCCTCTTCCAAAGATGCTAAATAATCCTTATTTGCGTAGCAATCTAGTTTAGTGTATATAACGCCCTCTAATGCTTGTTTCCCTTAAAGGGTAATATAACACCGGGCTCTTGTGTCGTATGTTTCAGTCACGTGGTGTACCTGCAACTGCAGTACCTCTGTTTGACCACTGGAGGTCTCTGGGGGCCACCATATAATTCTGTCAGATCCTTTGAGCCTGGAATTCCCAGTGTTTACTCTGTGTAGACCTTAAATTGCAGGATTTATCTGTATACTTGTTTATTGCCCATTCTGTAATACCTTATATTTTACTAGACAGTCTTGTACAGTTTTTATATCCTTCTTTGTCTTTATTTCTCATAGACCACACACACATACCAACACAGAGGAATGTAACCCTACCTGCTGTCACCAAATTCTTCAATAAAACACCAGAAAAGGTCTCTCCGTGCCCTACTCTCTGACCGGAGTCTCTGTTTAGGATACTATCAGATCAGCAATCAGTCTCCAGAGTTCTCACTCTATCACATGGTCCTTCGAGCCGGCTTTTTTTATAGTCATCCGAAGACAGTATGGAACCAGGACAACCATCTGCAGATCCAGCAGTGCGTCCTAGACCCCAGCGGGAGAGACAATTACCAGCGTATCTGGAGGACTACGAAGTCGGATATCAACCTCAAACTCCTCTTAACCCTGTAGCTCAGGATCCTGATGAGCATGAAGCACATCCTAAAGATCAACCTGCAGCAGCTGCAGCCATAATTACCGGAGTCATACCCCACCTACCTGGTAGGAGAGCATCATCTAACCAAAGCCAATCTGTATCTCAACGTAGTAAAACTAGGACCCAGGGCAGTTACTGCTCGTCAACAAAGAGGTCTATCACCGAAGGATTATCTGATATACAGGCGGCCATGCTGGAGGAGAGAGTGAAGCGCATGGAGTTAGCAGAGGTGCAAAGACAGATAATGGAGGAAAGCCTGCTGGATGAACAGTACCAGCGTCTGGACCAACAAGCTCGCGAAACCCTCAAGAAAAGAGAAGAACTCCTAAGAGAACAAGAAATACAGAGGCGTAAGCTTGATGAAGAGGCAGAAACAGCATTAAAGGCTAAGGAGGCTATAACCAGGCAGCTAATGCTGCAACGCAAACTAAAGGGAAAGGAAATGGAAGTAGAGAAAGCAGCTCTCATTACATCCCTCCTAAAGAAGGACAGAAGTAACTCAGCTTCCTCCAGGCTACACAGCGAATGTGAGTCCAATACACGGTCCCACATGGGAGAACTACCACACTCGCAAGGAGCACCTGGATCTCTACACCCTGCTCCTGCAGCCATTGCTCCTCTACCCGCCCTCACAGTAGCAGCAGCCAATCTTCCTGTCTCAACCAGCCCACCATCGACCCGAGCCCAGCCTAACCCTCAAGCTCAACATCCTGCAATGCCAGGTCTGACTTCTGCAGTGGAGGCCATGTTACCTGTTGCACCACCAGCCTTAGCAGCACAGTCCACAGCCCCCCTAGATAAGCTACCACCAGTTCACAGCCAAGCTTCAGTCCAACAAATGCCCTGGGTTTACCCACAGCAACAGCTAGTGCGAAGTGACGCAGTCCCGCTGCAGCACTCTTCTCCCAGAGTGCCACCTGTGCCTCAACAGGCAGCAGCACCTCCACCAGGCTCAATAGCAGCACCGGGTACAGATCTAATGGAGCTATTAATAGCTACGTCATATGGACTTCCTAAACCAGCTTTGCCCCACTTCACATCTGGGAAAGAGGCAGACTTTGCACTGCTCAAAATGGCTCTAGACAGCCTGCTAAGCTCACATGCTCACCTCACTGAGCCGTTTAAGTATCAAGTGCTGTTGCAACATTTGAAGTTACCAAGTGCCCACAAGCTAGCACAAGCTTTTATGTATGACCCTAACCCATACACGTCAGCCTTACAGGCGCTTCAAGATAAATATGGGCAGCCCCGCCAGCTCGTGCAGAGTGAACTGGGAGCCATTCTAAATTCACCTCCTGTTAGAGGCGGGGATCCAGATGGATTTGACAACTTTGCCCTCTCAGTGCAAGCTTTAGTAGGCATGCTGCGATCGCTAGAGGGTGAAAATGGGTACGAACTCAAATGTGGCTCTCATGTGGATAGGCTGCTCAGCAAATTGCCAGCTAACTACAGGGATAGCTTTGTTGAGTATAGCTTAAACCATGGCATCCTGACAACTGGAACTGACAAGACTTATACTCTGGCAGATTTCTCTGCGTGGCTCCAGTTGAAATCACAAGCCAAGCGGATCTCCTCTAGAGCAGCCTACATGTTTCAAGATCAGCCAAAGCTGAGGAACCAAAGGAAACCTCCGGGTCCTTCATCCAATGTGTATTACAACACAGAGAGTCAGACTAAAGCTGTACCTCCAGATCCCGTTGGCAGTAAAGGATCACCCAAATCTAAATCTGGTCCTAAGCCTTACTGCCCCTACTGCGACAACAGAGAACACTATCTGAGCCTATGTCCTAAACTCAAAGCCCTTTCTGTAGCCGAAATTGCCACATGGATCAAAGACAGAAACTGTTGGCGTTGTGGCAGAAATCATGCACCTGAGGCCTGCACTCTAAAGAAGCCCTGTAAAGTATGTAAGGAACAACATCTCACTGTGCTCCACGACGTGTGCCACCAAGAACCCAAAAGGGTGTTAATGGTCAACGCTACTCCAGACACTGTGTACGTAGACCGCCCAAACCGCCCACAAAAGGTCATGCTCAAGTTAGTCAAAGTACGTCTACACAATGCTGAGCACTCCCTAGAAGGCTTTGCTATCCTCGACGATGGGTCTGAGAGGACTCTCATCCTCCAATCAGCAGTGCAACACCTCCATCTGACTAAAGAGTCGGAGAACCTACCCCTACGTACTGTTCGCCATGAGGTGATTAACTTACAGGGAGCTACAGTTTCGTTCGAAATATCCCCAGCTCATTCTTCTAAAGCAAAGTATAGCATTCACCATGCTTTTACTGCTGACGAATTAAGTCTTTCCGAGCACAGCTACCCAGTGAAAGCACTCATGCGTAAGTACACCCACCTACAAGGACTTCCACTTCCACTTATAGATAGAGTGCAACCACTACTACTCATTGGGTCTGATTTCCCACATTTACTCATCCCTAAGCAACCTGTAAGAGCCGGTCCACCCGGGAGCCCCCTAGCAGTGTGCACTCCACTCGGTTGGACATTGCAAGGCCCAGCTGACTTTGGTTCTGCTCCGGTGGTGCACCCGCACTGCTACTTCACCATGTCTCCCAACTCAGAGCTCCAGCGTCATGTAGAACGTCTGTGGAAAGTCGATACCTCACCCTATGTGAACATCAAGACTGCCACACGCTCCAAGGAAGACCAGCAGGCCCTAGATATGTTGGAGCAACGCACTACTAAAGTGGAAGTGGATGGAGTGACTAGATATGCTACTCCACTGCTCAGGCGCAAAGAGAGCCCCCTCCTCTGGGCACCAAAGAACACTTTGCTCCCACAGTTACGGAGCACCGAGCGTCGTCTGGCTAAAGACCCAGTTCTGGCAGATACTTACTGTCAAGAGATCCAGAGACTCGAACAGTCAGGCTATGCCATTCCCCTGCCTCAAACTAACGTAGACAGCTCCCCAGAGTCCTGGTACCTGCCTCACCACGTTGTCCACCATAATGGCAAGGCAAGAATAGTTTACAACTGTTCTTACCAGCACAATGGTTATTGCCTTAATAGTCAGCTCCTGCCTGGGCCGACCCTAGGACCTTCACTTCTTGGCGTACTTCTTCGATTCCGGGAACATAGCGTGGCTGTCAGTGGTGACATCAAAGCGATGTTCCACCAAGTCCGCTTAATACCAGAGGACAAACCTCTGCTCCGTTTTCTGTGGAGAGGTATGAAGAGAGAAGAGGAGCCAACTGTATATGAGTGGCAGGTCTTGCCGTTTGGAACAACGTGCAGTCCGTGCTGTGCAATATACGCCCTCCAGAGACACGTGAAGGACAACAGTACGGGGAACGAAGACATCCTGCATACAGTTGAAAGCGCAATTTATGTGGACAACTGTCTAACTAGCTTTACCACTGCTGAAAAAGCTAAGACCCAAGTCGACAGACTACGCGAGCTACTTTCTACGGGAGGGTTTGACATAAGGCAGTGGGCCAGTAATGATCCAACAGTTGTAGAACACCTTCCTGCGGAAGCCAAAGCCGCTAGTACCGAGCTGTGGCTTTCCCAACACCAGCAAGACCCAGAAGAACCAGCTTTAGGTCTTCGTTGGAACTGTCTCAACGATCGCCTCGGATACAAACACCGACCAGTGGAGTATCCCCAACCAACACTAAGAAACGTCTACAAAGTGATGGCTACCCAGTACGACCCACTGGGGTATCTTATCCCATTCACCACCCGGGCCAAGATCCTCATCCAGGACCTGTGGAAAGTGGGAGTTGGCTGGGATGAGCAGATAAAACCCAAGGCTCTACTGGAAATGTGGACACTATGGGAGAGTGAACTGGTCTACCTCTCACAAGTGGAAATCCCCAGATGCTATGTTCCAGCAACCGCAGACACAGAAACGCCTGACCGACACGTACACATCTTCTGTGATGCCTCCGAAAGAGCCTACGGGGCAGTCGAATATCTTCGTACCCCAGATAACGAGGGCAATGTCCACGTGGCATTCGTGATGGCTAGATCTCGTGTTTGCCCCCGAAAACAGTTGTCGATGCCACGCCTTGAATTGTGTGCAGCTCTTGCCGGAGCTCAGTTGGCTAAGGTCACAATGACAGAGCTATCACTCTCTTCCCATCAAATCACTCTATGGACTGACTCAACCACAGTGTTGGCATGGCTAAAGTCGGACTCGTGTCGATACAAGGTGTTCGTTGGCACACGAGTTGCTGAAATCCAAGAACTCACAGAAGGGTCAACTTGGCGGTATGTCAGCACCTCCGAGAACCCGGCAGATGATCTTACTCGCGGAAAGAGCCTCCGGGAACTCTGCAAGCCCAACCGGTGGAGTCAAGGTCCCCCATTTCTCCATCAGCCGGTTGACACATGGCCAGAGCTACAAGAGGAGGTAGCTCAGGAAGAAGACGAGGATGAGTTACGGAAGGTAGTGTTCTGTGGAGTAGCTACCTGTCCTTCTCCCACAGTGGATATCTCTAACATCGACAACTGGGATGACCTCATTAGAGACACTCATAAGAGCCTTCACGGGGTGGCTAGAGACCAGGTGAACTGCCCCATGACAGCCGCGGATGTGCTGGCAGCCGAGTTACACCTTCTACGACAAGTTCAGAGCGAGACCTTTCGGGAAGAGATTAAACTTCTTGCGGGCCGAAAGCCCATCTCCAAGCAAAGTCGCCTAATCATGCTTGCTCCTGAGTATGATGAAGCTGTTGGGCTGGTAAAAGTGGGAGGCAGGCTCCGCAGAGCAGAAGATCTGGATCTAGATACTATGCATCCTATCATTCTTGACCCGAGACACCACATTACCAAGCTCCTCATTAAGAAGTATGACACCCAACTCCTACATCCAGGTCCCGAGCGAGTTTTTGCTGAGATTAGGAGAAGATACTGGATCCTGCGAGGAAGAGAATCCATTAAACGGCACCAGTACAGCTGTGTGGAGTGCCAGAAGTGGCGTGCTAGTCCGGTTGTTCCGCGGATGGCAGATCTCCCCCCCGCGAGACTCCGTCTATACAAGCCACCTTTCTGGTCTACCGGAGTAGACTGTTTCGGCCCTTACCACATCAAGGTGGGACGACGAACAGAGAAGAGATGGGGGGTTATCTTTAAGTGCATGACAACAAGCTGTGTGCACCTCGAACTACTAGAGAGCATTGACACTGATGCCTTTCTGATGGGGTTGCGCCGCTTCATCGCTCGTCGGGGAAAGCCCTTTGAAATCTTGGCTGACAGAGGGACCAATTTCCGAGGTGGAGCTGCTGAGCTGCAGACCAGCTTTCAGTCCTTAGAAGCTCCTCTCCAAGAGCAGCTGGCCGGACAGAAAATCAAATTCCGATTCAACCCTCCTGGTTCCCCACATTTTGGGGGGACCTGGGAACGAGAGATCAAGTCAGTAAAGGCAGCCCTTCGAGTGGTATTGCAGGACCAGACTGTCACAGAACCTGTACTGCAGACCGTTTTGGTTGAGGTGGAGGGAATCCTCAACGCAAAGCCCCTTGGGTATGTTTCATCAGATGTTGCTGACCCAGATCCGGTTACTCCGAACCTACTACTCATGGGACGTCGTGACGCATCACTTCCACAGGCCATATATGCATCAAGTGAACTATTGAGCAGACGGCGATGGCGACATAGCCAGGTCCTGGCGGACCACTTTTGGTCCAACTTTATTCGATATCATCTCCCTGATATGCATAAGCGACACAAGTGGCACAAAGATACAGACAATCTTGCAGTTGGACGAGTCGTAATGGTGGTTGATTCCCAACTACCCAGAGCTCAGTGGCCGATCGGCAGGATTGTCAAAACGTGTCCAGGCTCAGACGGTCGAGTCAGGGCAGCTGAAGTGAAGATCAAAGGACAAACTTATCTGCGACCCGTTGTGCGCCTGGTGGCGCTACCAGCATGGGAAGATGAAGATGACTCCAGCTGAGCACCAGATAATACTTTCCTTTAGTGTTCGAATTTATAGCTAAATTCGGGGGCGGCTATGTCGGAAAGTGTTATTGTATCCTGTTCAATAGTGCTTTTATTATGTAAAGTTTACACCGCTCTTATTTTGGCGGTCCAGTTTTGTGATGTCACTTCCTGGTAAAGACGGTTGCGCTCCGTATTCTGGGTTGTTGGTAATGGTGGACAGCCTCGTGTGCGTTCCTGACGAATATGTAAGTTCAAGCCACAGTAGCGCCTCTATGCATGCATAGTAAGCCAATAAGGTTGTTCTGTATCGTTCCATGTTTTTGTATGAAGGCCTTATTTGAGTTCATTATTAGAGAAGGGTTATACATTCTTAATGAGTCGCAATTGCTACTCTAGTGTGCATTGTGTTATTTTCCTCTTCCAAAGATGCTAAATAATCCTTATTTGCGTAGCAATCTAGTTTAGTGTATATAACGCCCTCTAATGCTTGTTTCCCTTAAAGGGTAATATAACACCGGGCTCTTGTGTCGTATGTTTCAGTCACGTGGTGTACCTGCAACTGCAGTACCTCTGTTTGACCACTGGAGGTCTCTGGGGGCCACCATATAATTCTGTCAGATCCTTTGAGCCTGGAATTCCCAGTGTTTACTCTGTGTAGACCTTAAATTGCAGGATTTATATGTATACTTGTTTATTGCCCATTCTGTAATACCTTATATTTTACTAGACAGTCTTGTACAGTTTTTATATCCTTCTTTGTCTTTATTTCTCATAGACCACACACACATACCAACACAGAGGAATGTAACCCTACCTGCTGTCACCAAATTCTTCAATAAAACACCAGAAAAGGTCTCTCCGTGCCCTACTCTCTGACCGGAGTCTCTGTTTAGGATACTATCAGATCAGCAATCAGTCTCCAGAGTTCTCACTCTATCACACTGGTGTTTGAAAGTGCAACATGGAAAACATGCAGGACAGTGGGCCCTGAGGACCAGGGTTGGGGAACACTGAGTTAAAAGGTAACTTCAGTCATTTTGATGAAATAACATGGCCATTCGGGATGCTACACTGTAATTCCTGTTATTTAAATAAGACCTCCCTCTCTGTCTACAGGTCATACAAAAGGCTGCCGCTCATCTAACAGGTACAAAAAACATCAGCTCCCAGTCCAGTACAGGACCAGTCTGCCCCCATCTTCTCTCCATTAACCTTCGTGCACTCTCCCTCTAGAACCCAGAGGTCAAATAACCAGAGGCTCCTCGCCGTTCTCAGATCCAGATTAAAGAGCAGAGCTGACCGTGCCTCTGAGCTCTGGAACAACCTACTTTTCCACATTTGATCAGCTCAGGACCTCGGCTCGGCCATCCCACACGCCCCCGTCTCTGATTACTTCTACAGGACGTTGTGATGCAGACGTAAAGCCCTTTTCAGAACCGTCAGGAAACAGTCCAAGTAAACAGAGCTTAACCTACTTCACATCTTCTAAATGTACTCACGGGTATGCACAAATAAATCATGAAACAATTAAACATTGAACTCATGCTAGAAGTTTAAGTTCCCTAAAAGGGGGACGAGTTTACATGTAGGTGTCAGTCAGCGTTGACTCACAAAGACCCAGAAGAAGGAGTGAGCTGCTTTCTCGCCCCCAGAGATCTTTAGCTTTCATGCTGCTCAGACTTTAGACGTTTAGTCTGTCTTCTCGTTCGCGTGTTTAACGATGTGTTTGAATCTGCATGTTTACGGCAGCATACCTCCAGTTTATGGTTGAGCTGGAACACCGTCTGGGTCTTGTGGCACAGCTGGGCGAAACAGGAGCTCAGACTGGTCATCTTCTGCCTGCCCTCGTACGTGATGTCTACTTGATCTGGGTCGATTTCTCCGAGCAGCAGGTCCACGTCCACAAAGGCCTTATCAAACTCTTTCTCCAGAACCTCCAGCCACCGGAACATGGACACAGCCGGGCCCAGGCCTAGGCTGTGTCCGGGCGGAGAGCATCCAGCAGAGGCGGACATGTTCGGAGGAAAGTAGCAGGCCCTCACTGGGACGTTAGCTGACGTTTGTGAATCCCTTCTCCGATAAACACCAAAAAACAAAACACAGAGGAAAACGTCCTGAATCCTCTTCGTATTGAGCTGTCGAAAAAAACACCCAAAAAAGCAGTCTGACCAGGAAGTCCCTCCTTCTTCTTCTGTGGTTTATTAGCAGTTAGCAAACAAGCTAATGTGTGTGTTTACCGCCCCCTAGAGGACTGGAGAGTAGAGCAGCGGTTTCAAAGGAAATAAAAAGGAAAGCTTTCTTAAATATTTGCCTTTAGTTTTATTCAACAATAAAATAAAAAGAAAAATATTNGAGGATGAGTTACGGAAGGTAGTGTTCTGTGGAGTAGCTACCTGTCCTTCTCCCACAGTGGATATCTCTAACATCGACAACTGGGATGACCTCATTAGAGACACTCATAAGAGCCTTCACGGGGTGGCTAGAGACCAGGTGAACTGCCCCATGACAGCCGCGGATGTGCTGGCAGCCGAGTTACACCTTCTACGACAAGTTCAGAGCGAGACCTTTCGGGAAGAGATTAAACTTCTTGCGGGCCGAAAGCCCATCTCCAAGCAAAGTCGCCTAATCATGCTTGCTCCTGAGTATGATGAAGCTGTTGGGCTGGTAAAAGTGGGAGGCAGGCTCCGCAGAGCAGAAGATCTGGATCTAGATACTATGCATCCTATCATTCTTGACCCGAGACACCACATTACCAAGCTCCTCATTAAGAAGTATGACACCCAACTCCTACATCCAGGTCCCGAGCGAGTTTTTGCTGAGATTAGGAGAAGATACTGGATCCTGCGAGGAAGAGAATCCATTAAACGGCACCAGTACAGCTGTGTGGAGTGCCAGAAGTGGCGTGCTAGTCCGGTTGTTCCGCGGATGGCAGATCTCCCCCCCGCGAGACTCCGTCTATACAAGCCACCTTTCTGGTCTACCGGAGTAGACTGTTTCGGCCCTTACCACATCAAGGTGGGACGACGAACAGAGAAGAGATGGGGGGTTATCTTTAAGTGCATGACAACAAGCTGTGTGCACCTCGAACTACTAGAGAGCATTGACACTGATGCCTTTCTGATGGGGTTGCGCCGCTTCATCGCTCGTCGGGGAAAGCCCTTTGAAATCTTGGCTGACAGAGGGACCAATTTCCGAGGTGGAGCTGCTGAGCTGCAGACCAGCTTTCAGTCCTTAGAAGCTCCTCTCCAAGAGCAGCTGGCTGGACAGAAAATCAAATTCCGATTCAACCCTCCTGGTTCCCCACATTTTGGGGGGACCTGGGAACGAGAGATCAAGTCAGTAAAGGCAGCCCTTCGAGTGGTATTGCAGGACCAGACTGTCACAGAACCTGTACTGCAGACCGTTTTGGTTGAGGTGGAGGGAATCCTCAACGCAAAGCCCCTTGGGTATGTTTCATCAGATGTTGCTGACCCAGATCCGGTTACTCCGAACCTACTACTCATGGGACGTCGTGACGCATCACTTCCACAGGCCATATATGCATCAAGTGAACTATTGAGCAGACGGCGATGGCGACATAGCCAGGTCCTGGCGGACCACTTTTGGTCCAACTTTATTCGATATCATCTCCCTGATATGCAGAAGCGACACAAGTGGCACAAAGATACAGACAATCTTGCAGTTGGACGAGTCGTAATGGTGGTTGATTCCCAACTACCCAGAGCTCAGTGGCCGATCGGCAGGATTGTCAAAACGTGTCCAGGCTCAGACGGTCGAGTCAGGGCAGCTGAAGTGAAGATCAAAGGACAAACTTATCTGCGACCCGTTGTGCGCCTGGTGGCGCTACCAGCATGGGAAGATGAAGATGACTCCAGCTGAGCACCAGATAATACTTTCCTTTAGTGTTCGAATTTATAGCTAAATTCGGGGGCGGCTATGTCGGAAAGTGTTATTGTATCCTGTTCAATAGTGCTTTTATTATGTAAAGTTTACACCGCTCTTATTTTGGCGGTCCAGTTTTGTGATGTCACTTCCTGGTAAAGACGGTTGCGCTCCGTATTCTGGGTTGTTGGTAATGGTGGACAGCCTCGTGTGCGTTCCTGACGAATATGTAAGTTCAAGCCACAGTAGCGCCTCTATGCATGCATAGTAAGCCAATAAGGTTGTTCTGTATCGTTCCATGTTTTTGTATGAAGGCCTTATTTGAGTTCATTATTAGAGAAGGGTTATACATTCTTAATGAGTCGCAATTGCTACTCTAGTGTGCATTGTGTTATTTTCCTCTTCCAAAGATGCTAAATAATCCTTATTTGCGTAGCAATCTAGTTTAGTGTATATAACGCCCTCTAATGCTTGTTTCCCTTAAAGGGTAATATAACACCGGGCTCTTGTGTCGTATGTTTCAGTCACGTGGTGTACCTGCAACTGCAGTACCTCTGTTTGACCACTGGAGGTCTCTGGGGGCCACCATATAATTCTGTCAGATCCTTTGAGCCTGGAATTCCCAGTGTTTACTCTGTGTAGACCTTAAATTGCAGGATTTATATGTATACTTGTTTATTGCCCATTCTGTAATACCTTATATTTTACTAGACAGTCTTGTACAGTTTTTATATCCTTCTTTGTCTTTATTTCTCATAGACCACACACACATACCAACACAGAGGAATGTAACCCTACCTGCTGTCACCAAATTCTTCAATAAAACACCAGAAAAGGTCTCTCCGTGCCCTACTCTCTGACCGGAGTCTCTGTTTAGGATACTATCAGATCAGCAATCAGTCTCCAGAGTTCTCACTCTATCACACTCCATGGTCATCCTTCATCTTGAAATACGGTAGCTATTTAGGGACATACAAGCTCTGAGTTACGCGTTTGCACTATGACTGTAACCTGAAAGAAACAGCAGAGGGCAGCAGTGCGCCGTGGAAGCATGGCGTCTGACAATGCAACTAAGAAGAGACGAGACTAGCTGCTACACCGTTGCTGTAACTTTGTTAGTTTGAATAACAAACAATGAAATCAAAAGACACATCAAATATGTCAGGTCTTATTGATTTCCAACACTCAGCAGCTGCATATGATGAGAACCCCGCCCACAACAGCTAGACACCAGCCTCCAAGTGTTGTTCCTGACTCACCTCAAGCTGATCATTTCTTTTCTTCATAATAAAGCTCCCAATCCGGTCCCAACATATCAGTTCCAAAGTCCTTCTTCAAGAAAGTTCCTTCTATTAAAGTCTCCTCTCTTACCGCAGCCTGCTGTGTCTCTCCCAACACGCTTCAGCGGTCGTCCGCTAGCCGGTAGCTATGTTAGCATTAGTTACTTTATTTCCACAGCGTGTCCCCGGCTCCAGCCAAACCTCATCGGCTATCCGATCGCTAAACAGCCAGTGGTTGACTTTAGCTCCATCTCGATCTTCATTGCGGCGCACACAGTGTGCCACGATCAGCTGATGGCTAACCGGCAGACTCTTGTTTACTCCGCTGCTCTGATCCACATGACACCGGACGCCACAGCTGATGCCACCCCTCCTCCATGTGTGAATTGGTGGCAGCTATGCTAGCTTCCTTCAGGACTGGTAGGTTGATATAACAGCTAACAGCAGTGTTTCCCCTAGAAATGTTCACAGCCGTGATGCTTGTAGACTGAGGGGGGTGGCGGATCGCGCCGCCTCGTCGCAGGGGGGGGGGGGGGGGGGGGGGGGGGGG